>JANHMN010000001.1:203341958-203377200 GCA_030674055.1 Rhabdomys pumilio | reverse complement strand
TGTGGTGCTGATGCTGTGGTGCTGATGCTGTGGTGCTGATGCTGTGGAGTGGATGCTGTAGTACTGATGCAGTGGTGCAGATGCTGTGGTGCTGATGCTGTGGTGCTGAGAGTGCACACAGTGAAAGATGGTGGTTCTGGACAGCTGAAGCAACAAGGCACTGAGGCAACCTTTATAACCACTCTCAGCTCTAATCCCCACACACGGGGATCCTTTGATTTTTTTCACAGTTATATCCTGCCTTTACATTCTTCTCTGCTTACCTAAGGGGTAAGTTGTTCACATCCAGGGGTGTGAACAACAATATACTATTATAACTAGTTCAGACCAAAGGCAAAAATGGCTTATCAAAGCCAGAGCTATTGGCTTCCCTCAGAGGGAGCTACAAGTGATTGTGAGCCTCCTTATGCGAATGCTGGGACCAAACTTGGGTCCTCTGGAAGGTCAAGAGGCCCTCTTAACCACTGAACCATCACTTTAGCTCCTAAAAATCCTTTTTATTAAAGCCAGCAAATGTCCGTGCATATGTAAATAATAATACAGAGAAAGACGATAAAGAGTAATCCTACAGTTCTCCAGTCGTACTGGCACAAGAGCCTTCCTACCGTTAAAGTAAAACTTTAGAACTGTGTTTATCTTTCATTTTAAAGTTCTGTTTAAGTCATAATTTTCTCACAGGAAAGTTCTGCTTCAAAGTCTTTTATGAGCTCTTTACAATCAGCTTGTTGGTCACTTATACCTTCACAGGGAAGAAAATCTCCCACATGTTTCTGCAGCAGGCCCGGGATAAATCATCTCTAATTCAGACATAACGAGGACTAGGGGACGACCGGGGAGCATCTACCTTAAATCAGCTCCACTTTGCTTCTGTTGCAAAGTCAAAAATGAGCCCTGCTTGTGAGTAGATTGTGAGATCGGCAGCTATTACATAAGAGAGACATAGGGTCTGCCAGAGGAGAAAGCATTGCTTCTTTGTACATAATTGAGTTCACAGCTCCTAAACGGTAAAGGATTTGAGCAGTTTGTTGTTGGGTGGGGAAAAATCAGATCTACAGCCTTGTGTATGCTAAGCACACACTATTTCTGAACTAACACCCCCCCAAAGATCTTAATGATAAAAATTATGTTAATATCAGTTGTATACAAAGTAGCATTAATTCTTTACCCTTCTATGTATTCAGAAGCTTTCCAAGATGTCCTTGGAGTCTCCCAATCATGACCTTCCTAGGCAGAGTTTGAATCTGTGTGACTTTAGCTAACAGAGTGCAATGCTAGTGATCGATGCGTGAGTCTGGAGCCCAGTCCTGAAGAGCACTGCCCCACCCTCTGTCAGTCTCACGCCTGAGTTAGTCACTTCTCTGTTGTTGTGATAAAACATCAGGACCAAGACAACTTATTTGGGCTTACAGTTCTACCAGCATAGGGAGGCAGCAAGCTGAGGGCTCAGCTGCAGGAAGCTGGAGCTCACATCGTCAGATCTGAGCTGAAGTAGAGTGGCTAAACTGGAAGAAGGGCAAAGCTTTGAGCTCTCGGTGCCTGGGCCTAGTGATGTCCTTCCAGCAAGCCCACACCTCCTATATCTCCCTACAGCACCACTAACTAGTAAAATACTGGAGCCTATGGGGGACGTTTCTTGTGTAAACCACCACCACATCCTCCCAGGCCTTGAGAGCAAGGTCAGTTCTCTGCTAAAGATGAGTGATCACAAAGATGACGATAGAGCCTCCATGTCAGTAGGGCAGAGCAGCCTATACCTGCCAGTCCCAAGCAACTGTCAAGTGACTGTGGCCCCAGAAGTAGAGGGGAGGAGCAGCCCGGGGAAAGAGCAGCCCAGGGGAGGAGCAGCCCAGGGGAGGAGCAGCCCAGGGGAGGAGCCTTGACATCTGGCCCTGGTCAGCAGAAAAAAAGCCACCCAACCAACCTGTAAGATGCAAGCAGACTTGGAGGTGGTGGGTATCAGAATCAATGATTACTACTTATTACTCTGTCAACTTTATTCTTCTTTGTCCAGAATTCTGTATTAGCTTTGAATTTAGTGAAACTGTGGATATGTGGCATTTCTATTAGGGAAGGACTATCTCTAGTTTCTGGACATACAAATATGGTCACACACAAACACACACACACACACACACACACACACACACACACACACACACACACAAACACACATTCAGAGTACCCTCAGCTTCAGGTCTCTCTTACCTTATAACTGTTCTTTTTACTTCTTTATTTTTTAAAATAGTGGTGGGGAAAAACTCAGGCCTTGCACATGCTGGGCAGGCGACCTACTGCTAAGCTACGTCAGGGCTCCAGAACTATGTCCTAAACCATGAATCCACATCTTTTCTCTAACTCCAAGTCTGAGATGAGGTCCAGTGAGAACAGGTTAGCCCCTGAGGAACAGGATTCCTTTCAGGTGGAAAAGGGAGTACTCCACTTCCTTTTGAAAACTGCTATCTTTGTCTTAAAACTAACTTTCAGGGCTGGAGAGATGGCTCAGCGGTTAAAAGCATGGGTTGCTCTTCCAGAGGTCTTGTGTTCAATTCCCAGTAACCACATGGTAGCTCACAAACACAAACACATGGTGGCTCACAACCATCTGTAATGGGATCTGATGCCTTCTTCGGGTGTGTCTGAAGACAGTGACAGTGTACTGTCTTATATATATAAAATAAATCTTTAAAAACAAACAAACAAACAAAAAAACAAAACTAATTTGCTTCTGGGGAGAAAGGCTTTGGAGAGCAGGAAGGACCACATTCCTATCGCACAGCAGCCCACAGATGTTCCATAAAAGCGCACTGAAGAGTGAAGCACCCATTTGGGAAAATATATTATGGGGCTCAGGAAAGGAAATCCCTTAAAATGATCTCACAATATAGTCCTTTTAGTTGCCATCCTGAAGCATGAAGGAACAAGAGCAATAATTCAATTTGAGAATCTTCGTTCACCCACTCCCCCCAGATCCTACCAAACTGACTCTGCAGAGGAGAGGTGGGAGAAACACAGTTGACTCACAGACAGACTGAAGGACGGAGCTTGGCTCAGCAAGTGGACCACTTGCATAACTTTGTTAGGCCTGGGTTCGATGCCCAGAACTGCAAAAGGTTGCTTTCCCCTCACACAGCACCATGATCTTGGGAGCACATACTGGAGTAAAAGAGAACAGCGTGTTCATGGGTGCTTCAGGGCCACCAGCAACAAGAGAAGATGCCAGGTCTCACTCTAAATGCCCTGCACCAGAGCTGGGTAGCCAGGGTTCGGCAATCTGGCGCAGGAGGGGCTCGGTGTTTGAGGACAGAGGGTTGACTGATGCTGGTGATAGAAGCCAGAACCTCTGCATGCTAAGCACACATTCCATACCCCCTCCACTGAGCACGACAGCCGCAGTCCCAGCAATGTATGCTCCCCTCCTCTGTCTCCCTCTCTCCCTCTCCCTGCACCTTCTGGCCTGGAACTCACTATGTTGCTCAGGCCACCCTCAACTCAAGGCTAGCCTCCTACCTCAGCTTCCCAGGCACTGAGTTTACAATGTGATCCACCACAGACAGCCGTGGTGTGTTTTAACACACACTTTCTGGATTATGGTGCTTCTCTAGCCTGGGGTTGGGTAGGAGAAAGCTTGCCTGCTTTATCCACATGCAAATTAGGTCTCTGATCAAAATGCTCTTGCAGAAGTTCTGAAAGTTGGGTTTCCTTGTTCCAGGCTCAGTTTGTCCAAAGTGACATTGTGAGTAGAGAAGCAGCAAAGCCTGAGAAAAGCAGCCAGGCTCTGAACTCGGCCTGCCTGCAGCCATCTTGTCACCACCAGGGCTGTGAGGTGGCATCTCTGCTTCCTTGAGAATTGTGGTGGCCTAATGAGGTCAGAGCGCATGCCCTGTGCAAAATATTTCCCACCAAAGAGCTTTGCCTCCAGTTTTGAAATTGATTAGTGACTTTAAAATCCCTGGAGAGTGCCTACCAACAGCTGTACTTATTATTTTAAAACTAGAAAAGTGTGTGTGTGTCTGTCTGTCTGTGCGTGTCTGTGTGTAAGTGTGTGTTTGTGTGTTTATGTGTGTGTGTGTGTGTGTGTGTGTGTGGATGTAAGTCTGTGTGAGTGTATGTGTGTGTGTAAAGTTTTTACCCCAACATTAAGGAGTGACACACAGAGAAAAAGAAATACGCAAAAAATAGTGACATCATCTTACTTTCTGTGTTAGATTTTTTTGTTGTTGTTGTTCAAAAAGGCTGGGCTTTAGAAAGTTCGTTGTTATAAACTTCTTCTGTCAATATCCAGAAATTTAATCTGGCATGTGTTTGGTAGAGGTTGGAGATGAACTCTGGGAAACAAGCCCTTTGCTGGCTGCTTGGCTTGGGTGAGCATCCTCTCGCATTCTGGAACAGTCTGAGAGATACCAGATAAACTAGGAAGTGCCTTGAAGACTACACATGACCATTTAATCCTCTTAAGTTTAACTCTCCATAAGAATGAATTTTAAAGAGTCAGGTAAAACCTGCTATTCATCATTGCCCAAGGACACCAAGGAAGCCATCAAAAGATGCAGCTCAGGCTCACACTACTGGTGTGATCATGGCTTTTTTTATCCAACAATTACTTGTTGAACTAGACATGGTGCTGGTCACTGGGGATATAGGGTCAATAGCCTATAGGAAGGAACAAATGTGATGTGGTAAGCACGTGGCAGACAAACCCGTTTCCTCCATCTTGAGTCACAGCCATGGTCAAGATCATAAGGAAAAATGGGAAAAAGAAAGGAAAGGAGAGAGGGAGGGAAAGAGGAAAGAAAGGCACAACAAATAATCATTGGTGAAGCGTATATGAAATGGGAACCTTCAGAAGCATGAGCACACAGACCCAGGAGCACGTTCGTTCCAATAGATGAAGAGTGGACCACCCTGCAGAAGTGTGGCTGGACAGGGATATCAGTTAATGGTCATGGGCTGAGTGGAACCCAACCTGCTGCTGATTCTTTCTGTCCTCTGCCAGGCTTTTCTTCCTCCAACATCATGGAAATGTGAGTATCTCTGGAATTGATGTGAGACCCTCTGGAATTGTTTACAGCCAATGAAGAACCAATGAGATATTTACATGATCCAAGAGGACTATCAAGACCCATCGCGGAAGAACTGTATCTATCCTAGGAAAACATATAGATGCTACAGGCAGGAAAGCCTTAAGCAAAATGTTAGGAACAAGCCTGAACATTTCACTGCATCATCAGCGAAGCTAGCTAGAAACAAAGTCTCTGCTGCCCTCTGCTGTCTACGGCCTGACTTGAGTGTTTCAGAGTCTGAGTATTTTGATTTTTTAAAAATTCCTATAATTTTCTTTAACCTAAAGCACTTGCCATCATTGTTAATGAGTTTTAATCCCCTATCATTGTCATGAAGGACTCTGTAAATGATATAATAATTCTGATATCTAGGTGTGGGAGCCAAGTAGGGCTGCCATTTGCTGGTGGCTGTGTCACGAAATTGATGATGGCTGTAAAATGATCCTAATTGAGGAGCTGAGGAACATGACCATTGCACAGCTACAGTGTTTGGATGTGTGATGTCATCTTTTGATATGATTATTGAGAAGGGCCAGGGGATCAGAGTCAGTATCCGTAAAGAGCAGTAGATGTCAGAAAAACCCACAGCTAGAGCTAAGCAAAGAGACCCACAGCCAAGAAAGAAAAACACTGCAGACTAGAGAGCACTTTAGAGGATTCCTAATTGCAGGGTAGACCACAAGAGGAATCGAAGTGTAAAGGAAGAACGATTGGGATTGTCCCACTTTAGTTCGGATCTAAGACTCACAGTGGGACTTACATGTCTCAGCATATTCCAGGAAGAAAAATCTTGTCTCAGAGAAATAATTGATCTGTCCAAACATCTGGTGGCAAATGACTTCTATACCTTTGTACTTATCTGTTGGATGAGAAGCTTCTGGAATTTGGTAATTAAAAAAAAAAAAGCTAAGCTCCAAAGACCATGAAAAAATTAAAAAGTGGGCAGCAGATTTAGGGAGAACGTATTCTCTTGGGTGAATATAGGTTTTGGTGGGAAGGGAAAACAGAACACATGGTTTAATAAATTTGTTTGGTCATGCCAAATCAAAAGCCAAAATGTCACAGCCTCAAGTCCTTCGTCAGAGCCCTGCTGTGGTGACTGGTGAGTTACATACCAGCAAATGCTTGCTTTTGTACTAACTAGTCAATTGCTCACCAGCATGAGAGTCTGGGCGGCCAACTGCTTCTGGCTAGAGAGCTCTTTCTGAGTTCTGTAAGAGCTCTTTGTGGTCCAACTCACTTACTGTTCCTTCCCCACAACAAAAGGCATTTCCAGCATTTCCCAGGTCTATACTTCTCTCCAAAGAATTATTACCAAAGTTCACCAGGCTCTGTTTCAGAGAGCAACCTACTTGTCTGCTCAAAACCTTTGCAAGCTTTAAGGGATAACAACATCTTACTGTTCAAGCTACCATAAAGTAATTCAATTATATCAAAGGAAGAAGACAACTTCTCTTTATTGAACACTGTCCTGTTTTACCTTACATGAATCCAAAACTTGGGAATAGTAGACATCTCAAGCCCACACTTCTTGTTTGATGCTCTTTGGCTCCAAGGAGAATATTTTATCTTCTGGTGGTTTTGGGAATGGAGCCAGTGGCCTTGAGAGTGTTAAGCAAGCGTTCTGCTTCTGAGATACATTCCCAGTCCAGAGAGTATTTTCAAAATGCATGCGCCCCTATCCTTTTGTCAGAGGGTAATAACAAACAGGCTTGTATTCCCCAAGAATCAAAAGCTTGTGAACTATGCCTAGATCATAAGCTACACCGAGGGACTAAACCAAGGATTCAGTTCTG
Organism: Rhabdomys pumilio; assembly: GCA_030674055.1. Classification (NCBI taxonomy): domain Eukaryota; kingdom Metazoa; phylum Chordata; class Mammalia; order Rodentia; family Muridae; genus Rhabdomys; species Rhabdomys pumilio. The sequence continues at coordinate 203,370,344 of JANHMN010000001.1, read as the reverse complement.
GGTTTCTGGGAACAAGAAACAATCACTGTAGCCTCAGCACCAGTAGAGGGCAGCATGCCCCATACCGACCTAGTCCACAAACCTCACTTCTGTGACCCACATCTTACTCCGTCCTAAAGTGTTCAGGGTCAAGTGCTTGCATTAGCAGGTGATCCCTGCAAACACAGAGTTGTCCCCAAATCGAGCATTGACCTCTCATAGAGGATCACCCTGGATGGTGTAGTTAAAAAAAAAATTCACTTTGCAGGTATTTTTATAAGCCAAGTGTCTGAGAAACACGTTTGCACAACATGGTGGTCTATGCATGAAGCTGAGCCGTTACATTTTAAAGCACACGGAATTTGTGGTCTTCTAGACACATGGGAAGCTGTGACAGACTCAAGTGTCCTGAGAGCGTCATGCCTGTGATGGAGATTCTGCAGCCTGACCTACAGAAACCTATGGTTGTGGGAGGCCAAGTGTTGTAGACCTGGAGCCTAGGCTAGCTCCAGCTATCATTGAGATCCTCAATAGACTTTTGTTACCCATCTTAGTCAAAGGACCCAACATTCTCCTGACTCTCAGGTAAAACTGCTGGAATGTATTTATGTAGACACTATCTTCCACTAGCTGAAAGTTAAGAATGTCACGACAGTGTCTAAAACCTACAGCAGACGTCCCCTGCTTCGCTGTGACCTGCCTACCTGATGCTCACCCCCAAACTCAGCAGATGCATTTGGTTTATGCCTTTCTCTTAATCTGTGATGATGTAATACAAATCCATGTAACCACTTCTGAAGTGGAACAAGTCATGGGGAGTAGTCCGAGTCCCAGTCTGCATTGCTGGGAGAGATAGCCACTCATATATGGTGCAGAATAAACTCTAGATTCCCTTTGGAATCACCCGTTTTGTCTACAAGCAAGTATGACCAGTTTACCCATTCTTGGTTCTGTCTTAGAAACAGCTGATCATGCTCCATTTGAAGCATTAAAACACATAGTGGATATGGCTATACACACTGAGAGATACACAGACACACATACATGCACACGCATGTGCATTCACCCATGCATACATGCATGCATGCACACATTGTCAGAATTACCTGGAGAACTGCTTGATAGACCCAGATTTGGGGCGTGAAGGGGATGGGTCCAATAGCACTGCTGCAGCTTCAGGTCTTCTAGTGGAAAAGGCTCATTTCACTAGTACACACAGAACTGCTGTTGTGCAGTGCAAGAATTGGGGGGTGGGGAGGCTGGTAGGGGTGGGTGAGGAGAAAGAAAGTTGGTCGTGTGGGGGAATATTCTCCATGGCTTTTTACCTCTCTTTCAGTCCTGAATGGGGTGGTTTCAGGGTGCTTTTTCTCTTAGAAACATGCCCTGGCCTGGGAGGAAGGCAGGAGAGAATGGACTCACACAGCATGAAGTGAGTCTCTCTCTCTCTCTCTCTCTCTCTCTCTCTCTCTCTCTCTCTCTCTGTATGTTAATTTTGTTTCTGAACTTGGACTTGTCCATCTGAAGTAATTTACATGCTTGTTTGTTTTATCTTTTGTCCAATCCACTTTTCTTCTTCTAGTGGCAATGTGTGCAGTGCTCAGGAGGGTCTGTGTTGTAAGACGATCTCTGTGGAACTGGTTCTTGGGCTTATAGGTTCTACTCTATCTATGTACAGTCTCTTACTGTTTGCACCAACCAAAGGTCACTAACCAACGGTCAATGAATACTGCGTGTCCTTTTTTTGGACCACATTCTGGTGTGGTTCTTCATGCCTTGATGACCTGCTTTGGGTCAAGTTTGGTAAACCAGAAGTTAGGTCTACAAGACCATAGCCAAGCTAGGGATAGATTTGGGAGGCCTGTGAGGTAGAGGTGTGTTGACCTTACCTGGTGACTCAAACGATTGGTGATCTTGGAGGAGTCTGGGGGCCTATGGGATGGGCAGAGGCATGGCAAGACAGAACACAGGGACTTCAGATTCCAGAGAAGTTGGGAGTCCCAGAAGCACAGGGAAGCAAGATCCCAGACAACAGATCATTCTAGTGCCTCTGGGCTTCCGTACCTGGCTGTATGGTTACACTTGCACTCTTTTAAATAGACTATACTAATTGTACAAATGAGTGGGCTCATTGTGACGTCATCTCTATCTTTTTTTTTATAGCCCCCTCTGATCTACTTCTTCCCTGCTATTTCTACTTCTATAGTAGAAGTATTTCTACTTAGAAAAATGTTTTCTGAGTCTTGTTTATTTTACAGAACATCATGATTTTCCATACCATTCATTTTTCCTGAAAACAGCGTGATTCCAATTATTCTTTATGTCTGAATAACATTCCATTATGTAGGTATATATAATATTATAAACATACAATTACATAGTATTTATTATACAATCATACAGTCATATAATTTTATGTTATCAGTTCATCTGTTCATGGACATCTTGATTGATTCTGTAACTTAGATCTCTCTAATATACTCTAACTTTAGTTCTCTTTCAGTTTTATTTTATTTAAAAATACAAGGTCTCCTGTAGGCCAGGCTGGTTTCAAACTCACTATGTATTTGAGGGTGACCTCGAACTCCTTATTCTCCTGCCAATACTCTGAATGTACTGGGATTACAGGTATGCCACCTGTAATCTGGTTTTTGTGCCACCATAACTATATGCTAACATAAGCATTACACCCATTGAAGTACACCCCAACCCCAACTGGCACATCTTTTAATAAATTGTCAAGGTGATTGCCATAGTGCCTTCACTAATTTATATTCCTACCAATAGAATACACATATTCCTCCATCCCACTACACACCAACACACACCCCTATGACCTCATCAGCATACAAAGAATAGGTTTTACTGTGACATTGTGGGGTGTGTGTGTGTGTGTGTGTGTGTGTGTGTGTGTGTGTGTCTGCGTGTGTATGCATGTTTGTGTGTGTGCACAAGTGCATATGTATGTGGGTATTTAGTTTGATAAAAAAAAAAAACACTAGTTCGACATAAAGGGACTCACACACAATCATCAAAGCACTGCAGACTAACCTAAACTTGGCTTATATTCAGTTGTTGATGGATGCCTAGGCTGGCCCTCCCTATATCTCAGCTCCGATGGTAGCACTGTGGAAGACAAATATGAGCAAGTGTCTATCTATGAGACTTCTCTGATTTTTTTAATAGGTGCTCATTGCTAAGCTAAGATCTTAGAACTTGAAAATATCTTTGTTGAATTCTAATATTCTGGTGAGTTGTGTTTATGTTTTCATTTGATACTAGAACTTTTTAACTTTCTTTTTTATTTCTTCATTGACCAACTGACCATTTAGGTATATCATTTGCCTCTATGTACTTGTATAGCTTCTGTGGTTTCACTGGTTATTAATTTTCAGTTTTGCTCCACTATAATCTAATAATTAGACACAGAATTTATCTCCTCTTTAGAGAAAGGTTAATCTACCTTAGGACCCAGCTACACCCCTCCTTGGCATATGCTTTAAAGGCTCCATCCTACTCCACAGACACTTGGTCAGCCATGTTCATTAATGTTCCATTCATAATAGCTAGGACATGGAAATAACCTAAAAGTCCCCCAAGCAACAAATAGAAATTAAAATGTGGCACATATACAGTATGGAATAGTACTAAGCTGCAAAGAAAAATGAAATTATGGACTTTGTAGCTAAATTTGTATTAAATGAGGCAACAAAGGTTGCGAAAGACAAACAGCATTCTCTCCTACTGGAGATGCTGAGCTCCAGATCTTCAGATGCGAGTGCAGAGCCTGAAGGGAAAAAAAACAGGAAAGTAAAAAAGGAACCATTTGAGGTGGGGTGCAATAGAGAGTGGTACATGTTTTCTATTGGGGAAATGGAAAGAATGGGGTGATTCTAAAAGGAAGGGATACAGAGATAAGTAGAGAAGAGAGGAAGAACATAAATAACAGTGAGGATGTCTTAAAAGTCCTAAGTAATCATACTATTAATTATCTATCTGAAAAACCCTTGAGTCATAAGTCTATATATAATTATACACATACAGTTTAAATGAAAATGTCTCATCTGTGCTGACAGTGCTCCCTCCAAGAGCCAAAGACTACCTAATAAAATCCCAATACTAAGCATGAGAACCTCTCTTCTGAGTTGTTGATCAAGGTTGTCCAAGAGACTCCCCCAAAACATTATAGAGTATTGCTATTGACCTTGGATGTCCATGAGGTGGAAAAATAAATCCCTATTGCTGAAGACACCATGTAATTCAGATGCAGGGCTCAGAGGCCCTTGAGCTAGAAATGACTTGAAAGTTCCCCCCAACATACACATCCTCCTACACACACCCCGAGACTAGCTTTCATTGTACCAGGAGGCTTCATGCAAGCTTCCAAAGGCAGGAAGCAACCAACAGACATACCCTGCTCTGATGCCTACAAACCACATCAGCATGACACAACAAACCTGAAAGTGCAGTAGTGTCACACATACCTTGGGGGTAACCAGCGACTCTCTGATTGGATTTAAGACCCACTCAAAAAGGAAAAAAAAAAAAAGTAAACAAAAATAAAATAAAACAATGTTGATTACAATAATGCATGTAAAAAGACAACTCATGTCACTTTTTACTGGTTTTGAAGTTTAAATTTATAAGCTGTCATTCACTCTATAACCCAAATGAATCCCTGAGGAAGAATATTGTCTCGGTCTAACAATACTGCAGTATCACAAAGGAACTGCCAGCTGTCATTCAGCCAACCCCTTCCTTGACCTACAAGCAAGAAACAATATCCCTAATTCATTTCCAGGCATGCTCACAGCCCATGTTCTACTTTGTTAGGTCTAGGAATGCTGTGCTGTCCAATGAGTCTACTTTTAATCAAGGCTACATGTGAGAGCTCACTGCATCCAATCGTCTCATAAAGGAAATGAGGATTTGACTTCCTGCTATGTCATTGGTTGCCACATGCCATCTATACTATGGAAAACACCAAATTCTTTCATTTTCCCCTCCCTCATGAACATGGTACAGGGAAAGGTGTTAGAGATTCCTGTCATGACAGGCATCGTGATTCCAGGATTCTTCATAGAGCCTCTCTACCTTGATGTATGTCCTTACATCCCTGAGGACGTCCTTTGGTAAGAAGTGGATTCTTCCCTACTAAGGCCATCTCCCAGTGACTTTTAGAGGAAATGCCCCCTCCCAAATAACACGAGAAGCCTTAGACTGTCACCTTGGGAACCAAAGAAGTTGTGACCTTAGTGACTTTAGCATCTGCCACTGCCCATGGTAATCATTCTTCAAAATGTAATGTGATGGCAGGAATGTGTCCCTTGGAGTTTCAGCTTCTACAAAGGTGACCAAAAAACACATATTTCAACATACAAAGTACAGCCAGATCTTCACTGGAAATTTGTAATTTACAGTAATAAAGTATAGAACCAGGCAAAGTAACACTGGGTTGGCATGCCCTTAACAGCGACCCAAATACACAACACGAGTATTCAATGTGTGTACAAAGAAAATGGTGACAGTGGAGAGCAAAGTGGGAACGTTTCTCAGAAAGAAATGAGAGAATGCCTAGGGAAGAGACAGCAGCTTTGTAGGAGCGCACTTTATAGGACTGGAAAATGATTGTAGCACATTTCTTCCTGAAGTCCTTCCCTTGCAGACATAAGGGACACTGGGCTATGTAGTATTGCTGTTCCTTTTCCTCTTTACAGGAACCTATCAGTCCGGACTCTAAGAAAAATGTAGGGTGTCATCTGTTTCTTGCTGAGGATGATCTTTGTTGGAGGGGGTAGTTCTATGTCTATTGAAAGGTGGGTTAGCCTCTGAAGCAGTGTCCTCTGGTCACTTAGCATGAGTTTTAAGCTGTGATGGATCACGTGACTGTCATTCTGCTTTCCTGAAAAGACTTTTGAAAAGTAATTTTTAGAGTTGTAACAACATTTGGTTACAGAGTAAAACTGAGAAATTGCTCTGAGGGAGTAGGGATGGAGTGGGGTGGGCAGAGGCAGGAGAGAAGGGGAGGTGGGAGAGACAAAATGGACTTCAAGAGGAGGTGAGCAGAGTTAACTCAGGGTGATACTGACTAGTTCCTTTGCCAGGAGTGCTGCACCAGAAAGACTTGGCAGAAGCAAAGGGAGTTACAGAGCACCAACAGGAGGACACAGAGGACTGGTATCTGGCCTGGGATGAAAGGGATGATGCTTGCAGCCAGAGTTCCTCTAAACAGTCTTTTTGCAGACAAATGGAGCCGTTGTAGGGAGAGAGCTATTGGGAAAATTCCTATGAAATGTGTTGTCTGGGCACAGAGTGAAGTTCAATAAATTAAACATTTCAAAGACATAAGTATGAGGACGATAAGAAGGAACGAAGTGCTCAGGGGAGGACCTGAAAGGAGGGAACCAGAAGCCCATATATGGCTTAGGGTTGAATTTTTGTCTGGCCCCTGTCTCTAGGGCCCCATGTCAAAATGTTAGGACTTGGTGTGTACATTGCAGAATGTTCGGAGGAGAGCACAAATTCCATCTAAGGCAGGAGTCGGATCTTGTCCGTTTTTAGATTTGTAAGTGCTATAAGCTAGAAATCAAGCTGATCTTGAAGGATATTGAGCTAATTTGAGATTTTTCTAAGTTGTTTTTAAGAGCTGGTGAGACAGACAGGATGATTGATGTAAAGAACATTTCAGAGCAGCTGTTTTCATTCTGAGTCCCCCAAACAATGGCCAGAATGGCAAAAGAGGGATGAGTTAGATGGACCAGGGTCTGTCAGCCCCCCTTTCAGAAGTCACCCAAACTGCTTTCAGAGTTTGGAGGAGTGTTGTTTGCAGGCTGAGGAAAAGGTTGACAAGGGAACCAAAGTTAGAGTGCCCCAAAAGAGGGTCCATCAAAGGGGCCGTGGTAAAGCTTAACGGTTGACATTCAGATGTAAGCCAGGAGAGCACAACTGTATAACTTTGTGGAGAAAATTAAGAGACAAAGTTACACGAGAAAAGTTTTTACATTCAGATTAACATTAGTCAGTATAACATAAGGTTAAATGCAATTGAACAACTGGGTGGACTAAGACTAGAGTACTGTGGAAGGAAAGGTAACTGTAATTAGCTGTTTGTTACACCAGTCTTCTACACAAGGGACAAGCAACTGGAAAGCACGTAAAAGAAGTCAGCTAAAGTCAGTATCTAAGGAACGAATCTGACAGAAGGTGTCTAACTGAATTCTTTGCTTCCATATATAATGAACTTTTTATATTTGTTTAAAATATTAACAACATCAGCTATTATTTAATGAACAAAACCAGGGTATCTTAAGTAAAACAAGATTTTCAGTTAGAAAAATTGGATAATGTAAAATTCTAAATATTGGGACTATTATCTTAAATGACCATGTCTAGTATTAAAAGCACGAGTACACATATTTTGTTAACATAAAAGTGTCATACTTACATTCCAGGATTAGAAAGTAGATATATTTTTTACTGCCAGGATATATAATGAGACAATGTAATTTTAAGTTGTATTCTCAAGCCCTCACCCTAAAAGAGTAAATGATTCATTTTACAAAGTTTACACTGAACAACCAGAATGCTTTTTCTAAAATTAACTCTATTTGTGGAAAGTTTAAATTCTCTACAACAATGTCATTCCATACACTCAATCAACAGATGAAAGATGAGAGCTTTCACAGTCATGTCAACTCTTTAATAAATAATTATTATGTAATTATTATGTAAATATGTAATATGAACTAAATTAGCAAAAAAAATGGTCACAGGCAACTCTTGACTCCTGCCAATGAAACAATCTCTAGGCCAGCACATAGTGATGGGAAGAACATGTCTCTCAACATCATGCTATTTAAAAATAGATTATTTGTTTAAGAGCATAATTTGTAAAGCAAGATTAAATATTAAATGAGCTTTAGCAAACATTGGCTTTTGGTATTTCTTAGGGAACATCCATAAACATCTCTCTGCTCCTGGAGAGCATTGATAACTCATTCTGACTCAGGCACATTCATCTCAGTGACCTTAGGCTTTATTTTAAAGTGCAGATTAAAACAACTATTTAATTGTCAAAGTCCTTATACTCGTTGTAGGCTTCAAGGTAAAAGACCGCTAATTGGCCCTGGAGCCGCTGTTGGGTGGAAACTAGACTATAGTTTCAAAGCACCATGGGTGAGCCCATGTTGGAGAGAATCTTCTTCCTCTAAGTCATCTCCTGAAGAATCTAAATGCTTGGGATATCACTTAATAGAATCATTTGTTGACTCTACAGTTATAAAACCAAATGTCAAAGATATCGCTTGGATATTCTGAATAACTTTTCTAAGCTGTGAATTTGATGACAGAGTATCTAGCAGCCTCCTTTAATCAGGGAATATGACTGGAATTAGATTTTGTTTAAAGGAAAAAAATTGAAATCCAGGGTAAGAGCGTGGCCAATTGAACTAGGACGCAATCCCCACTAGTGGATGGTAAGCTTAGGTAAAAGATTCCCCTGTTCACAGCATCTGCATACATCAATTCAGGAGACACGGAGGGCAGAGTAATGGCTGTTTGCCTCCCTGTTTGAGACATTGAGGATATGATGCAAGTTCTAAGATCCTCCACTGGGCAAGAGAGTCAATTTCCTTATCATGAGGGGAATGAGGAGTAATTCTTCTTTCCTGTAGATACAGAGGAGGTTAGGTTTTATTTTATTTTGGCCTACACAGCTGGATCTAGCTTACAGAGCCTCTGCCTTATCTTATTTCCCCATGCATCCTTGTCTTGAAGAAGGCTATCACATGCAATTTACTTTAGTGGGATTGTGCCTCATCCAAAGGCACTACTTGATCCTAGGGATGTCCTGTCATGCAAGTGTATTGTAAATTTAACCCATTTTACTCAAGCATTCATTTTTTTATACCTAGTTTTAAAATATATACCTGATTTTGAATAGTTTTACATTAAACTTTAAGTTTACTTTGTTTCAAATGACTTGCTTTAGGCTTAATTTTTGACATCATACACAGAAGGATATATAATGAGGAATATAAATTATTCTTTTTCTTCAAATGTGCTTAGCATGGCTGACCACTAACTTTTATATCTTCATTATCTTGAACAGTTTACAGTAACTTAGTAACTTTTATATTAGAATTTTATACCTGTTAAGTTTGAGCCTTAGAAATTTACTTTTTGAATTAAAGATCCTTTAGTATTAAAGTAAGTTTTAAAATATAAATACAGTCTATGAGAGATCAGAAACCTTATTTTACAAAAATAAAAAACAGAAGCAGTTTTTGTATGGCCCAATTTCTCCAAACGGATAAAGCTTATCAAAGGTAGAAAGGACATAAATAATCAGACATATTTTTTTTAATTTTATTTTATTGAATATTTTCTTTATTTACATTTCAAATATATAAAGCATCACTATAAGACAGTACATCTTTATTGTTCTACAGAAATCTTTCCCGATTTCCACCCCCCAATCCCCGACCCCGGCCCGGCCCCGGCTGCCCCGCACTTGGGGAGCCAAAATGCCCCTGCCCACTCTGCTGTTCTGGTATGCAGGTCAGGGTCTAGCAAGAGAGAGAGAGAGAGTGGGGATAAAGGGGAAGAGATGTGAAGAATGGAGACAAGACAGAGGTTCTGATCAAGTCTCAAGTCTCCTTTATTGTCTCATTCATTGAAGGGAAGTCCAGGGTATTTATATGCTTTGCCACGTGCCTTGTAGGCACGGATACCACGTGCACCTTGCAGGTGTGGATACCACGAGTGCCTTGCAGCTGGGGCCACTAAACAGCAAAACAAGATATGTGGGACAAGCAAGACTCTTTTTTAAGGGCAACACATAGAAATACAGAACTGATCATAGCTTTGATCTTAACAAAAGAAGTAAGGAAATCCCCGTCTCTGCTCAGTCAATCTCAAACCCAAAAAACAACTATAGTGAATGTGGTAGTGGGTTTAAACAATGTACCCCACTAAATCATAAGTCAGGGAATCAAAAGTCCAAAAGAGCCACCCTGGAGTTGCAGGTACTGATGTCTCCTTCCGCATCAAGAACTTCCCAAGTCAGGTTTGCTGGCTGATCTATTCCAGTTTGAAGGCAATTGTGAAGCATCTTCATGTTTCCTTCATGTTTCCTGCAAAGAAAAAATATGCTTCTCAGGGGGTTTCTCCTCCCTGGATTTGTTATTGATGTCTATTTGCTTAAGCAGTCTCTCTGGCAGCCAGCATGCAGCATCTACCATTTGGGAATATATGCAGACAGAACCTCTTCCCCAGATAAGCACTGGATCTGGCCCATTCCAAGTTCCAGTTAATGGGTCTTTCCAGAGGACTGTTGCAAAATTCTTTTTGATATCAGGATGCCAGAATCTATCTGCAGCAGATATTCCTTCAGACTTCATTAGGGCTGCACATAATTAATCCCAACTGGGATAACAGATCTCAGCCCCAGAGATTAATAGGAAGGCCTGAGATGACATAGGGTTGTATATTCCCTGTATTTCCTTCTTTATCTTTCCACGTCAGCACCTTAGAGTTTTGTTGTGGATTTTGACTTTGGCCAATACCCCTTAGATTGGTTAAGGTTGGGGTCAGAGGCCAGGTAGCAGGCCAATCACTTTGTTTTAGGATAGTCACATCAGCCCCTGTATCAACCAAGCCTTGCAATGCCTTTCCATCCAGCCATAGTGTCATCATAGGTTTTGGTTTAACTATAGGCTGTACCCAATATGCGTCAGAGGAACCAAAGCCTTGATCCCCTCTCTTAGGACTCTTATATTTGTGATTAGTAGGGAACAATGGAAGTAACAATAGTTGAGCTATCCTTCTTCCTATAAAAATGGTGACTATATTCTGAATTGCCTTGGCCATTACCTTAATCTCGCCTTCTGTAACTCCAGAAAAAAATTGTAGTCCCTGCACAGTAGCACTGCTTCATCCCACTATCAGGCCAAACACATTTGGATAGAGCGGTCCAAACACTCTGGTGGGTAAGGCCTGAGGTCCCATTTCTGGGGTTAATACTGTGTGGGTGGCAGAACATAGCCAGTTTGTGTGTGTCTGGAGATAGGAGCAGACAACTTGAAACACCTCCTCCCAAGTGTTGATCAGGACATTACACAAACAACAGAGGTCACTGCTGTTGCCCTTGGTGGCCTCACAGAAAGGGAAGGTAAATCCTATTGCTGAAGACACAGGACCCAGACAATTCTAACTGGATCTGACCTGAAAAGCTCCCAGAGAAAAACTGGAAATCTACCCAATCTTACCCAGGAGTAGTCATTGATCTTAAAATGGAATTACTACCACACTATCATGCCAGGAGCCATCCATGAGAAGCTAAAAACTAGCTGGTAAGCTTCCTGAGATGGTTTCACCATGGGCTGTAAAATCATAATGGAGTTACCCTTCTAGGCAAGGCCAAAGGAACTACATTTGAGGAAAGATTCCTGCTATTAATATGCTTTCCCTGTTATTATTAAATATATATTACAAGGACTAGGTATTAGCCCACTCTTTTGAGCAGATTTCTGTAGAACAACAAAGATGTACTGTCTTGTAGTGATGCTTTATAGACAAGAAATTAAGAATCATCTACTTGATTTCTCAATTCTTGATGATTCTGTAACTCTTCCTAAAATTATACTTGTAATTATTAAGCCCTTTTTAATAGAAGTGTTTTTAAGTCCTCTCTGACATTAAAACTGCAATGAGAACTCTTCCAGTCTTCAAGTATCATGAGTTAACTGCTTCTGAGATAGAAAACAGCATTTACAACTAAGAACACAGTCCAAGAAGTTGTAAAACAATTAACCAAATGTCATAAAAAGGGAACTAGAAATTTATTGTAGGCACAAGGACAGAAGATAAAATATTGACTGTGTTTATCTATATAAAACTTCAATAAAAACTTAGTCACAAAATTATAGATTTTAACTATCAATGAACCTGTAGAGCTAGTGACAGAAAATGAATGTCTAGTCTTAATGGGGACATATGTAGACATCTCTGTTGTAAACTTATTCAATTTATGACTTGAATTTATGTTTGAACTTTTAGTGAACTTTTGTTTAAAAACAAAGATGCTTGGGAAAACTGTGTGATCTATTCCCCTAGATAAAAGCACAAAAAACTGGGAGTGACTACATTGCATGGCATTATTACTTCAGAGCAGGAGAGCAAGATTAGGAGAAGAAGGACATCAGAGTAGATTAACTTAGAAATTAAAAGTAAACTTAGAAAGTAAGTTTAGAAAGCAATATGCAGTATGCAAATAGAAAGAGGAACAAAGAAAGGGCTATAGAAAAGACCAGGTAGGCTTCTCCTTACTATGGAATAGAACAGGTCTTTTATTAACAGCAAGGCAGGCTTAGTCTTACTAAAAAGGACAAAGCTTTTTTTCTTACAGACTTGGGTTTAGCAATAAAAGAAAAGAAAGTTTCTCTTTCTCTATGCAATAAAGATTTTAGCCCATTTTTCAGCCAGAATGAGTGAGTTCTTTCTGCACTGGCATTTATTTTTTCACCATATGCATATGTAAATATAGATGTATGTGTATAAGTATGTAATTATGAGATAAGTATGTAGCTTAGATCAACTGGCTTGCATAAAGTTGTATGAATATGCCCACATAATTTGTTTATGGATGTGTGTGAGTTTATGCATATTTGCTGTGTAAAGGTTTTTCTTTCTGGGAGTGACTCTCTTTCCTGGTTCAATAAAAGTTTATTGCTCCAAACTTCCTTCCTGCCTGACGTGCAACAGTCCAAGAGTCGGGGCTTCTGAGCAAGAGAGAAAAAAGCCCTAGTAATTAACCCTTTACTTGATCCCCTGCTGTTAGGCTACAGATATTAATCGACCAAGACAGCATTTTTATTTCTTTTTTATTGGATATTTTATTTACAGTTCAGATGTTATCCCCTTACCCCATCATTTCCACACATCCCCACCCAGGAACTCCCTATCCCATCCCCCTTCCTCCTGCTTCTATGAGGATATGCTCCCACCTATCCCCCCACTCCCACTTCCCCACCCTCGAATTCCCCCACACACAGCGTCCAGCCTTCATGGGACCAAGGATCTCCTTTCCCACCTATGCCCGAAAGGGCCATCCTCCCTTACATATACAGCTGGAGCCATGGGTCTCTCCCTAAGTGCTCCCAGGCTGGTGGTTTAGACCCTGGGAGCTCTGGTTGATTGGTATTGTTGCTCTCCTCATAGGGCCGCAAACGCTTTCAACTTCTTCAGTCTTCACTCTAACTCCTCCATTGGGAACCCCTTGATCAGTTCAATGGTTAGCTGTGATAACCATATTCTCTCTCTCTCTCTCTCTCTCTCTCTCTCTCTCTCTCTCTCTCTCTCTCTCTCTCTCTCGTTACAAATTCATTAGAACGCACAACTTAGATTTTCCAGGTTCCACTGTCTACTCTCTTTGGTCCTCCCAGTTCTCTCTTCATAGTTGTCTGATCTTGACAAGAATAAGAACCAAATACCCTGGGGATCCGGCCACATCTGAAGGCTGGTTCCGATGGTTCTACTTCCCCCATACCCCCCACTCCGGTTCTATGGTCGCCCCTCTTTGTTTAAGTCCTCCACCCTAGTCCTCTGCTGTTCCGAATCAAGAAAACTTCAAGCGTCCTTCTTTCTGCAAAAACCACTGAACACAGCCGGATACACATAGTTGCCTGAGACTGCTAACTCGGACAACCACACCGCCTCAGTGCGCCGGACTCTGACGTCACGTTAAGCGCCGGAAGTGATGGTGCATGCCGAGACGTCATCTTGCTGCGCTAAACTAGCGGTTGTTGACAGGCCGCAGAGGCGGCCGAAGGGGAGCTGCGGGGATCTTATCATGCCTGACTGGGCGAGCTGTCCTGGGCCGAGGCCTCTGGGCTGGGGATGAAAGAAACGGATCAGATGCAGAGTTTGGAGGGCTCCGGGGCCGAGAGGTCAGTCGGCACGCAGACGGGCAGCATGACGGGTGAGTGTGATGGCCTTCTCTCCCGCCCTGCCCCTCGCCTGGCGCCCTGCCTGCCTGCTCTAGTCTCCCTCCAACTCGGCATCCTACTTGCTCTGTGTCTCCCACCAGCCTGGCACCCTACCTGCTCTATGTCTCCCTCTCGCCCTGCTAGCCTGTTACCCCAACCCCCGCACTCCCCTCCCCGCGCGCGCGCGCACACACACACACACTGCACCTCCTTGACGCCCTGTCTGCCCTGTGACTCACAGCGACTCCTGCCAGGCTGGCTGCTCCCTGGTCTCTTTGCCAGACACGCGTCCCGGACTGTGCTGTCCAGGCTTCATAGGTCGCGTCCTGCCTTGCACTGGTGGTTGCACCTGGAGTCAGTATCCCGGAGCTGAAGAGCCTGAAATTGCGCTTTTGCAAGTTCGCCGCACATGATGCCTCCCTCAAATTTCGCCTTGTGGTTGAAGATCAATCATGTTCTAACCATTGCCCTTTTAGCAATGCCTAGTTCCAGCGGGGTAGGGGTGGGACCTTGCTCCACGACTACATCAGAGAGAAGGCCTTATCCCTGTTGTTGTTGTTGTTATTGTTGTTATTATTAATCATTTAGTTTTGGATTACTTCAGAGCTTTTGTATCAGTTTTACTATTTTACCTGTGGGGTGAGCTGGAGAGAAAAAAAAGCACACAAGTTTGGAAAGTGCTACCCGAGGTCACTGAAAGTGAGGTTGGGACCACTCTTGCTAAAGCTTTTCTTCTCCTCCCCACCAATCCATCTGCATTTCACTAGTGGCTTTGTACTTAGCTCCCATGCCTTCACTAGTGAAATTCTGAAGTGCTTGCCCTCTCTTTTGTAGGTCAAATACCAAGGCTTTCCAAAGTGAACCTTTTCACTCTGCTCAGTCTCTGGATGGAGCTCTTCCCAGGAGTAGACGCCCAAGGGCAAAAATCTCAGGTATACCTTGTTTCCATAGTGTTTACCCCTGGAAAACCAGTAGTCTTAAGTTTGATTTCATTGCCCACTGGTAGTCCTCACAGTCAAATCCAGCAGGCCTTAAGATTTGAGAAATAGCTTCATGGCTTTTGTATGTTATTCTCCTAACTCACAATATCATAGCTTTATGTTTCCAGTCTGAAAAGTTACTCCTCGTGTGTGCCACGATTGTCAGGTAGTAAGGGTTTTCTTTTGGAGACATTTAACACCTTAAAAAGTGCATTGTAAAATTCAGTTTGCTAGTAATACTAAGTTTGAAAAACCTTTATTGTCTTCATTTTATCTCATCATAATTCTGTTTATGCACATTTAACTTGAATCCTTTTTTGATGAAAAAGTGATTTTATTAGTGAAGTGTATTGTGTAAGTCTCTATTATGAAATGTCCTCATTCTGATAGAGAAAACTGGGATAAGATAAGGCATTCTGATTAAAATGCCTTTGCATAAGTTTAAGAGTTGTAAAACATCATGAGAAACAAGGATTGTTTTTTTTAAACAAAGCATCAGCTTATGTCTCTGTGCTCCTCCTCACCCTAGGTTTCTGGCATCTTTTCCTTCATCTGACAGATACTATGGAAGTGTTGTTTAAGAGAAATAAGTTGGTTTTGTTTTAAATATTTTATTTGAAATCTTATTTAGAAATATGACCCATACATGTTATCAGTTTAAGGCTTTAAAATTAAAATCTAACTAGACATGGAAATAATTACAAGAGACGTCAAAACAAATCCCTGTTTTCTGAAAGCTGGCCATCTTGGAAAGAGGCTTGACCTAAGGCAGCTTATGGCGTTTATACCCTGACCCACCCTGTGGTGGCCTTACTTCTTCCCGGCTGCACTTCACAACCATGTTCACCAAGGCCATAGCCATGGAGCCATAGTGTCAGGTCGGGGGACCCGAGCCACTGTATGAAGGCACCTCAAAGTTACTCTAGCAGTGCGTGCTAGCCTGAGAGCTTGGTTAGCAGTTCTAATGTTATCTGTATGGAATGTATGTTTTAAGTACCAGAAAACAGAATTTACTAAATGCATAGATTATCATTATCACTGTTTGTCATCTACTGTCAGGAAAGCATATGTGTGTATTACTTTTATTAGTTTGGGTATCATGGCTGCTGCAGAGAAGCAAAACCAGTGGTAGTAATGGGGAAGAACCAACTTACTCCATTTTCATCATTTTGTATAAACACTATTATTATTATTATTATTATTATTATTATTACTGTTATTATTATTATTGAAACTGAAGATAATCCAGTAAAACAGCAGCTTTTAAAAAAATCATAACTACATATGCTCTCAGGAGACTTCTCTTTTACTAGTTAATATACTTAAATACTTTTTCAAATTTTCTAGCTCCTTATATAAATCAGGACTACATGCCTAGTGGTGGCATGGCCCACAGTGGACTGGGCCCTCTCATATCAATCAAATTAAATCAAATCAAGTCAAATCAAGAAAATACCCTAAAGGTACACACATAGGTCAGTCTGATAGAGGCAACTTTTTAATTGAAGTTCCCTCTTCCCAGGGGTCTCTAGTTGTTCCAGGTTGACAAAAACCACACACAGAAGCTCCAAGATGCAGTTTGGCATGTAGCTGTTTAAAGTCCATGTTCAGTATAAAGTGAGCAGAAGAAAAATCCTCACTACTCTACCACCTAGAGACTGTTGACATTTTCTGTTGTTTGATTCTTTTTCTGTTTTCTTTTACTTATTTGAGATATTGTGATCTTCCTTCACTAGATAAGAGAAATCCATGTGCTGGGGTGTCATTGTCATGGTGCAGTCAATGGCTCACGGCCGGCCTGCCCGAATTCACAGTCTAGTTCAAGCTCTTGCTAGACTCTATTTTACGTTTCTCTGTCAGCTTCCACTCTAGTACAGTGGAGAACAGCAGTACGTTCAGTCTGTGTGTCTCGGGGTCCTGGCAGTTGAACCAAGAGCTTTGTACTTGTAAGACAAGTGCTTCAGACCCTGAGCACACTTGTAGGTCACTAGATAGAGTTCTTGTAAGCAGTGAATGAGTTAAACTAATAACACTTTTAGTGCCTTGCACTACTGCACTGATGGGCATGTACATTGTCACTTTTGCTAGATTTCATATTTAAAATGTTCACTACATTTGCAAATATGACCTATGTCTGAGTTCTTCTGTGCTATCAGATATTTACATTGTTCAGTAATAAAAGCAGAATTTTAAGTGTTATGGATTTCCAATGATTGGAAAATTGGCTATGAAACTTATAATAAGGGCAATTAATGAAAAGTTTTGAAGTAGAAATCAGGTACAATGAAGATGGCTGACATTCCCAAAGGGTTTTCTTCCCTACTAGTTCATGCTTTGCCTGTAGTCTAATTCTGTCTAAATTATGTGACTGTTTAAGAGTAGATAGACTTCCCTTGTTTTCCTCTACACATCCACAGTACCTCTCACTCAGTTCTGCCTGTTATGGAGATTGTGGTACAGGGCCTTCCTTCCTGAGTTTTTCTGGGACAGAAGCAGTATCACATTGAGGTGAAGACAGTGATCTGGCTGTGTGATCATGGTTGTGTTTTTTAATTTGTTCTTGCCACAATTTTTCTCATTTGTACCATGGAAGTAATAACTCTTTTATAGAATTATAATGATTAAAATAATTCCAAACCTTTTCAAAAGTTTTCATTAAACTTTTGAATGAAAGCATGAATCAGTAGGAAAGAAAATAATTTTGAAATGTCAAACATCTTCATAGTACTTCTATACCAAACCTTCTTCTTACCCCTCACCCCAACCATAGCCACTTAGGAGACATAAGCTACCTCTTAAAACTCATTTTTATGATTACCATTACCGAAATCACCCTCACCATTTATCAACCCCATCATGTCCTATGTTTCCTGCTCTGCTTGAAGAGAACCTCATTTCCAGGATGGAGATTTTCTTCTTCGGAAGTTATTTCCTTTCTAAGAAACAGCATTTGTTTTGTAAGTGTAAGCTCAGTAATCACCAACACTGCAACTCCTACTTTAAACTTGCCCAATTTGTTAACTGTTTCACCTACTTAGGGCTTACAGAATTCTCCAACACCATCTCACTCTCTCACTTGGCTGTATTCACAGTCCTGAAGTCAGTGAGGGTTGCTTCCTGAGCAACTAGCTAGGCCTATGGCTGGCATCTCACAAAGGTCTTAAGCATTTATTGAACTAACTGAAGGGCCAGACTCTGTTACATACATACATACATATATACATACCTACATACATACATTTATTTATTTGTGTATTTATTTATTTTCATATGTATAAGTATTTTTTTCTGCATGTATGTCAGTTAACCGCATGCATGATTGGAGTCCATGGAGGCCAGAAAAGGGCATCAGATACCCTGGAATTAAGTTACAGATAATTGTGAAATACAAGGTAGGTGCTGGGAATTGAACTTAGTTCTTCTGTAAAAATAGCCAGTGTTCTTAACTACTTAAGGATCTTTCCAGACCCTAGCTTCCAATTTAAAACTTCTATTTTGATTCAAGTTTAGAGAAGGCATCCCTGTATTAATTTTTATTACTACCATAAAAATCACCACAACGTTGATAACTAAAACAAATATCTATTATACAGTTTTGAAGGTCAGAAATCCAAAAGGCTTTTCACCAACTAAAACCAAAATGCCAGCAGGGCTAATTTTCTTCAGAGGCTCTAGGAGAAAATGTATTTCTTTGTTTTTTTTTTTTTTTTTTTTTCTAGCTTTGGAGGTTTCTTGCATTGTTTGGGTTGTACACCCTTTCTGACTCTAAAGCCCTTTGATGTCTTATTGATTCTTCCTCATGTTGTATCACTATGAGTCCCCTCTGTCCTCCTTTGCTTACAATGGTTTCTGTGGTAACACTGGGCCCACTGGATCATCAGGACATTGTTTCATACCAAGACTGATGGTGCATATCTTTATGCCCACCTGGAAAATTAGTCCCCCTTTAACTATGAAACAGCATAGCTGCAGAGGCAGGGTCAACAAGATCTTGGGGAAGCATCATCCTGCCTGCCATAGTCCACATGTAATACCTTTGATATGTAATTCTTTATCTTCTAGACTCCACTTAATCCTTCACAACCTTTGGATTTTTGTATTGCTTAATACTGTCCCCATTCTATGACCTCCAGATTACAGTTTCAATCCTATAACGGCCTTATTTGGAAGCTGAGGTGTAGTCTGAGCAAATAGTACCTAAGCAAAGTGAGACATCACTGCAAAGCTTCACAAGGAGGAACCAGCTCTTAAATCCTGAAATGTGGAATTCATCATAGTAATCGTTTTCTCTTTTAATCTGATTCTAATTAGAAAACTGAAGAGGAAAACCGTGGTCCCTTAGGAGATAATGAAGAGTTGGCCAGAGTGTCTACTGACAAAAAACAGGTGAATTGTGACTAAAAAAAAAAAAAGATGTCAATGGGATGAAGTCCTGTGAAGACCTCCATGGTCCAGGGAGTTTCTTGGATTTCTCCATAAAGGCCTTGTGTACTGACAAGCCTAGATGTCTTTCCTGTTTGAAAAATTCAAGTGCGAGTATTGTGTAATATTCTACCTGTTTTAATTTTCAAGTGTAACGTCTAATTCTGATTTCACACAGATGTGTTGAGCAATGCCCTGTGGAGACTTTGACATGTGTGTGTATCTTGGTTATTATGACTGGAGTACAAGGCCTAGTTTCTCTTATTGTGGGTCACTTCTCAAGAGTTAAGGGTTGAGGTAATTAATATCTCACTCTGGGAGAAACAACAGACTGGTTCACTGTCTGTCTTGACATACGCTGTCTGTCTTGGTGTTCCTCTCCTAATATCAGATCCCTCTGTAGATCCAAGCAACCATGTGGTCCCAGCTGCATTACTCACTGTGAAACTGGAGGGTGTGACTACCACAGACATGCTTCTTATTCTTCCGAGTCCTTTGTCCCTGACCCAGGAGTTTCTTGTCCACTATTGTATATGAAACAGGGACAGACAGACCAAAAGACAAATCCTGATCTCTGTGATTCTACCCGGTGTCTCCTTGTCACTCACTTTTAGTTTCCAGAGATGGTAGTTCATCATATATAGAAAATAACATGTATATATTTTGAAAAAGTTATTATTTTGATGTTTGTTTTTATAAGTTCCCTGATTAGTTCCAGGAGTGAGTCTCTTTACTGCCTGGTGTGATTTCGAAATAATTTGCTTAGAAATCCTTAGATGCTTTCAACACAAGAGAAGCACAAAAGAGAAAAAAATTAGCAGATCACCTAGGTCGGTATACTGACTGAAGCATATGCAGAAGGTGATCCTGTTCCACCATGTTTTAATGTAAAGTATGTGACTAAAATTATGTAGAAACTTGCCAAGATATGTGTGAAGCAGAACAAAACCAGGCTGCACAAGAGTGGCTCCCAGAAAGTCAGTGTCTGGGCCTGCAGGGCAGACAGCTCAGACAGGGTACAGCTTGGTCTGGGCCTGCAGAGCAGACAGCTCAGACAGGGTACAGCTTGGTCTGGGCCTGCAGGGCAGACAGCTCAGACAGGGTACAGCTTGGTCTGGGCCTGCAGGGCAGACAGCTCAGACAGGGTACAGCTTGGTCTGGGCCTGCAGAGCAGACAGCTCAGACAGGGTACAGCTTGGGCTTTTTTGTTTTAAGTTTGGGATGAGAAACTCCTCCTCAGACTAGATGTTTATGAAAAACTCCATTTCAAACTTGGTATTTTGTTCTTAGCTAGAAGCAAACTGAACAGTTTGAGGGGGTGAGGGGAGGAGGGTGGGCTAGATTTTGGGTTTTCTAGACAAGGTTTTTCTGTGTATCTCTGGCTATCCTGGAACTCAAGGCTGGCCTCAAACTCAAGAGTTTTGCCTGCCTCTGCCTCCATGTGCTGGGATTAAAGGCATGCACCACCATGTCCAGCTATTTTTTATTCTATTTTAAAAGAACTCAAAAAGGTAATAAACTCGGACTGAAGATTGTTCTAGTAAGAGGTTGATAATACGCTTCCTGTGTCTGGGGAACGATGTCACAGACAGCCATTTGTTCCTGGTTTATTTCTTTCTGCTGACAGTGTAAAGCCTGTATTCTTCAGCTGAGTTGCAGCCACTTTAATAGCCATGTAGTTCAGTTTTAACAGCATTGGCTCTAGTGCCCAGAACAATTTTTTTTGAAGATTTATTTATTGATTATGTACAGTATTCTGCCTGCATATATACCTACCTGCATGCCAGAAGAGAGCACCAGACCTCACTGTAGATGGTTGTGAGCCATCATGTGGTTTCTGGAAATTGAACTCAGAACCTTTGGAAGAGCAGTCAGTGCTCTCAACCTCCGAGCCATCTCTCCAGCCCTGAAAAGGCAATTTTTGTTGGTTGCTTTCTAAAATGAACAGTTTGCAAACAAACTTGCTGGAAATAACATATACTTTGTATTCAAGGGATGTACAGTTCTCAAATACTTTGCAATAAAGAGGGGAAGGTTTATACATTGCAAATTTGAAATCAGACTTAGGATTGTGAGCCAGGTCTTTAGTAGCTGAGCTATCTCTTCAGCCCAAGAATTACAAGTTAAGGTCTGCCTGGGTTATATAATACAATTCTGACTTTAAAAGGTCTTGTAATTTTAGAATTGAGATGATGTCTCCTTTATTATCCGAATTCTTCAGAGTCATGTGTAAATCCCAGAGGGATTTTCTTATGTTTCTTTTACCTTTTTGAAGCTTAGAATTAAATAGTCCCAGCCTGGATGGCATAAGAAGCAAGTCAACTGACTTGGCTTTTGGCCTTTATTAGGTTAAATTGAGTTCATCTTTCCCTAGAACAACATAATAGTAGTTACACATATAACTGATTAATTAGAAGAGCCGGTTTTGAAAGTTTCTCATATAAAGTCAATATGAAGCTCTCAGAAAGTCCTCCTGTACCTAATTAGTATCTATTTTTATGCAGACTGTGTTTAGACAAGAACTAAGCATAGCTTTCATCTCATTAGAAAATCAAATATTACCCGTAAAAGGATAGTAAGATGTTATAATTGTCGATGTCATATTTTGTCTTAATTAGGTGAAGAAAACTGGTCTTGTGGTGGTGAAAAACATGAAAATCATTGGTCTTCACTGCTCCAGTGAAGACTTGCATACTGGGCAAATTGCTCTTATTAAACATGGGTCCAGGCTGAAAAACTGTGATCTTTATTTTTCAAGAAAACCATGTTCTGCTTGTTTGAAAATGATAGTGAATGGTGAGTACACACAAGGTGGTGCTGGGGACTCAGATCCTTTATCTGAGCATGGAGAAGGGAGCACATCCTTAAATACACACATAGTGAGGGGTAGAAATTCGTGTTTGAGGGCCATTGACACTTAGGAAGAGGAGAGTCTGAAAACATGAATTCTGGGCTCAGCTCTGTCCACTAATCTGTTAAACAACCTTTGGTAAATTACAGACTGATACAGTTTGACAAAGGATCCCCAAAATTTTAGTGGCTTAAGATAGTCTATCACTCCTACATTCGTCAGACCTAGGTGCTGCTGAGCAGCAGGCAGTTTAGTCCAATGGTTGGTTTGTGGGATTAGGCATCATTCTTCCCCTGTTCTTGTCATCCTGGGGCTTCACTTGTGTCCTCTGCATCCAGAGAAGGCATATCTGCTTCTTACAAATTCCTGCTTGGGAAAGGTTGGTGGAGGTCGTAGTGGTAGAGTGTTTGCGTAACATAGGTGAGGCCCCGGTTTTTCCCAGTACCACAGAACAAAACAAAACAAAAGCCGTGGCCTAGAGGTCACATACATTCAGTCTGTGTCTTTCCATTGTGGGAGCTGTAGGCTCTGGCTGGGCAACTGCCTCCCTGTCCTGGTTCTTTTCTGTTGGTGTGACAAACAGCAGGACCAAAAACAACTTGGGGAGGAAAGAGTTTATATGGATTATGAAGAGAATTCAGGACAGGGACTCAATTCAGGAGCTGCTCACTGGCTTGCTCTCCATGGCTTGCTCTGCTTGCTTTTCTGTACAACCCAGGCCTAGGGGTTGCACTGCGCACAATGGATTGGGCCCTCACATACCAGTTATTAATCAAGAAAATGCTTCACAGACTACCCAGAGACATACACAGATGTCAGAAGGAGGCAGTTCCTCAGTTTCTTGAGATTCCCTTTTCCCAAATATATATAAGTTTATGTCAAGTTGACAAAAACAAGTCAGCACACTCCCAAAGGTTACTATAAACCTTGGAAGGGTACACAAAATTTTAATGAGTAGACACCTAACTGCTTCTGACTCCATTTTATAGGTAGACAAATATGCAGATGATTATATCATTTTTAAAAAAGTATCTTACACACGTGTACCTGGCAAGTCTATAAAGAAGGCAACAAATATGATTCCCAGGCCTTTCCCTCCGGGGTCACTTGGTATGAAATGAGTGACCCAGGGACAGGTGATGCATGAGCTCAGAGTCAGTGACCCTGCAGGATGCTGTGTTGTGAAGGCTGCAGTACAAGCGGGATCTTCATGGCTCTGTTAGTTACTATTCCGTTTCTGTGGTACAGTACCTGACCAAAAGCAACTTTTGAACAACTTTATTTTGGCTTGTGGTTCCAGAGGATTAGAGTCTGTTGATGGTGAAGGAGGCATAGCATCAGGCAGGCATGGTGGCAGGAAACTGGGAGAGAACTGTACGTGCAGTAAGTCTACAAACTGCCCCAGTGAGTTAGTTCCTTCAACAAGACTGTACCTCCTAGAGCTTCCATAACCTCCTGAAATGGTGTCACCAAACAGGCCAAAGGTTCAAATATGTAAACCTGAAGGA
Organism: Rhabdomys pumilio; assembly: GCA_030674055.1. NCBI lineage: Eukaryota > Metazoa > Chordata > Mammalia > Rodentia > Muridae > Rhabdomys > Rhabdomys pumilio. Next base: position 203,346,622 of record JANHMN010000001.1, on the reverse strand, counting down.
AACAGGTCTCATTAAAACCACACATGGGTTGAATGTAGAACAAGGGGTCTTTATTGCTAGTCAGGGCAGCAGCACATGCAGTAATGGAGGCATGAAGCACACTTCAGCATCTGAGTTAGAAAGGTATTCTTGTGGAGTAGTGGTGGATGGAGTGTAGTAGTCTGTCCGGGCTTCTGGGAGGCTTTGGAAGACTGACAGCCCCTTTTTTGTGTTATGGAGCAGAACACATAAGAAACAAGAGAACTCATCTGTCTCATTAGCCCTGGGCTGAACATACCTCATTTTAGTGTTCTGTGTGAATCAGAGCTGCATATAAAGTAATTGCTGTGAACCGCAGTATGAGGGTTGCCTTAAGGACCATGTGAGGGACTGAGTTCAGAGTGAACTGGCCTGCCCGCCCCATGTCTTAGTTAGGTTTTCTATTGCTGTTCAGTGGTTATGAGCAATTCCTGTTCTTGTAGGAAACCCAAGCTCGATTCCCAGCACCCAGGTTCAGTGGCTCACAACTACCTGTAACTTTAGTTCTAGAGAATTCAGCACCTTCTTCTGACCTCCGAGGACACTAGAACTCACATGCACAAACACATACAATAAAATCTTTTTATTGAACATGAGTAAAAAACCTTTTTTAATTTTGATGAAATCACACCATATACTAGCAGAAATTTTTCTGTTGTTAACTATTTATAATAAACATTTGGTGCTTACATAGCAATTTTATTCAACATTATAAGAAAATTAAAATACTTTTTCATGTTTATTATCCAGTTATGTTTCTTTTACAAATTGCCTGTTCATATGTTTTGTTTCCCTTAAGGTCTTTTTTTGTTTTTTGTTTTTTGTTTGTTTGTTTTTAATCAATATGAACTCTTATTTAATGAGCCAACTGTGTCTCTATGCAGTAAAGACTACCTACTTTCTGCTGTCACACTGAGTGGAAAATGCCTTCAGGTTTGTTCAGTTCATAGGCTTTGCAAGGTTGGTCCTGCCTTCTCTCTCATCCCTCTGTCTTCACCTATGAATGTTTTCTTTTAAAAATTCTTTGTAGTCAACAGGAACAGATGATATAAAATACCATCATGGAACTCATTGCTTTGTATGCTAATTTAAAACTAGTTAACAAAACCAAGATTAAAGTCACATCTTGGTAATCTGGGGTTGTTTTTAATGTTTTTAGTTTAATGATTTTTTTAATTTTGCTAAAACACGAGCATTTTTCTCTCTTTGGACTATGGCTTTTGAGAAGAATTCTGAGTCTGAGACAGGAAAATTTTTAGTGTCTAAATGAATTATTTATAATTATTTAGATACAGAACTCTAGGCCTTACTAGGTATTAGCTATAACATTTCCGGAAGCTACCATGGCAGCATGGAAAACGTTGGTGAATAACACTCATGCTGAGCTTCCAGCCACACAGCAAAGCTGAGGTTCTACAAATGCCACTTGGGCTTTGTAAGGGGTTGGTGAGCGGTCTCCTGAAGAAGCCAGACAGTAAATATCTCAGGTTTTGTAGGCAGTGTGTGGTTGGTAGTCAGTCCCACTGCAAAGGTGCTTGGTGCATATGTAAATGAATGAGCATGTCTGAGTAAATATGAACACTGGAATTTTCATTTCTCACAATCTCATATGATATAAAATATTCCCTTGTAAAGCCCATATTTAACTTGTCAGCTGAAAATAGCCTAATCATAGACCCATTTTGGCCTGTGGGTATTTGTTTGCAATGCTCACATTTTGTGACAGTGTAGATGTTTGTTTTGGGGTCAGTGGTAGGCTGAATTTAGATAGAAAAGCTCTCTCTGTTTAGCTTGCATCCAACAGTGACCTTTTCTAATTTTATATTTTAGCTGGAGTTAACCGAATTTCTTACTGGCCTTCTGACCCAGAAATAAGTTTGCTCACTGAGGCTTCTAGTTCTGAAGATGCAAAGCTAGACGCCAAAGCAGCGGAAAGATTGAAGTCAAACAGCCGGGCCCACGTGTGCGTCTTACTCCAGCCGCTGGTGTGTTACATGGTGCAGTTTGTAGAGGAAACCTCTTACAAATGTGACTTCATTCAAAAAACTGCAAAAGCGTTGCCGGGTGCTGACACTGATTTTTATTCTGAATGTAAACAAGAAAGAATAAAAGAATATGAAATGTTATTTTTGGTTTCAAATGAAGAAATGCATAAGCAGATACTGATGACTATAGGTCTGGAGAACCTGTGTGAAAACCCCTATTTTAGCAATCTAAGGCAAAACATGAAAGACCTGATCCTACTTTTGGCCACAGTAGCTTCTAGTGTGCCCAACTTGAAACACTTCGGATTCTACTGTAGCAACCCAGAACAGATTAATGAAATTCACAATCAGAGTTTGCCACAGGAAGTTGCAAGGCATTGCATGGTGCAGGCCAGGTTATTGGCATATCGAACTGGTGAGTTCAACGCATAGTTCATAAATGGGGGCTGAGTGTCTGGGTTACAAGTGACACTGAAGTGAAGTGGCTTCATATCTGCGCTAGAGCTCCCTGACCGCTATACTAAAGTATTGTTGTTCTAACAGTGTCAAGAAATGAGCCAGACCCTGTGTTTTCTGTGTTCTTATATTGAGCTCTACATATGCAAACCAGGAAACTTGAGTCCTTTTTGCTTCTTGTGTGTATAATTCTGTGATTCAATAAGTCCCAAAGTGAAGATAACACAAAAAGAAAACTAAGATATTTTATTTTTATTTATTCCACATTTTTCTACATATTCAGTTTTTTAAAAAGATTTTTTAAAAATGTGTACTAGTGTTTTGTGTGCATGCATGTTTGTGCACTACATACCTTCAGAGCCCAGAAGAAGGTGTTGGATCCTATGTAACTGGAGTCCTGGACAGTTGTGAGCCATAATATTGGTGCTGGAAACCACTCATGTCTTCCTTAAAAGCAACAGGTGCTTCTAATTGCTGAGCCATCTCTTCAACCCATGGATTCTATTTCTAATAAAGACAGAATTCTGAGAATTTTAAAATAACAAATTTAGAAGAAAAGAATCAAGGTAAAAATGTTATTATAGAAAGAGTCTTCTGGTTGTATGTTTCTCTCAGCAAATTAAACAATCAGTCTTACTCTTTTACATGTTTGTAAAAGAAAAATAACTACTTAGTGATGGTTTTATTTTAGTAAAGTATAGCATCTCAACATTACTTCCTTTCTTACCTAATGTTTTTGGTGTTTTTTTGTTTTGTTTTTTCGAGACAGGGTTTCTCTGTGTAGCCCTGGCTGTCCTGGCACTCACTCTGTAGACCAGGCTGGCCTCGAACTGAGAAATCCGCCTGCTTCTGCCTCCCAAGTGCTGGGATTAAAGGCGTGCGCCACCACCGCCCGGCTTACCTAATGTTTTTAAGTGTAGAATTACCACCTTTTAAAATTCAGCTTAGAAGTAAGTAGAGAAAGTCCAGATAGGAGAACTGGTAAAGTAAGACTTATTTGCTACGCATGCCATATAATAGGGATTTATTTGTTTGTTTGTTTGTTTGTTTGTTTGTTAGATAGAGTCCTATGCAATCCGAGCTCCCTATGTAGCCGAGGATGACCTTGAACTTCTGATCCTCCTCCCTCCACCTGTTGAGTGTTGGAATTCCAAGCATGCACCTCCTGGACCTGCTTTATGTTGTGCTGAAGATGAGAGGAACCTAGGGCCTCATGGCAGGCTAGGCAAGCAGTCCACCACCTGAGCTACATCCCTTGCCCAGACACTCTTAATTATCCCAAGAAAGGAGAAGAGAAGGAAAGTCAGAAAGGCCTGTGCAGATGGCAGTGGTCTTTAAAAGACCTCAGGTCAAGTAAACGGAATGGAGGATCTCAACCAACAGTGTACAGACTCTCCTTGGAAACCTTAAAGGTACAGATGCTCAAACTACCTGGACCTAGTCAACTGGGTACAACCTAGGTCTTTAAAAGTTCGACAGGGTGTTCTGATGTTAATCAGGGTTGATGATCACCTAAAGTCTGATTTGTATCGTAGAGTTATATACTCTACTATAAATTATGTTTTGTATTATACACGTGTCCACTTACTATTCAGGTTTATACATAAATCTATGCTGATACACTTGATTTCAAGGAAAAAAAATAGGGTTCTTTTGTTTGTTTTTATTTTTTGGTGGTTTTTGGAGGATGGGCAGGGGAAGGTCCTGGAACTCAGCTTCTAGTTAAGATGCAACTTGACTGTCACTTGCCAATGTGAGCTCTTCCAGGGGAGAATCGCTGGCACACTTACCATTTTCCCTGAGAACTAGAGTATTTATTAAATGAGGGAATCTTTTTATATCAAAATAAATTCTTCAGGGGCTGGGCAAGTGGCTCAGAGGGTAAAGTGCTCTGCCTTCCAAGTCTGAGGACCTGAGTTTGGGTCCCCAGCACACCTAAAAAGCAGGGTGTGGTTGTAAGTGCTTACAATCCCAGGGCTGCCACTGAAACAGGATTTTGTGGGCTCATTGGCCAGATAGTTCAGCCAATCAGTAAGCTCCAGTGAGAGACCTTGTCTCCAGAAGTAAGGTTACAGCACAACATCCAACATCAGCATGTGGCTTCTACAGGCACATATCACACACACACACACACACACAAACACACACACACACACACAGAGAGAGAGAGAGAGAGAGAGAGAGAGAGAGAGAGAGAGAGAGAGA
>JANHMN010000001.1:203331443-203341948 GCA_030674055.1 Rhabdomys pumilio | reverse complement strand
AGAGAGAGAGAGAGAGAGAGAGAGAGAGAGAGAGAGAGAGAGAGAGAGAGAGAGATCATAATTATTAAAGCCCTTAGGGAAATTGTAAAGGAATTTAGAATCTGGGGATGTTAAAAACAGTATAGTGCGTTATTCTGGCAGGTACTCCCAGCTCTGGCTGGAAAGTGCTCTGTAGACATGGTGTTGAAGATAGAAGTAGGCAGGAATAGCACCTCAAAACTGTTCTGATTGGCTCTCCAAGTCAGATGTTAGTGTGACAAAGCATCAGAAGGCAGCTGTGTACAATGCAGGTTCCCGGCCCTGGCCTCTTTCCTTTGATTGATCAGGGGTCTTCACCAGAGCCAGGAATCAGCCTTTTTATCAGGCACCCAGCAATTTTGATCTAGAAATATAACAAAAACAGCTAGCTAGCTCGGAGAGTAAAGGGCTTTACCACACCCCCCTTCTTCCATTGTGGAAGAATTCCTGCCAGTTGTCCTTTTGACTTCTACAAATGCACAGCGACACACGCACATGCATGTGTGCATACACAAAAATAGAGGTCTCTGGCTTCAGGCTTTGACAAACCTCAGGAATCTGATTGGTGGTCATAAATTGGCCTGTTCTTCAAAGCTGTGCAGAAAACAAACAAACAAAAAACCAAAACCAACCAAACAAACAAAAAACAGACTAAAAGGAACAGTTTCCTAAGAATTACAGATAAGGTACATGTCTTTAATTCTGACACTCGGATGCTGAGGCAGGAAGACTGAAAGTTCAAGGCCAGCCTGGGTTATCCATCAAGATACTGTTTCAAAAACCAACAAACCAACCAAACAAGCAAGAAAAGCAAGTGAATAATCAAGAAGCCCTTCTTGAAAAACAGTAGTGACTGTTCCCTCACAGCTAGCCTTTGCCAAGCACAGAGTGCTACCTCTGGGAAAAGGCTGTTTCCTTCTTGGCAAAGTCCAGTCTGTCCCCTGACTAAGAGAAATAATAGCTCCCAAGACCAAAATCCTAATAGAAGAAAGATATTGTTGCAGGAAATGTGGCTTTTTATATGGAGAGTTTGCTTTTATATTTATATATGTATTAATTACTGCTTTGCTTGGGTTTTTATTTTGAAGGTAATAATATTGTGGCTATAATTTCTACAACTATCTTAGGAATGAGCATAAAGCATTATATTATTTTTCTGCATTAAATTATAAATGTCTAGGAAGGAAGGAAACTTTGTTGATGCCAGATCTCTCTCCTGACACCATAGAAGCCATCACCACATACCCCTCAGCATCGTTCCCCCTCCTCCAGCACAGCGTCCTCCTCCTTGCCACGCCCCATTCAGCTGCTTAGCTTCTTGAGGACTAGACTGTCTCCCTCCTTCCACAGTCTGCCTTTCACTTTGGACATATATGGCACTCAAAATGGGGAATGCTTTTTAAGGGAATTCTTAATGTTACAGAGAGATGGAGAAAATGTTGGGTTAAAAGAACTAAATTTCAGTTAATTTTTATATCTAGAAATGGAAATTTTAACTATTGATAAAATTGGTAAAAAAAAATGAGATGTGTAAAAATGCTTAACAGAAAATATATATTGTACTATAAATTTGAAAACTCAAATGTGCTTGAATTGGAAATATGAAATTTTATTGCATGATTATAATTTTTAAAGTTAAGGCATCTTAGATTTTTCATATAACTTTTGTCTGAATTGTGTGTAATGAAAAAGTAGACGTTTAAGCGCACTTTCATGGGAGAGCTTGGCTTGAAGGAAATTGGAGAGGAAGACAGTTGTACTCAAACCTTAGCAGTATAAATGGCCCTGGGGAAAGGTACAGACAATACTGATTTTCTCTATATATGTCCCTACTTTGTCCCTTGCTGTGATTTTGATAATACTATATATTATAATTTTTATAATTCATTCAAATTTGTCTTAGAAATTTAAAACTCACTCTAATGTAGAAGGAAAAAGAAGACCTTAAATAGAATTTCTACTTTAACTATTTTTTTTAACAAAAATATTTCTATTAAGTCAATTTTTCATGATTAGAGTGTTAAAAAAGAGTTAGAAAATGACAAACTTGATTTTATCGAATGGTTATTTCACTAAATCCATTCTTTTAGAAATTTCGTATTTTTTCAGCTTCATCATCTGTTAGAAGTGGTCACTTAGATCCTGTCCTGTTAGGGGAGAGTCAGTGAGGCTGCGCTGTTCCAGTTATAACCTGAGTGTGCCACTGCCATTCAGAGGTTTTCACAGAGACACCATGTGTGGGAGTGGTCAGTGGCTCTGTCTGGTTATTTGGTACCTCATCCTGTATCCTGCATCTAAAAAGATTTGTCTTGAGAGTTTTGTGTAGTTGGGCAAGGAGTTGTTGCTACATTAATCGTGTACATTGCAATAAATATGTTCATATGATTTGGGAAGAATGGATTTTAGTACTGACAGCATTGATTTTTACTGAGATAAACATCCTGTCTTTCAGAGGATCATAAAACAGGAGTTGGAGCTGTCATTTGGGCAGAAGCAAAATCTGTAAGTATGAAAATAATTGTTTAAATGTGTAACCTGAATTTTTCAGTCAGTCTTTGAGGTGCTGCACTTTGATATTTGAGACAGAATTGGCCTCAAACTCCTGAGCTTCCCCCATCATGAGTGGCAACAACTACAGCTCTTGCTGTTCAACCTGATGATGTATTGGACTATATCGACTGATTGAGATTAATGTTTTTATATTGATGAATTTTATTAAAACACCCTCAACAAATTTTAAGGTTCTTCCATTTAGAAAGCCTTTACTGAACACCTGTGAGTTGGTTGGACACTGTCACAGTGAGCACTGAGCAGTTTAAATTTTTTAATTACATATTTTTTTTTTTGAGAGAGAGAAGAAGGGATTTATTTCAGCTTAACTTTCGGGTCACATTCTATCACTGAGGGAAGTCAGGGCAGGAACTCCAGGTGGGACTGCAGTAGAAGCCATGAAAGAATGGCACTTTCTTTCTTCCTCATGGTTATCTAGTTTCTGACCTGACCCAGTATCCCCCACCTACAGATGCACTGTCCACTGTGGGCCTTAGCCTTCTCCGTCAATCAGCAGTCAAGGAAATGTCCCACAGACATGCGCATAGAGCAGTCTAAGAGAGGCCACCCCTCAGGTGAGGGTCTCATGCCAAGTGGCTCTAGTTGTGCAAGCTGACTGTGATGTCCAAGCAGCACACCAGGCTCCCTTTAACTGCACTGAACTCTACAGCCACTGATGCTTGTCATCTATGCCACCTCTCTTAAGGCTTTATACTTACTCAGACACTTCCCCAAGCTTCATGTGTCTCTTATCCTTTTCTCTTTCTTGCTGGATGAGAGCAGGGAACAATAACTATTCCATGGCTTGAATGCTAAACAAATTATGTATCATGTCTTTAAATTCAACAATAACCAAGTTCTCAGGATATGGGAAGAATGCAGCCAGACTGTTTTCCATGATATCACAATGTCAGCACATAGCTCAGCTCCCCATAGAGTCCTTGAAGCCTTATGAACTAGGCCTTCTCTGCCCAAGTTGGCACCTTTGTCTTGCAAGGCCCCACCAGAATAGCCTATTACATGCTACTTACAGTATTCAAGGGGCTTTCTAGCCTAAAGTTACAAACCTTCCCACATTCCTCTAGCAGACCAATATTAAAGGCCTAAGAAACACATGGTTGGGTTTGTTACAGCAATGAACCCAGGTCTCAGTTCCAGTTTTCTAAATTACACTGCCTTTAGGGAGGGTCTTGTATGTCACAGCACACTCAGGGATATCAGAATAAAACTCTGATGATTGTTTCTCCTTCGTCTTTGTGGGTCTCTGGGATGACAGCACATGCTTTGTTGGCTGGACTATCTCACCAGCCCAAAGACAGGGATTTAAACATCACACTTTCTGCTTTCATGGTCTCATAGGGAGGGCTGGAGACAGAGAAGTTGAAAACACACTAGCGTGTAAGTGTAATTATGACTGATACTGCAAGCACACAGAGGAGGACCTGTGTTCTCCCTGAAGAAGTGAGAGAGATAGCTCTGCAATTTTGGAATGCCATTAATCTTAAAGAACAAGTGGGCGGTCATCAGAGGAAGTCAGGTAGATCAGGAGGAAAACATGGAGAGGCAAGCATGGGAGAGAGTGATGGTGAATAGATGTGGCTTGGCATGCTGGGTGCCAGGGCATATGGAAAGTGAGCATAGTGTTGTATTGGACCCTGAGGAGCACTGTAGACCTGTGAAGAATGTGGACTTTATCCCTTAGGCCATGTGCATGCTCCCAAAGTACTAACCAGTAGTAATTAAAGCCATCCACATACATGACTGTAAACTTTCTAGGAGCTGCATTTAAGATGTAAAATAGGTAAATGACGAAGAAAAGAATTGGAATCAACCTAAGTGTTCATCCGCCGATTAGTAGATAAACAGATGTATATGTGCACTGTGGGGCACTGTTCATCCATGAGAAGGATGACTTCTGTCATCTGCAACAATAGCGATGGACCTAGAGGTTGTGATGTTAAGAAAAGTAAGGCAGACACAGGAAAAAGACTCTTACTCGTGTGTGTGGAAATGGCTAGTAGAAGGTGAGGATGCAATGATGGTTACCCAAGGCGGGAGCTCCCGGGAGGGTGCAGTGCGTGAGGTAGATGGTGACGTGAGGTAGATGGTGAGGGCTAAGTTACTATTAGACAGGGGCGAGGAATGCCAGGTTCTGGTGTGCCATTACATGGTGTGTTGACCAGATGATAAGCATGTACATTTCAAGGAGTGAGTCTCAATCTTGGCATCATAAACACTAGGTAATTAATAGATGAGTTTAATCTGGCTTACACATCACATGTACTCCATATGTAGTTGTGATGTTTCCATGAATTAGTTAAAAATATGCAAAATATAATATATGTATTTAGTCAAAAATGTCAAAACCGTCCAACATATAAGCAGCATAAATGATTAGTGAAATAGTCTACCTTTTATATCAATCCTCAGTCTTCTGTGCCTAGTTTGTATTTGCAATGTCTCCTAGTTTAGACTAAACGTGTGCCTGGTGGATGTTATATGAGACAGTACAGCCCAAGAACATTCTAAATGAGAAAAAAGATTTGGTTATGAAAAGAAGTTGGACAAGAAGGAATGAACTAGGTGAACAGAAGGGATGATGGGAAGCATTTAATAACTGCATTGATATAAGCCTGCATTGTCCTCCAGCCAAGTTTACAGCAAGTACTTGACTGACTGCTTCAGTCTCACATGCTCCTTAGTTCAGCCTCGCCAAGAGACCACTATCTTCCCTGCCGCCTGCTCCTTCAGCGGGGCCTTCTCACTCCAGACATTAGCATGCAGTAGTCATGTGCTGTGGGATTCACCTTCAGAATCCTGGTTTCATCCCCACCCTGCCTGGTAACTCCTAGCAGAATAGGTTCACTGACAGAAGTTCTCACCACATTTGGTACTCCTACAGGACACACCTCCCTAGTTAAAATTGTGGCCAGTCCCCACTCTGCTCCACGTAAGGCTTATGCAGGCAGCTGTTTGGGTTGCAACCATGTTACTGAGCACCACACATGTGTCCTGTGGTGCTGTGGTGAAGTGGATGCTCAACCAACCTTTCAGCGTAGCATCAAAATCTGCACTGTCCGTGGAGAATTATGTCCATTTACCTCTAGTAAATGGCTGCATGGACAAGATGTGCAGAAAGACATGTGTGAGGTTCAATTCAGCTGTGGTCCTCACTCTCTCTGTGACCTTGAACACTTTCTCTTTCTTGACCATGGTTTTCTTACAAGTGAAACAGGGACAATGATATTATTTTCCAGCTGGTTTCAGGTTAAGCAGATGAGGCAGTGCTAGCATTATTACTCAGTTGTAGAGTGCTGGCTTTGTGTTTTTGAAGCCCCAAGTTTGATCTTTAGTGGGTACTTGCATGCATATGTGTGCACATATAAAAACTTAAGAAGTGAGATCCCTGTGATGTTTGACATTTGGTAAATAGCCAAGAAACACTTACTGATGTAATATTTTACAGCTTTTGTTGGCTCACATAATCATGGTTCTTATTAAGCTTTACAGTAATGTGTCTGTTGTTGCTACCACTTGCATACTTAGTGAGATCTATAGCATATTCTAAATAATTATAGACACTGTCAGTGATCAGTTGTCATCTCAGTGTTGATAAAGCATCAGTATTGACACTAATATACCCTTGATCAAAAGAAATAAGAAAAAGGCAGCCAAGTGAGTTCTGTTATTATGTGTGCATATGTCAGATACTCAGAAACATGGAAGATTAAAGGAAAGTACATTTTTTATTTTCTAACTAAATTACAATAACATATTTATAACTCAACAACAGAAATTGTTCAAAATATTTTTAAGTTTTCTGACTTATTAACCAGTAGTACAGCACAGAGGTTCAAATCTCCTCACTCTCTTATAAATACCTCTGTGCAGAGCAATCCAATGTGTGCTGGGGGCGGGAAACAAAATATAAAACATGGCTCTTGATCCCTAGGATTTGTTACTTGTTTGGAGAGAACTGTCTGGATCAAGTAAAATGGTTTATAACTTACAGACAATGGTGTTAACTGCTGACATCAAAGACAGCCTTGAGGTCATATCTGAGGAAGGTGGCCATAAAATGATCGGATGCTCTATTTGGGTTTTAACTTTAAGTTTCATTTATTTCCTGTGCTAGGGGATGTATATGTATCAAGATGTACAACAATGTTCTTCCTCTCCCATGCTGATTCCAGGGATCAAACTCAGCTCTCCAGGCTTGGTGGCACAAGCCTTTAGCAGCTCAGCCATTTCTCCAGTTCAGACCTTGTATTTCTCGATGGCTCCATTTGTTATAGAAATGGAGGGAACCTTCTTTACATGAAGTATGAGGGCAACGTGCCTTTCAGAATACTGAGACTCACACGGTGCTTCTGCTGACCCCACAGAGAAGCTGCGATGGAACTGGAGCCATGTACTTCGTAGGATGCGGGTACAATGCCTTTCCTGTGGGCTCTGAGTATGCGGACTTCCCGCACATGGATGACAAGCATAAGGACAGAGAAATACGGAAATTCAGATACATCATACATGCGGAGCAGAACGCTTTGACCTTTAGGTATGAGCTTTAGCCTCTGTCCTTTAAAAGACAGCAGAGGTTAGTTGAGACTAGTTCTCTGTTGTTGCCATCTGTTTTCCTTTAAAAACCGTAAGAGATGCTTTCAGAAATAGTGTCTTGATAAAATGTGGTCCTGCTCCTGGACTAGAGGCTATGCATGGGCATGGATTTCCCAGCTTTTTCCATTTCTTCAGAAATCCTTTCTTACTCTCTCTAGGATGAATGTATTGGATGCTTGTCCTTAGGGACTTGCCCAGCTATTTCTATTTTGGGATGTTAGTATCCCCTTTGTTTTCTAAATTTAAAGCACGTCTGTTCTGTTTAGGAAATATTTCCTTGGTTACTATTGCTGTGAGGAAGCATCATGACCAAAATCAAGTTGAGGAGGAAGGGATTTATTTGGCTTATACTTCTACTTTGCAGTCCATCACTGAAAGAAGTCAGGACTGGAACTCAAACAAGGCAGGAACCTAGAGGCAGGAGCTGGTGCAAAGGTCATAGAGGAGTGCTATTGACTGGCTTGTTCCCCATAGCTTTTTTAAAGAACCCAGAACCACAGTCCAGGGATGGTACAACCCACAGGTGGGCCCTTCCCATCAATAACTAATTAATAGAGTGTCTTACAGGTTTGCCTACAGCCTTAACATTTTCTCAACTGAGGTTCCTCCTCTCTAGTGACTTAGTTTGTGTCAAGTTGAGATAAAACTAGCTAGCACATGTACAGATGTTATGAACTAAAGTGTTTTAAAGAGCCTTTGTTTGAGGGGACCACACAAGATGTCTGCTTGAGACAGCGTCTTCTATATATGGCAGGGAAGCTGCACCCAGGAAATATTGCTTCGTAAATGAGACCTGAACAGTTATACCGCCAACTGTTATGTCAGTGTGGATAGGGAAATTCTCTCATGGCTTTACCCCTATAAGAGCAACAGGCAGTTAGTAACTACGGAGGGAAGGAGAATCAGTGATCTCCAGGGATGAGGCCCTGATGGGATAGCCAATCCTAAGAACTCAGCCCTAACCAAATGTGAGCAACTCTGAATGGTCTCAGCAGATTGTGTTTATGAAGACATGTGCACAAATGCACGTGCACGCTCACACACAAACACACACACACAAACATGATTAAAATTAAAGAGTAAGAGATGGTGAATTTGAGGAGTAGGAGGGAGATGGGAGGAACTGGAGAGTGTTTGAAGGAGACTGAATAACTTCAGAACTCGTATATGAAATTCTCTAAAGAAATGTTTAAAGTGCTCTGTCAGAGATTACTGTCCCTGCAGCCACAGGAGAGCCACTTAGTCTAGGCCACCATAGCATGCACCAAGAATATCAACTGCTCTCTCTCCATCTTCTTCAGTGGAGATTTACCTTATGTGTTCTGTACAAGAGTTTGAATACGTCATATCCAATTTTTTTATTTTTTTAAACAATAAGTTATGATTGGGGAAGGTTAGTGGAACTGTAGCTCAAAACTGGCTGTTACTATTTACTTGTTAGGAAGCATCTAACAGTGTATGTCTAAGGTAGAGCTCAGTCTTTTGGCTGCTGTAGTGACAGTTACTTTGCTCTTGGGAACTGAACCCCAGCGACTGGCGTCATATGAAGTATATATGCAGGAAGGGCCTACTCATGTGTTACACTCCTTCCTGTCCCCAGCCCTCTGCTTTCAGCTACTTTCTAGTACCATGTCAAGCATTCCAGACGCTTACCCACAGCCAATGACTGTCAGTTAGGATGGTCAGATTTTTGCGTACTTTGAATATTGCTAATTTAGCAAGAATATTACTTGTTCATTGTTTGTAATATTGCAAATTTGTTTTACAAAACTTCAAATTTAAAGCTTAAGAATTTCTCTAAAAACGTGTCTTTCATAACAGCTTTTGTAATATTTTATAACTTTTTATAGATGTCAAGATATAAAACCAGAAGAACGCAGCATGATTTTTGTGACAAAGTGCCCTTGTGATGAATGTGTGCCTTTAATTAAAGGTGCAGGCATAAAGCAGATCTATGCTGGTGATGTAGATGTTGGAAAAAAGAAAGCAGACATCTCTTACATGAAGTTTGGGGAGCTCGAGGGTGTTCGCAAATTCACAGTGAGTACATGTACTTTTCCCGAAGTGTACTTCCTGTTTAGTAACCTGCCGAACATTGTGAATTAGTGGTTTTACTCTTTTAGGACTGTGAGTGAGTTTATTATTATATATACAAGTTTACTGAAGTATACATTTCCAGCAAAGGATCCTTGCCTGCGCCTTGCAGAGTTGTACATTGGCTTTGGTGTCTCAATGCCCTCCTGTGGCTCACCATCTCTCTGGCCTTGGAGTGCTGGACAGAGGTGCAGTTGTAGTAGCCACGCCTCACAAATGCACCGTATACACATTCTCAGGAGGGAGATCAGAGACAAGATCACCTCATACTTAAGATTTTTTTTTAAAGGGATAGAGGTGGTTCATGGAAAAGTCAGAATTTTTAATATACTTTTTTCTACTTAGGCTTTAAAAAAGTGTTTTACTTGGGAATATTCTTGAGCATGCAGAAAAGTTATTTCTTTTAATTAAAAAGTTATTTAATTTTTTGCAGAAAAAATTCTGCAAAATTTTTTCTCGGAGATTGTTGGCATGGTATCAAATTACCCTCTGTTTCCACAATGTCATGACCCAGCTAGAGCCACAGGATGAAGAAATAAAGTGAGATTCTGCTGCAGTGAATCCAGGGCTCCCACAGGGTTCCTGCTTGTCCCAGTTATGCTCTGTAGAGAGCCACCTTGTCCAGAATCACAGGCTCCCTTTTGTCACCCAGGGACCTAAGCCTGGCACCTAATGTCCATCAGTAGACTAGAGTATGCAGTGGGGAGGAACAGTTCTAAAGAGCTGCTTACAGCGTCAGCCTTATGTTCCTGCTTATATAGCTTAATCAAAGCATACATGTACAGTATACACATGCATATGTTATAAAGCAGAATGTGCTCACTGTACAAGGCTAGGAACACTTCAAAATGTGTGTTATTCTGTAACTTATGTATAACATGGTCAATGCATTACTGTATTTTCTGTGTTGTTAAAAGTTCCAAAAATTACTTTTAATAATCAAACATATCCCAACCTGAACACCTAGCTTATATAATTATTTCCTTTGTTATATAACTATATTATTTCCATTTTTATAGTTATAAAAAGCCTTTCTATAAGTATTTTGAGATGGAAGTTTAAAGTTACTGGTTTTTTACTGTTTTGCTCAAAGTAATAGATTTTGGTGGTTTGGTATATTTCAAACATTCCTTTTTTGATCGTTTCTTATGTAACTCCCCACCTACTTTTTATAAATCCCTCCTCTCTCTCTCTCTCTCTCTCTCTCTCTCTCTCTCTCTCTCTCTCTC
>JANHMN010000001.1:203281479-203331433 GCA_030674055.1 Rhabdomys pumilio | reverse complement strand
CTCTCTCTCTCTCTCTCTCTCTCTCTCTCTCTCTCTCTCTCTCTCTCTCTGTTATACACAGTTATACACATGCATATATGTGTAAGCTCACCAATGAATGCCCATATACAGGTCAGAGGTTGATGTCAGGACTCTCTGTATTACTCTCCATCCAGAGTTTTGAGACTAGGTCTCTTGCTTAATCTGGAGCTCTCCTTTTCCAGCTAGACTGGCTGACCAGTGACCCTCCAGGCTCCACATGTCTCTCGATCCCTGACTCCAGAGCTACAGGCTCACTGCTGTACCTGGCGTTCCTTTGGGTACAGGGATCGTGCTCATGCTTATGTGACCAGCACTTTCCCACTGAGCCATTTTCACACTCTTGTCTCTTTCTTGGGGCTAACCTGAGCCATCCTATTTTTATAAGTTACCGAAGTCTGAGTCACATGTTTATTCTTTATCGCTCAGGCCTTCTTTAGCTAGTATAAAACTCAGTAGATAGGGTGGAGATGGCTCAATGGGAAATGAGAGCCTGAGTTTGGATCTCTGGAATTAACATAAAAAACAGGCATGACCACATGTGCCTGTAACTGCAGAGTGGGGGCGGGGGGTGGGGGGGATGAGGGGGAGGGTAAAAAGAAACAATGACAGGAGGATTGCCAAGGATTGCTGGCTGCCAGCCTGGCTGAAAGACTGAGAATTTCTGGTTCA
This sequence comes from Rhabdomys pumilio, assembly GCA_030674055.1. Classification (NCBI taxonomy): domain Eukaryota; kingdom Metazoa; phylum Chordata; class Mammalia; order Rodentia; family Muridae; genus Rhabdomys; species Rhabdomys pumilio. Next base: position 203,330,743 of record JANHMN010000001.1, on the reverse strand, counting down.
GTAAGAGACTGTCTCAAGGGAATGAGGTGAAGAACTATAGAAGAGGATGCTTGTCATCTCCTCTGGCCAATACATGGCGCGCGCACACACACACACACACACACACACAGACTCATACTCACACACACACACACACACACACATACACACACACACATACACACACATACACACACACACACTCACACATACACACACTCACACACACACATACATACATACACACACACACATACACATACACACACACACACACACACCACCACATACACACACACACACACACACCACCACCACCACGATAGCCATTGTGAGCTTGGGCATGTAGAAGTCTCCTCCAGACCAAGTTAAGAAAGCCACAAAGATGGCCATTAATGTATCAATATTGGCCACATTGACTGCATATGCTTATTATAACAAGAATGAAGAAAAAGCCATCCAAGGTCAGATCAAAGAGAAGTGAAGTGATAGGACCTCTTCATTGTCAGCAAGTTGTGGTCCACCTGCATTGAGAAAACTGCTGAAGAAGCCTTTCAAAAGACCTCCGGGTCTGAAACTGGGTTGTTTGTACCTCCGTCATATTCAGTGGCCACAGGGACTTAAGCCCAGGAAGAAGTTACCCCACAAAATGATAGAGTCAGTATTCTCACCATTAAACTAGCCTTCTTGGATGCATGGCAGGTTAGGGATGAACTGGTGGATAAAGAGTTGGTAAAAGCTCTGGGCATCTCCAACTTCAACAATTTCCAGAGAAAGATTCCTGAACTGAAACAAACCAATGGCGACGTAGGCTGACTGCCCTGTACCTTGGACAGTGCAATCTAGTACTGACACTCTAAGGACATCAGTATCACATCCCATCACCCCTGGGCTCTCCAGACAGGGCTTGGGCCAAGCCAGAGGACCATTAAGTACTAGAGGATTACAAGATTAAAGAGACCCCTACAAAACACAGGGAAACCTCAGCTCAGGTTCTGACTTGGTTCCATATCCAGGAGAATGTGTTAGTGATCCCCAAGCCTGGGACTCCAGCACACATATGGGAGCTTTGACCTGCAGTTGAGTGATGAGGAGGTGGTCATCATCCTTAGCTTCAGTAGGAACCGGACGGCCTGCTTGCTGCTTGAGACAGTCCATACAGGAGAACGTCCCTACAACAGAGATCATCTGAAGACTGCCTGGTGGAGTCCCTCTTTGCTAACATGCACCGTACCCCTCACACCTCTCACATCCTTAGCCAGGTCTGTCTGACATCATGTTATGGCAGCCTTGCTGGAGGACAAAATCCAAGTAATGCTGTATTTGAATTCTCATGCTGAACCACGGGAAGACTGCAGGGAAATGTGGCTCAGAAGCATTGCTTGTACTAATAGGATCTGACCAAATGTTGGTCAGACACTAGGAGCTCAGCTAGTGCTGGGGATATAAACATAAAATGATAAAAATAATAATAGTAACGAACACTAAAAACAAAGTCAAAAACACCTTGGTGGGTCCTGGAGATAGGCAGTGCCTGGTTTGTTATGGGTACGCAGATTCTAATCCTGTCTCTGTCTTATGTCACTGTGACCTGGGGGAAGTTACTACAGTTCTCTAGTCTTCTAGTTATCACCTATAAAATGAGTATAAAGGACTGTTAGAGCCCCCTTCCTTCTCGGAGGATTTTGATTCTGATTCTAGATTCAGGTGATCTGATTGATCTGAGCAGGATCATTCAAGGTCAGTGCCTTAATAGGCAGATGCGTGGACTTTTAAAGCTGTTTGATAATGAAAAGCAAGGTACTGATTGCTGTTTATTAACTCATTTTAAAACATATAAATAAGATATCTGTACCTCCTACAGTGGCAGTTGAATCCGTCTGAAGCTTATAGTCTCGACCCAGATGAGCCTGAAAGGAGAGAAAGTAAGTATCTCTAAGCATTCTGTTGAGGTGGTGACGCTCAGGAGCGGGAGCAATAGATAGTGAGCTTTTAAGATCAGATGATGGACCTCTGTGTGGGTAGGTGCAGGATGGTCTTTTCTAAAGACTAGATTCACTTATTCAGCTTGTTCATAAACGCGAGTATGTGAGGTGCTGTGTGAAGTGCCGCTTGCCCGTTACTGCAGTAATATAAATGACTGCACACAAATCGAATCTGTAGGTTACATTTGTTTGAAACAGCGAGCAACAGCACTCCCTACACTCATACAAAAGCTTCTTGGGAGTCAGAGAGGGGAGCTGTGAATATTTAGCACAGATTGTGCGGGCCAAGCAATGAGGGCATCTGTGTTCTTCTAGAGTAAAGACACAGCGGCCCAGGCTGCTGGGAGAATGGAAGGACCCTGTTTAATACACTAGTGAAGTGAGTCACTGGTCTTCACATTTATTATTTGCATATTAAGTAAAACCATATTGAATGTAATATATCATGAGAGTTACAGTTCCATAAGTGAATGGTATTAAACACGATGCTGTGCATATCTGTTTTAAAATGGTAGCTTGGTTGTGATTGTCTGGGTTTTAAGTAACTGGAGTCTTCTGTATATTTTCTTAAAGCAGCAGTGACTTGATAATCTTGAAAACCCCCAAAAATATGAAGGTTTCTACGAAAACATGAATGTCTTATTTATCATTTACAATCTGGATACATAACTACTACATTTTCTTTTTAAATTTGTATTAAGAAGTAAAGGAAATAAAAGATATGACCCTGCTCAGAGGTATTTGAGGGCCAGTTGTGAGTGTCTTGCACTTAGGGAGAGAGCATATTGTGCTAACTGTAGAAAGACACATTCCTTTGTCTGTTGAAATTAAGAGCATCTGTCCATCAAAAGATCCCACTAAGAGGGTGCAGAGGCAAGCCACGGAGCAGAAGACATGTGACCTGTCCATGTTAAAATCAGCCAAGGGCCTGTGTCCAGCATCTCAGGAAGAGGAAGACATTCCTGCAAGTGACTGGAGAGTGGAAGGCAAGGACAAGGAAGGCTGCTGGGGTGTCAGGCAGTGTCTCAGCTACCCAGTCAAGTTGTGCTTCTTGGTGACAGTTGGTTAAGCCTAGCTTATGTTTTGATGCATTTTTAAATAAGAATTTTATATCAATAAATAATACATTATCTCCTTTTCAGTGATGGAACAGCTTCATAGTGTATAATTTGTTCACTGTGAATTCACCCCTTTATAGTACAGAGCTCACTGGCCTTTGTCCCTTCAGAGCTGTGTTCTCACCCACACAGTGTAACTCCAGCGTGTTTCATTACAGTATAAAGAAACCTGATACTCACTGTAGTCACCCTGTCCTTCCCACCCCAGTCCTACTCAACACGAGCAACTGTATGGATTTGTCTTCTGGTGTGTGGGTCCCTAGTCCACTTCAAATCTGTTAAAAACAAAACCAGGAGAGTAAGAGAAATGGAAGCCAAATTTCAGCTCCTTTGTTACATGGAGCCTTGACTCCTGGCCATATCCAACTGTCTAGCTGTCAGCAAGAGATGGAGACATGCTGCCTCATGCAATCTCAGTGACAGAGAGGTGGGACTGAGTGACTGTCCCAAGTATCCTATGCTGTAGAAACAGATTGCAGATAAAACACTCTTTTTTCATAGACACTAAACTTTCAAGACGATAAAGATAATGTTCAAGGACTCATATTCCCCTCAAAAAATAGAGGTGAGAGGAATGTGTTGCTGGAATCCAGCTTGCAAAGTAAGCGCATGCTGGAGTCAGAGGTGACCCAGGACAGCGGCTGTACATGCTGCCCTGCAAGCCCGCCTGGGCTCTGCCACTCAAGCCAGTGGGGATCTGCTAAAAGGTGGTGAACTGAAACTGTTTGTAGGCTCCAGCCTCACAGGAAGCCTCAGGCTCCTCCTCAGGTTCCAGTGGCCCCTCAGCAGAAGCAAATGCAGTCTTCTCAAGGCTGACCATCAGCTGAGCCCCACAGGGTGTAAGATGTGGCATCCTAACTGAGAAGCCAACAAGCATAGAGAGTGCATGTCACGCATGGAGTGAGCCGCAGCTAGCACGCAGTTAGACGGTGTTTCTGTGTGAGAACTGCCAAGCAGGATCAGATGTAAGTGAAAGTGCCATTGAAGTGAAGCCACATGTGATGGCATCCGCATCTAATCTCTAGAGAAGCTGAGGCAGGAGGAGTGTGATTTGGAGGACAGTACAGGCAAAAATGTGAACAAACTATTATGAAAAAATCAGGAAATTTTGAAAATGGAATTTGGAGAAATGAAAAATACAGTTGTTAAACATTAGGTTACGGTAAGCTGCTGTTTCATAACAGGTATAGGCTGTTGTCTGGGGAGACATCTAAACAATAGACTGCCTAATGCATACTGCTGACAAGTGGGTCATTCATGTAGAACACGGTGACAAGCCCTTACCTCTCGAATACTAGAGACCTAACCTCAAGAAGTAATGACTTGAGATAATTTAAAAGGTTGGAAGGTGGGTGTACAAAATTCTAGGTATTTTTATGACAGGAGATATATATATATATAAAAATATATATGTAATATATGTGTATGTTATATGTGTATATAACATATAACACATATACATAAATATAGTTTAGGACATAGATGAATGTTGATTATAAAAGCAAATAATTGACAAATTGATACTTCTTAGCAAGTACTTCACCCAGAGATGTTGTAAAGAAAATTTGGGAAAAGCCACAGAGTACCTAGGGATGAGCCCATTCCAGAGCACACAGACTCTTAGAGACTGACAGCAGGGAAACATCTGATGGGAATGGAATTGACTCAGCGACTCGTTCCCAGCAGCAGACATAGAAATACCCGGTGATACCATGAGCAGACTCTCAGGCGTCTCCAGAGGCCACAACCACAGGTGTCAGTGCCAAGTGAGCAGGAGACGGGTATTGAGAATGCCTGTGTGTGGTGTGCAGGGCCGGAACTTTGAGTCTTGTTGTCTAGATTAGACATTGTAAAAACCCCACTTGGCATATCTAATGGCACAGCAAGTCAGCCTGCAAGGATACGCTCTGGAGAAACTTGTATCATACAGAAATGACAGACTGTTCAATATAATGCTGTTCTTCAGAACAGAAGCTGGAAACGACATGAAAATTTCTTTTAACAGATTAGATTTTTTAAGAACTATGTAGTGTTCACACCATGGGAACCTGCTATGAAGTGAGTAAACGATGTGGCTGCATTCTTCACCACGGCTGAATAGATAGTGTTGACTGAAGATGGGAAGCTGCTGTGCTGAACTGTAGACTAGTAAGAGGAAGCCAAGCAGTGCACTGTTCACATATGCCATAAAATTATCTACGGAGCAGTGAAGTGATAAACAAGACAGGTCCTGAGTGGACTGAAAGGGACGGGCTGAGAAGGGCAGTGTGGGGATTTGTGGGGACTCAGATGTGTGGGGCAGCACGTTCTTCTCTCCGCCCCATACAAAGTTTCTGCAGATTTAAGTGAGACAACTCTCTGGGGACAGTAGATTCTTAAATGTTTGGTTCTTCGTTTTATTATTTGGCTAAGTTGTAAATATATTTTGAATGTTTCAAATATAGCACAAAATGTCAGGCAGGGCTTTCAGGTCCCCTTGGGAAGATGATTATGGCAGCTTTATCAAGAAGCGGAAGTAGAGGATGGGAGGGAACTTGCAGGTGGTAGGTGTGTTTGCAGATATGTTTATGGAGTCAGATGTCTGGTATGCCAACCTCACTGGGTTTTCTACTGTTAATATCCTATAAGCACATGTAGCTTATGGCACCAATAAAGTCATTAGAAATCAAAAGCTAAAAAGAGTTTGAAGCCAGTCTCTTCCCCTGGAATGTCTCTTCTGAGAATGCCAGCTTCTTATCTTAGGAGCCTGTAAACAGGAGTCCATTCTTGCTCCTCCGAGCAGTTTGTGCCTCTTTCAGGAGGACACACAGACCTATATTGTCTCTTCCAGATAAATAATGACTTCCTGCCCCAAGAAAGTTACGTGTTATTTGCTATACATTGCTGAGTGAATCCTGTTTATCAAGGGTTATCAGATACTGTATTGTCTGTGAGTTGTCTAGAATCGGTACAGACTGAATACATTTTAAAATGTGGGTTGAGATGGGTGAGAGGTCAAAGGTTAAGATTCAATATGTGTTCCTTTGCCATAAGCATGATTTGTCTTCCCAGCCTGAATGGCTGGGCCAAGTTCCTGTGGGCTCTGTGTGTGCTTCCTGACATGAAGTTATTCTTGCATGCTAGATGGTGTATTGAGGCGCAGGTCTGCAAAGGAAGAGCAGCGCAGCAGCAAGAGGCCACGTCTGGAGACCCGCTCTGCAGGCCGGGCTACACTGCAGTAACCCGCATGCTTTCTTACAGCGCCTCTCAAATTCAGCCGGTGGGGTTCTGAATGACTGAGAAGCTTTTATGGGTCTGAGTTGTAATTAGCCACTGAGTGATGTTACCTCGGATCTTTTTATTTCAGATGTGTTTCTCAGCATACAGTGTGTTCTTCCATTACACTAAATGGGGTAGCAATAGTTTGAGACCAGTGTAAGAACAGCATCTACTGCTGTTTATCCAGAGACTATGCAGCCAGGTTCAAAAGGGTTCATTCACAGGAGGGGATCTTCTTTAGACAAACAGTGATTATAAGGATGACAATCAGTAAACCGCTCCAGGGAATAAGATGACCTGGTCATCTTGGTATAAATAACCAAAAGGCTGCATTGCACTGAATCCTTCTACTAGCCGGGACTTGCTGAAATAGATGGACTTAAAGTTGCTGTGCCCATTCTCCATTTTACACGAGTTGTGTAAGTGGCCTGGGGATTTAGATCAGTAGAGCAGCGCTGGGGGAGCGTGCGCAAGGCCCTGAGCTGCCTCCTGAGCACCACAAAACAAATAAAATGGTAATCTCACCTAAATGTGTTGTTGTCGTTGTCGTCGTCGTTGTCGTTGTCGTTGTTGTAAGGTCTTGTTCTGTAGCCTTTCACTTCAGAAATCACCATGTAGTTCAGACTGGTCTCAAGCTCATGGGTGACTGTCTTGCCTTGTTCAGTCTCCAGAGTGCTGGGTTCAGAGCCACCCACTTCCGTGATGAGCTTCTCCTAATATTTTTGCTGTGTACATTTACAGTAGCGTGCTGGGCCACAGTGCAGTTATGTCACTGGTTTGGGTGGCCGCAGGAAGAGAATACAATTCTGAGGCAGCTCTGCTGTTTGATGTTGCTGATCTACTAATGGCAAGCCTCAAATCTGATCATGGTGTGAGACTGGGAGAATAGCTCAGGTGGTAAAGTAACTGCCTTTCAAGTAAGAGGACCTGAGTTCAATCCCACAGAAGCCAATTTTTAAAAAAAAAGTTAGGCATGGTGATATACACTTGTACCCCCAGCACTGGAGAGGTGGGTGGTTCTCTTGGGCTTGCTGGCTGCCCAGCCTAGCCTACTTAGTGAGTTCTGGACCAGTGAGAAACCCTGTCTCAGAAAATCAGGTGGCTAGCACCTGAGGAGTAACAGCTTACGTTTGTCCATGTGTGTGTGTACACATACATACAGCCTGCACACATTGCATACAACCTTTGATCATGATGTGACTGGGGAAGAAGCATTTGAGGATTAGAATTCTTCATCTTTATACCACCTCCTTATACCTCCCCATCCATGTACCTAATGACAGCATCTTATAGCTTTGCCTTTGAAGAGAAGGCTTTTTAAGAACATTTGTAAATCTCAGAAATACTCAGTCTTAAAACTAGGCATATCCTGAGTGTGTGAATAAAGAGTGGGTCTCTGATTCTTGTGCCTTCTCTTGGGGGCTCTTCTCTTGCTGGTTTGCCTTGTCTACCTTTGGTGTGATGGTTTTGTTTTTATTATATTTTATTTTATTTTAAGAAAACTATTATCTGAAAAGAAGAAAAAGAAAAGGACACTGAAATTATGCCAGAAATGTTTTTTAATAAAAGGCACCATCTTCATTCTGAATTTGATAAACAAGACAAGCTTCTAATTCAGAAATTCTGTGACAGGTCCTTCCCCTGGCCAAGAATCCAGGGAAATCAATATCATTCAAATGAGGAAATATCATTGTGGCTACTCTTGGCAATGTGGCTGCTGATTCAAAGGTAAAAGAATTTTTTTTAAATCTCATAATCAAAATGTTCAAATTTCACACACAGAAATATGTGGCCCTTTGCCAGCAGGATCCATGTTACTCTTATTGGGAAAAAGCATTCAGACTTTTAAAGGTTTAACTGTCCATCCAAGGGGTTATTGATTGACATTCCCAGGTGTGATGGCATTGGTATATAAAGCCCTCCATCTGCTGGCTAACAAATTATTACACAATTGCTTTTATTGTTTTATATGAATCCTAACACCACACCACACTGACTGGCAATACAATATTTTAATTATTAAACATGCACCTGAGTACATGATATGGATAAGAGTCAGTTCCAGGGTTTATTGGATACCCATGCTGATATGTCAGTCATTGCCTTGAAACACAGGCCTACAAACTGGGCCAAGGTGGAAAATTCAACTCAGTTCTTTGATACAGGGACTGTGTCAAATATGACAGAGCTCAAAATTTCATAGATGCCTTTGGTGGAAAAAAAACCAGCTGGCTGTTTTAGTATTTGATATTTGATGCAGCCATAAATTTGTGGGGACAAGTTTGAATACAACAGTGGGAAACGGCTCACAGTAAATAACAGGAAAGACCCTTTTTGATGGTGGTCGTTGATCTAGAAAGGTCAAGATCATTGCTTTCTTAGGGAAAATGTACCAAGTTATTTGGGTGGGGCAATGGCCCCTCCCCAGGGAAAAACTGTCTGCCCTACAAATCAATACCATAGCATTGCATATTGAGCTGTTACTAGCTCTTAAAATGCCATGTATTCGTTGTAAAAACAAAAACAAAAAAATTCCAAAATCTTTTTAAAAGTTATTTAACCTAAAAAATAATTTATCTGATTTTGATGTCTAAAATGATGCCTAGCATAACATAGATACTCATTATTCTTTTAATTTTTTTGTCTGTGTATGTGGGTGTTTTCTCTGCATGCGTGCATGTATGTATGTATGAGCTAGGAGTTCAGAAGAGGGCTTTGGATACCCTAGAGTTAGAGTTATGAGTAGTTTTACACCACCACATGGATTCTGGGAACCCAACCCCAGTCCTCTGTAGGAGCAACAAATGTTCTTAATGCTGAACTGGCTCTCTAGCCTCCTTGATAATTTTTTTTCATTAAGTGACTGCTAGACCATCTGGACCTCAGGTTTAAACCATTCAAGGAACGCTCTCTAATCTCAAGCTGTGCACAGTCTCATGGGAGATCTAGCATGAAGTTGGTGATGCAGAAAATGATTGGCATGTTGTCCTTGGCCGGCAGCAGCGTCTTCTGACACTTATGTAGATAGCGAGTTACACTCTTAGAGTCCAACCCAGAACCCCAGGCCAGCAAGCCAGGTTGTTAAGGGAGCCCCAGAGGATGCTGAGAGCCCAAATTGTGGGTAAAGCTGTAGGAACAGGTGACAAGAGATGGCAACAAGTGTTGGGGTTGGGGATTAGGGGTGGGAAGGCCCTGGAGGTGCTGAGCTGAGTCCCAAAGCAGAGTTCAGGGCTTACCATGCCAAATTGGGGAATGGGAAGAGCCAAGAGAAAGTAATGGCCTCTCTATGGATGGGCATGGAAGATGGCTGGGTGGCACTGCGGGGACTGTAAACCGTGCCCAGAGCCCATTGACTCAATCTGCAAAGTCCCAGGCCAGAGGCTTCCTTCTGTCACTGGAGAGATCAGTGTGTGGCAAACAAAACACAATGTCTTTGCTGCTTCCCAACACGAGGACCATTTTAAAAGTATCATCAGGAGCAAGCAGGGCAGCTGCCTGGGCACTCCACGTCCATCAGCCAAGTCAGCATGATTTCTGTGCTGAATCAGATTACTACCAGAATTTGATTTTTTGACTGTAGCTTTTTTGTTTTTCTTCCTCAGTTTACCAAGTTTGAAAACATGTTATTCACTCATAAAGTTTCTTCTGTATGTGTGAGTTGTTCTGCCTTAGGATCAGCCACAGCAGCTGCATTTGACACACTTTGGGGCATGTTCCACAAAACATAGACTTTTAGGAGCCCTGGTACCAGAGCTGAGTGAGTGGATAAAGGCACTTGCCACCAAGCCTAATAACCTGAGCTCAATCCCCAGAACCCACCAGATGGAAAGACAGATGAATGGATGGACAGACATATACACACAAACACACACAGATGGAGACAGAATTTATCAAGAGATTATTGGTACCAGCAGTAACTGCCACATGCACTGAATTGAACTAATTGTTTTACAAGAGGAAAAGACAATGTGCTTGCTCTAACCTGGGGTCCGGGTGACTCAGGACTGGTCACAGGGGAGGTTGAATGGACCAGGGTTTTGCAGTTTTCTGTGGCCCTCAATCCCTTGTTGAGCACTTGGCTACTGTTGAAGCTGGTATAGGAAGAGTCCTCGCTTGAGTCAGGAGGACCATAAAGGAGACACTGCCCTGGCTCTCTTCTGTCCCATCACCCCTGGAACTCTATCTGGTTCCAGCTATAGGTCTTGTGACATTTATATACTGAGTTTCAAGCACTCAAGTGCCAAGCCCCCATGGTGGGTACTCAACTTGATACGTAATGGAGTCTAATTGACTTTGGATATTTTTTTTTTTAAAGAAAAAAACAGAATTTGTGATTAACAAAACTGAGTTGGGAAAGTGATTTGCTTATTGCGGACTGGACCGAAAGCAATTGTCATTTTCCAAGGAGGCTGGTATGCCTTCCCTCCAAACATTTGTGCAGAGCTCTGTAATGCTAACTGCCCTCTGAGTGAAGCCCTTTGCTGGTGTCCTCTAGCCACAGTGCTGACTTTCCTTTGTTTTTATTTATTTATTTATTTTCCCCATGAGACTCTACAACAGAGCCTCACGGGATTCGAACCGTCACGGGATGGGGCACTCCCACCCTCTGCCCGTGGACGCCCAAGCGCTGCGTCATGGCGCCCTCGCTTCCTTTGTTTTTATAACATAAGAAAACCAACCTGGACCATGGTATTTTAGTGCTTGGCACTGCGGGCATTTGAGGCTGTGTCATGGGGACTGCCGGAAGTTCTGGGGCTGCGCTGTGAGGGACCATCCTCCCATGGCCATCCCAGGATACAGCTGCAGCAAATGCAAGCACTTGCTGTGAAGGGCAGCACAGTGTTACCATGTGGAGCCTTCATTGCATATAATTTACTGCTCTCAGAGCTGACTTTGAAAGCCACTGACATAAAAACTTGAAGTATTTGACTCAAAAAAAAAAAAAAAAAGTTAGCTCCAAAGACCATCTCATGCTGTGTGACCATGGTTCTAGTTTTTTTTTTGTTTTTTTTTTCTTTCTGTAATTTCTTAACATTTGAGGATAATGATTTCCATCATACGATGTTGAGAGGTTTTTGTGTGTGAATCAGGTTTGGTATGGAGGCAAAAACAACTGAAAGAAGCAGCGTTCACTAGAGCTGCCCAGAGAGGTATAGACTGGTCCAGGCGCTTGGAAGAGACTTAGACCACCTGAGCTACCTACAAGGCGTTTTCTCCGTCCTGTTGAGCTACCTGAGGTTGTGCAGTGTAGTCCAGGCTTCCAACTTTCATTAGCCATCACCCATGCAGGGGGTGGGCATTGGTGGGTGATGCATATGAGTCACTTCTGCTCCTATAAGCAATGCTTTCCCCATATTTCTGCAAGTAACCCCAATAAATTCATTGGTTCACCAAGTTGGTGGTATCTGTACTTTGTTGTCAGTTCTGGAGTGAGGAAGTGTTATTATGCACGTCTCCCTAGGAATAGTGTCTCACACTTTGAGACAGGGCCTTGGCTGAAGCTCATAAGTTAGTCTAGACTGGCTAGCCTTAGGGATTCTTCTGTGTCTGCCACGCCAGTGCTGAGATTATAGGCACACACCATCATGGCTGGTATCTTTACATGGGTTCTGAGGATCTTTACTAACTGAGCCACCCCCTAACTCCACTCTTTCAGTTCAGTGAAGCCGTCTTTCAGAGGACAGCTGAGAAAGGATGCATAGTGACTGGATGTCAGCAAGTTCACCTTCTCCTGACAGCATCCGACCCTCACACTGCAGCCTGGCAGTTTATAGGCAGCTACAGTGGACAGGTTTACAGCTGCAGTCTTACTTGGTTAATCTCAGAAATCCTGGGCACGTGGCAAGTGTTTACACGCTGCTGACAAGGTTTGCTCCGTGTACAAGGAGGAGCCCCGTGTTAGCCAGCTAGCAAGACTCCACCCTCATGGACAGGCAGAAAGCCACATTTCACATGAATACAAGCCAGGTGGACATCTATCTTTCTTGACTAAAGTCACTGCCAAAGTGACAGGCAAACCCCAGCTCCTGCCTCTGCTCCCTGAGGACTGACTAGAATGAGAAAAGCTGGCGGACATCTAGCTGCCCACCCAGCTGTTCTCTAAAGAGCCTTCCCAGGCTCCCTGTAGCAAGCACAATAGCAATTCAGTAAATGTACACTGGTCATCGCAGTGGGCATAGTTTGGTCTCACTTTGAAGTCTAAGTGGTGTATCCTGGGACAACAAGCACCACCCACTTTACCCTCTAGCTCAGGTGGTGTCTCCATGCAGGGTTGCTGTCTCGTTACATACATGCTAAACCATCTGTTTATGTTCCCTAGTGAGTTCATTATAGGCATTTCTGTAATTATGTATGTATATGCCTTTCATACAACTGGATATAATCTTCTTGCGTGGGTAGTTTCATGCTGCTTGCTTCTGCAGCTGCCTGCTGATTCGCATCCAAGGAAGGATTTTCTAAGTCAGGTATGTTTTTAGTTAGCGGAGTAAAGTTTTGATGACACTGGCACATGCGTTCCAGTGGACCACTGACATCAGCTAGTTGTGGGTTATCTGCAAGGGACCAGCGGTGTTTTGGATGTAATCATTTCCACGATTGGGATCATCCTGAGCATTGCTGGAGTGCAGCCACACCCACCTGTATGCCCTTGCGTCAACCGGAAACTTCAAGAACAGCAGGACCCTTGTGCTGAGTGGTGTGCTTGGTGGATGGTCCTTGTCCAAATAGCAGTTAATGGATCCCTGCTGTGGTAAATATTATTTGGTGTTTCTACCTTAGATCATTTAGTTCCCAAATAAAAGACATAAAACCTTTATATTTATAATAAGTCTTAACGCATTAAAGATGAGCACATATCAACCCTTGGTGTTATCTGTCTACTTCCCTGTCAATAACTCTGAGATATCACTTGCCATGTTCTTAGGCTGCTCCTTCTCCAATAGGCTGGCCCTCAAGGCCATGTGCTCACAATCTACCTACCCCGTGGCACCTTCTTCCTTCTTTCTCTTCCTGGTCTCTCCTCAGACCCAGAGCCCGGGAACTGAAATCCTTCTTTCCTTTCCTCTGCCCAGCTATTGTTGGCTGGTGACATCTTTATTCAACCCATAGTTTTAAATTAAGGAGCAAGGTTTGCACAATAAAAGCTGCATATGTGAGAATTCACTGTCTTGGGGTGACCAGACTTTGGGGTACAGAATTTAGTATTGTAATACATAGCAACAGACCAACCTCAACAGATTCCCCCCAGCCCATCTGTGCAGTCATCTTTTTGGGTTTTCTGTCGTGTGGCCAGTCACTCAGGCTAGGCTCTGAGGCCCTGATGAGGAAGAGCCCACACCTCTCTTAAAACGATATTGGGATGGATGTCTATACTAAACGGCCTCACCCCAGCCATTCCTTCCTCTATGTCCTTGGTTCTTTAGCAGGGACACAGACCTCTTTGTCTCATTCTCCACCACATGATGACCCATCAGTATTTGGAGTTAGCTGTTGTGTGTCAGCATCCCATGACAACCTCCCACTTATTCTGAAGGCTTGCTGTGTCAGTATGCTGAGGTCTGCAATGACTGTAAATGACTTGCCACACCGGGGCTTTAATTGCACCAAGCAAAGTCAGGGTAAGTTCCAACTTAGACAAGGAGATGGGGCCTCAGGATCACTGGCTTAATCACTGTTTGATAATAACTGACAGGACGCTCCAGATTCCTCATCTTCCTGGAAGTCCTGATTCTGTCCATCTTCCCTCTGATGTCTCCTTTCTTCTCATGTAAACCTGTTTCCTATGTGAGAAACACGATGGTCCTTACCTTTCCTGCTTTCACATTTGCCTTAGTCACTGTTCCATTGCTGTGAAGAGACACCATAAGAAGAGCAACTCTTAGAAAAGACAACACTTCATTGGGGCTGGCTTACAATTTCACAGGCTTAGTCCATTATCCTCATGGTGGGGAGTATGGCGGCAGGCAGGCATGGTGCTGTAGAAGGAGCTGATAGCTACGTCCTGATCTACAGGCTGGGGGGGGGGGGCAGGGAAACAGAGAGATAAAGGCATAGAGACAGAAAAGGAGAGACAGACAGACAGAAAGACAGACAGAAGAGACAGAAGCAAGGCCTAGCATGAACTTTTGAAACCTCAAAGCCGACCTCCAGTTTCTCCAACAAGGCCACACTTAATCCTTCTCAAATCATGCCACTCTCTGATGACTAAGCATTCAATTATATGTGTCTGGACTACAGGCCTAGAAAGTTTCCTGGGTGTGAAGGTGCTGTCAAGCTTTGGGGAACTTGTTTTGTGACACTTCCTCAATGTTCAACAAGTGAAGCCCACTGTATTCCTATCCCTTCCTTCCCTGGAAGCACAGGCTGGCTTCCTCAGCATCCGCACCTGTACTCACAAACCAATAGCTTGGGAAATGTTTCCCAGTCCTAATGGCCAAGCCCTCCTGGGTCCCCACAGCCTTTACCCCTGGTCATCTAATCCTCTCATTCGCCTCTGGAGGCCGCTGCCACCAAGTTCTTGTTCTCACAGCTGTGGTCCAGCGCTGACTCTACCCCATCCCCACTCCCCAGCTCCCTCTCACACCGAATCAGTCCCTTGCTTCGAGTCTCTCTTAGGGGCCCTAGTCTTCTCTCACACCCAGAGGGCCAGTTCCCAGCTCCCACAAAGTAATGGCCACTGGGCAGTTCCTTCAGAAGGGTCTGGCCACTGGCTAGAAAGATACAGTGTACAGGAGTGACCCCAGTCTAGACAGAGGGTCCAAGTGCAAGGTGACACAGCCTGGCAAGCATCAGGCCACTGCAGAAGCCTTTGTTAAGGTATTTTGTTTGAGAATTTAAGGATGCAACTATGTTTTGACCTGTGGTTACATTTAACCCTCTCTTGCACCTTGATAAGCCCCTTGTCAATTTTGCTCCTATTGAGTAGGCCTGGCAGACTCCTGACAGGCAGTCACTTGATCAGGGAGTTAGTTTCAGCCTAGTCTCAGATCCTGTTAGCCACAAGTCCCCCAGGACTCCAATAAAAACATTGCTTGTTTCAACCAGCAGAGGGCAGTATGTCCCAGAAGTTGAAGGAGAGACCTTTTGGAAAAGAAATTGGTTTGTGCATGGTTACACCAGGACTCTGAATCGGGTAGAAGAAAGGCAAGGCACAGTTCTGCCCAAACCCTAGACCTGTGATAGCCTGTAACCCCATTGACAGGCAGATACATCATGAGGTTGGAAGTCTCAAGTCCTCAGGAGCCACGAGGATGAAGTCATAGGTGTACTGATTCTAAAGTCAGCCGATGAAGACAAGCACACATGAGGTGTGCTGTTACTGAGATGTGGGATGGAGGAGGGTGAGGCCTGTGGAAGGTTAGACAAGACAGAGCTGGGACAGGAGGCTGCCTCTGGGTCGGGATGTGGCTCAGTTAACAGAGTACTTCCCTAACCTGCATGAGGCTTCAGGCTCAATACTTGGCACTGCCATCTCAGTAGGTGGCAAGAAGAGAGGGTCAGAAGTTTATGGTTGTCCTAAGCGACACAGAGCATCTGAGGCCAGCTTAGGTATGATACATAAGACTGTCAAAAAAGAAAGGCTGTAGCTGGGTATATGTGTGTGTGTCAGATGCATGGGACCTGAACCCTGCTGCAGGATGTAACCTGCCACATCTGGCAACATCAAAGCCCTGAAGGCCTGGAAAGATGATCTCAGGAAGTGAGAGAGTAGCAAGGGTAGGTTGTGGGGCTCCTCCAGCTGAGAAGAGATAACAGCCCATGTACTCATTTAACCAGTGTCGAGGGACAGAAGCAGGGTTTGGGGCAGGCAAGCTGCAGAAGGGATGGGTTTTAATGTGGGCTGCATTGAGCTAAATAAATCGTTAATGAGACACTAATGCCTATAGCAACCAAGGCAAACACGGCATCTGTCTGTGTGTCCTGGGGACAGAGTGGTAGTGTAGGTATCAGAAGTTGGGAGGTTCTGCAGTTTGGACAGGAAATGTCTCTCAAGGGCTCAGGTTGCAGGCCAGCAGTGTTAGGTGGGACTTCTCAGAAGTGACTGGATCATGGGGTGCTGATCTCATCACTGGGTTCATGCATGGGTGGGATCTTAACAGAGGCTGGTGGAAACCCTAGAAGGTACCTGTTGAAGGAAGTAGGTCACTGAGGCACGCCCGGGAAAGAGTTATCATCTCAGCATCTTTACCCTGGCCCCACCCCACCCAATCTCTCTCTGCTTCCTGGCTACTGTGAGGGAAGCTGTTTCCTTTCACCGTGTTTCTGCCTTACTATGGCACACCTAAATTCACGGGGCCAGACAGGGACTAAAATAACCTTTTCCTCCTTTCTGTTGTTTTTCTCAGGCGTTTTGTGACTTCGAGGGAAAGTGGACTAACACAGTCACCTGGAAGCGTGGGCCCATTGGTTTAAAATCAAGAGTTTGGGATTATGGTCAAGGATTAAAATGTGCCGCCCAAGCCTGAGAGTCGGGAGGAGAGATCTCTAAAACAAGATGTGTCTAGAATATGTCTCTCACACAAGAAGGCCTTCTAAAGAGGAGTCAAGAAGAGACTCAGACTCACCTAGAGGGTGGAGAAGCAAGGAAACAATGTAGGAACAAAATACCTTCCCTGGCGCTACTGGGGATGGCATCAGAGAATAGCAAACCCCAGAAAGATGAGCAACCATCCACATTCTGGGTTTGCTCACCGAGAGGATCGTGGGTGGGCACAAACACTTCCGTGTGCTCAACTGACCTAGCTGTACACTGGACTCAGCTGGCGGTGTCTGGCACAGTGCATGGGAATAAAGACTCATGATGAATAACGGCATTAAATAACAAAAGAAAGCACCCAAGAGATGACCTGGGTCACCGGCAGTGGATGCAGCTCAGTGGTAGGAAGTCTCTGGCCTGTATGTGGCCCAGGTGTCAGTCCCCTGCTCTGCAAAGCGCAGTGAGTCTGTGGTAACGCTTTTGGACACTTTTACTACCATCTCATACACTAGGTGGTTTGCACATTTAAACCAATACTTCAGTGATTTTAGTGTGTTCATTTGCAGATATGTGCAAGCACTACCGTAGTTAGTTCAAAAATTTCTGTCACCTCAATGAGAAATCCCCACCTTTAGCTGTCTTCTCACATATCCGTCTCACACTCCACCCTCCAGCCTGGAGCTTTCTGTCTCTAAACTTCTCTGTGTTGGATTTTCTATGTGAACAGTATCACTTAGTATGTAGCTGTGACTTGACTGGTTCTTTCAAAAGTTGAAATTCAGCTACAGAAGGAGTGTGTCACTTGTTTTGTCCTAGTCAGGTTTGATTTTATGTTATTTTCTTTCTTTGTTCCTTTGTTTCTTTCTTTCTTAGGTGCCTGTTTGTTTTCTTGTGTGTGTGTGTGTGTGTGTGTGTGTGTGTGTGTGTGTGAGAGAGAGAGAGAGAGAGAGAGAGAGAGAGAAGAAGGATGTGGACTTTGGAGGATGGAAAGGTGGGGAGAAGCTGAGAGAAGGAAATCATAATCATAACATAATGTATGACAGAAATCTATTTCCAATTAAAAAAAGGTGTAAAGCTTAGGTCATGGGTTCTGCCTTCATGCATGGCTGTGATGCTGTTGTTTGGCCTCTGTTACCCTGTGTTGATGCAGTGAGGTCCTTACCAGATGCTGGTGGCTCAGCAATGGACATCCCAGTCTCTAGAACCGTGAGCTGATGCATTTCTGCTCCTCTCGCATGACTGGAACTCACACATTCTGTTTTAGCAGCAGAAGTTGGGAGAACTGTGATCTTTTGTGTCCAGCTTCTTTCACTTAGCGCAGACTCACGTGGGGTGGAATGGATTGGCTCATCATTTACTTCAGCGGCTAGATAGTTTGTGTGGCTACAGCAGATTTTGCTCACTTACCAAGAAATTGCCCTCTTTGGAGACCTCAGCCTCTCATTAGGATGCCTCTATAAACATTTCCTCCTGTGAGTTCCTGTGTGGGCTGTCTTCATTTCTCTCAAGTGTCCATCTGGGTGTGAAATTGCCGAGCCATGTGACCAGTGACGTGCTTCACCATAAGGGGAACTGCTAAGCTGGTTAGCATGATCTCACAGCCTCACCCATAGCGTGAGTTTCAACTTCTCTGCATCTTCCTTCACTAATGCTTGTTACCTGACTGTTTGATTATAGCCATTCCAGTTAGTATGAAGTAGTGTCTCCAGTTATCTTTGTATTTTTAGTGTGTGTGGGGGTGGGAGGTGGGGTGGGGCGGGGTTTGAGGTTACCCTGGAACTCACTATATAGTCAAAGCTGGCCTCAAACCACAAATCAGACATTTTATCCTCTTATTTGTCTATTGGTCAATCAATTGCCCTTTGGTGTTTTGATTTGCATTCAGCTCCCTGGGCTGTGGATCCTGGAAGGAGTAAGCTGAGTGGGAGTTGTGCTATCTCTAGGCTTCCTGCCTCTGGATACCATGTGTCTTCCCCACCATGACCAACTGCACCCTTTAACTGTGACTTCTTCCTTTACTGTCAAAATCAAAACACTCCCTCCCCCCACAGAAAAAACCTTTCTCTTTACGTTGAGGGAACCATTACATCCCAGTAATTGGAAAAGACAAGGAGCCAGCTTGCCTCACTCCATAGTACCCCTTGCTCCCTGCCCCAACATTCTTTCTGTATGTGACTGTTTTCAATAGACAAATTCAGGGGTAAGCATGATTGTAGGCAAGGCTGTCAGAGCTTCAGCAGGGAAGAACTAAACAGACACTTTTCAATTATGTGCCCCTGTGTAATGGTTTCAGGAGGTTAATAACACACTTCTCACCATATGACACATCTTGCCTAGGAGTCTAACTATATGTAGGACTGTGGAAAGAGCCCTTATGATAGTCTCTGGAGTCAACCAGAGTAGGGAACTGGATCTGAAGAGTCCTAGGTATGTATATATGTATGTGTGCATCTCTCTCTGTGTGTGTGTGTATGTATGTATGTATGTATGTATGCATGCATGCATGCCTGTGTGCATTTATAAATTGTTTTCTTCCCTTGCAATTTGAAAAAGTCCTGTCCTCTTCAGGTCCCCTTTATCACTATGATTTGGTGCTCCTGAGCTGAATGAAAACATTGCTTTAAGATGAGTCACAGTGTGATCCTTCATAGGTTGCAGAGACTTAGGAGGGGGCAGGGAAGCTGTGTCTGGCAAAGGCAAACAATGAAATGATGAGCTTTAAGGGGGTGAGCCTGCAGGATAGCGGAGCAGGAGATGTACATGCTGCTAAACTCAATAACAAGCAGGGACTGGCTGAAGGGAGAGCCTGCAGGCCAGGCAGGTGGGGTGGACTGTGGAGATGTCTCTCCCGGCCCAGATAAGCTGAGGTCATGAGATGGCAGATAAAAGCGGTTGTCTGCAGATTCAGCCTCTGGAAGGACAGATCCAGTTACCAGCTAAAGAATCTGACTTGAAGATTCAGAGGAGCAAGGCCACTGGAAACATGCAACCACGTGGAGATGCAGAGGTGGCACCAACTGTCTTGTGAACTTGTCCATCCTTTTCTGTTTCTTCCAAGGCACATCTTCTGTCTTCCACGTGGGCAGTTTTTCCTAAATGAGCTTTTGAGCAACCGGAGCAGGAGGGAGGTGTCCAGTACCAGCCTGAAGGGTTAGGGCTGACTGCCTTTGAGCACAGCCATATGGACTGGACCCCAGAGCCAAACAGACCCCTCAGGGCAAAAGGTGACTCTCCTCGCTTTGCACCCAGCTACGAGTGGCACCAACTTAGACACTTACCCACTCAATTCAGGACCGAGCAGCAACAGTACCTGGGTGCCAAGAATGTCCTCTCCTCTCCCTAGAGTTCAGAGGGATGAAAACGCCTGACCCAGGAGCATGCCTAGGTTGGTGAACTACCAGAGAAGGGACAAGTGGAGACACCTCAGCTGGATTCAGGCTTCTCTGGGCTCTAGTTGTCTTGCCTCCTTTGTTGCCACGTCCCCCACTGCCTAGAGGGCAGATGAAGCCTCAGTTACCTGAGTACTTCTCCAAGCTGGACCCCAAGGATGTCCCATTTTATGGCATACTGGCAGACTTGCCTTCTGAGGTTGGTAGGGCCCCCAGACAGGGGACCCTTTCTCAGGGCCTTGCTAGAAAAGGGGCAACATGTGGCCAGAGTTGGAGCCTTTCCCATCTGGAGATTCCAGGGGTGCTGTCCACTTTACTTGCCCTGGCCCTCTCATCCAGTACATCCCCTGGCTGCTGGCCACAGTTCCACCTGGATTCAGACGGGCGCAGCAAGCTGACAGCTGGGAAAAGCTACTGTGCTCTAGTCAGGGTGAAGGTCACAGCTGAAGCTGCCAGAGGCAGGCCAGCTAGCTGTGGCTCTGCCCTTTTCTTTCCTCCCACACCCCAGGCAATACAGAGTCTCATTCATCCAGGCAGGGCAGGGCAGGGCATGGCCATGTGAATGTCACACTGTGCCTGGAGAAAGGGCAGAGGCTTCCTTTCCTCACAGACAACAGTCTGCAGTTAGGTCTTTGCCTTTCCTCTGAGTCCTGGGTCAAGAGGGCAGGCTGGGGACACAGTGAGACCCTCCCTGATCTGTGGTCAGCTGCTCTGGCCTATTTCAGTTGTCGTTTTTTGCTGGTTTTGTTTGTTTGACAGGGTCTGGTGTATCCCAGACTGGTCTTGAACTTGCTATGTAGTTGAGAATGATGACTTTTTGATCTCTCTGCCTCCACCTTCTGAGTGCCAAGGTTACAGGCATGAGCCACGACACCTGGTTTATGCAGTGGTTGAACCCATGCTTTCATGCTGGCTAGGTGAATGTACTAAGACTACCAATTTAGTTACACCTTTTCCCCCACTCTCTTTCGAGATTGGTCTTACTATGCTGTCCAGGCTGCTCTGGAGTTCATGAGCTCAAGCGATCTTCCTGCTTCAGCCTCTGGTTAGTGAAGGCTGTAGGTGCAGACATGGCCTGTGGATGCCACTTCTTTAAACGTCAGCCCATTTTGCGTAGTGATGGGGTTACCAAGCTTTTGGATGATGAGCTGTAACTGACCCGACTAGCTGACAGTGTTGCATGTGTGCAGGTCTGGGAGAGGTCAGGGCATGGCTGTGAGCAGCTGAGAGTTGTCCCCGTACACCCACGTCTGAGTTCCTCTCTTCTTGGGCTATGTGGGGATGAAGGGCCTGTCTAGAAGGTAGGCTGGAGCATAGCCTTGTGGGGACAGCCTGTCTTCCAAGATTCAGACTCTGGCATTCCTGGCTTTCCTACCAGTTGCTTAATCAGGGGCAGGCAGCTAAATGTTCCCTGCCTTGGGAGGTAAGTAAGGCTGGGTCTGCATGGTCCAGCATAGGCAGGCACAACTCTGCTGCACTTTAATCATGCCAACCACAACACACATTCCCCAAACTTCAAAACCAAACCACACTCCTGTTCAGATCCATCTTCAGGTGACCCAGTCTAGACTTCCAAGGTCTCAAATGCTTCAGACCTTTATCCAGTGGTGTACTCTCGTTACAATATCCAAAATCTTCCCGGAGGAATGTCAGTGAGAAGACGGTGGTTTTTCCCACCACACATGCAGGTAAGCAGGAAACGAAACCCATAAGATGCTAATTGCCTCTAATACTATAAGCTAGTGTATTCTGTAAGGGAAACATCTTCATACTGAAAGAGCTCAGGGTGGAGAGTATTAGGGAGGAAGGGGACCTGCAGGAGGGGGTGGGGATGGAAGGTGAGAGTCATGAACATCAGGGTATGCTGACACATGCATGAGGATGTCACCAGGAAACCTGTTATCTGTCATGGTGAATACAAACTCAAACAGCTATGGTGGGTTTGACTTCTGTTCTCTTCTCATTATCATCATTCTGGGTCTTGTGTACTTGCAGGTGCTGCTGTGGTCTTGGCAGTTGTGTGTGATGTGTAAGGGTCACAGCAGCCTGCAGCACGGCTAGTGATGGAGACTTGGGAGAGGCTCACACATTTTTCCCCAGAGGCACCACAGGATGAGAAATGTCTGAGGCAGGGAGTCAAGAACATTTACAAGGGGTGTGTGCTGTTTCCCAGCCTTTTCTCTACGAACAGTCCTAACTTTGGGCAGATGCCTGGCGTTAGCCAAGAGCCTCATCCTCATCCAAGAACATTGTGATCTCAGTGATCTCCCTACTGGCCACATTCCAGGATCCTGCCACTGGGAGCCTCCCAGGTCTCAGTAGAACACCACATAGCTCCCAACACCATGGTCTTTCTCAGGTCACAGCCCTGATGATACATAACAGAGAGCAGTCTGGGCCTCAGGTCACTCTGCTTGTCAATCTGGTGTCTCACCCTAGATCTGGGACACTCTTCTTACAACCTTCATGTCTAAGTCAATGGGAACGGCTCCTAACTGATGAGGCAGCAACAGTGGGACTTGGTGCCTGCTGGCTGGTACTTGGTCCTGGGATGTGGACAGGGCCTCCTGCTACATTGCATAGGATGGTGACACTGGGGTCTCAGCGTGGCCTTGGGGCCTCCTGGCCTGGGGCCTTTCCTGTTTCAAAGCAAAAACCCAACTACACAAGTAAAGGAAGAGGAATGAGACCAAGAGTATGTGGTATCTTTTATTTGGTCTTTAAACTGTGCTTCTTATTAAATATGACCTTTTCCACATTCAAGTCTCACAGTACTCACAGTGATTTCTGTGTAAACACTCTGTGATGGTAAGCTCCATGTGTCCCCCTTTAAGTGAATAACTTATAAACTCACATCAACACTCCAGCAACCTCATTTACGGCATCTCAGATGCTATAGTGTTCTGTCCAGCAGGTACAAAACCAGGATAAAAGGATGCTAGGAAAGAGCCAATTCAAACCAGAGGAAAAAAAGTATTTTTAACTGAAATAAAATTAAAACATGGCCTTGCCTGTGTCCCATGATGCTATGGAAACACATTTAAAGTTTTTTTTTTTTTTTTCATCTCTTTTAATCAAATAAGCATATCTAGAAAGGTCAAATTCTAAGGGACTCTATATCAGGGAATATTATAAAAAATAATCTGATTTCTATGATTGAAGAATGAAGAGCACCGGGGGGGTGGGGGGTGCATGGAAACAAAACACTTGAACCCCAGCCAAGAAGCAAGGTGCCCTGCCAGGGAATCCTGATGGGAAACCCACTAACGGCATTTATACTGGAGAACACACTTTCCTTCCTGTCGCTGGATGGAGACATATGTGCCCAAAGGCAAGGAAGACAACTGTCAAGGGCCATGGGAACTCAGGGTATGAAGAGCTGACAAGCAATTATAGTTTTCATGCCTGGGAAATGTCTCTTTAAAGTTCCATTTTAGAGGTCTGAAAACAAACCATGGCCTTTAAAAAAAAATTAATTTTTCTTTCTGTCCGTGTTAAGGGACACAAATGAACACTGTACTCTAGCATGAAAGAGAGCACTTGAACCAACAGTTGTAGACCTTTAGCTTCTCACTGACGACACTGATAGATGTTACAGAAGAACAGTTTATTACAGAACCAACGGGACAAGACAGAACCTTTGGTCGTCTGAGACACTTTTAATGCATGAACCACTTTCCCCTCTCTGATGGAAGTCTATCATGACCCTCTAGCCCCAAGGTTTGTACCTACTGTGATTCCACCTCTCAAAACAGCCACCATGAAGCATTCTTTCCATAACAACAGCTATTAGTGAAATATCCTCACACTCATTGACCCTCCAGAGGTGCCAACAGAACAGTGGTGATTATAGCCACCTGTTTGCAGTTCTCCTCTGAGAGAGTCACAGCCTATGGGTGTTCTCTGTCCCTGTAACCTCTATTGATCTCACTTGGTCCTCAGTTGCTTCCAGACTAGCCCTCAAACGTTAAAATGAGCATGGGCCATGGGTCAGACATGGGACACAATGAGCAAGAAATTGAGCTGGGAGATGGGCACCTGTTCCCACTTATGTAAGTTAGGAACCACTTACTACTTAGGGGGCAGCAGGCAGGGAAGGAAAGAGCATACAGAGCAGACAATGCGGTCCTGTCTCCCATCTCTTCAGTGTCTGAAAAAGCCTGTCTAAATAAACAAAAATGGATGAGTCCCCTCCCATTGTCCATTTCAAGAAACACTTGTGCTCCTTCACTTGATGTCCTGGGTGGCCCAGGGTCCAGCTCTGGACTTACACTGCTTTTGATCAATGTTTTATATAATAGTTGATTCTATAAGCAATCACAGACTTGATTAAAATGAATATATTATTCTAGGTTGATTTTTTTCCACTCAAATGTTTATATTTCATCTACCTTGAACAATCAATTTTGAAAAACAGGCCCTCCAAAGCCTTCCCAAGAACGGAGACTTTGAAACAACACTGTAGACACTGGCAAGGGAGACAAACGGCTGTCAGGGTAGGACCATCTTCATGGGGCTGCTTTCTTCAAGTCTCGAATCTGTTTAATCAGGTAGTTCTTCTCGTCAGCGAACTGCTCATCATCTGTCCTTTCTTTCTGGAAGCTGCTCAGAAACTCAATGAGTTTGGGTTGATTTTTTAGCAGAATCTCCACAATAGGCTGCGTTTTGTGGGGGCTGGCCACAAACACCTAGAACAGAGGCAAACATTTGACCAATGCATTTCTGAAAAGATTCATAAACAAGTGATAGGAATATGATGTTAATCCTTGCTGCTTCTGTTTTCTCCATAACCAGTCTTCCATGGGAGTCTGATCCCTCAGCAGGGCCTAAGCAGCACAGCCTCCCCGAGGATGCTCACAAAGGAACAGGCTTTAGCACTGCTACCCACAACAACTCCACCTTCAGAAGGCCAGAAAGAGGGGACCTCGGTGCCCACCCAGCAGGCCCCTAGCCATAAGGCGACAAGAGTCTGGCCTTGGCCTCCTGGCCATGCTGTACCTTAAGCTCCTATTAGAACCGGAACAAGGAAAGCACAGGGTGCTGAGCAAACAGCTCGAGACAGTGCAAGTGAGGTACTAAGAGCAGCACCCAGGCAGGCAAACTGAGGCTGTAAGGACTACAGTCAGGAACCAGCTCCAATCAGCAAGCTAATAAGCTCACACACTAAGAAACTAGGAAAAGCAGCAAGTCAAGGCAATGGAAGACAAAGGAGCTGCCATGGAGAATGAGTAAAGCCAGAAACTGGCTCTTGAGATGAAGCACTGTGATGTGCTCTGGCTCCACCGTCAGAGACCTGGGTAATGCAAAGCTAAACCTAAAGTGGAGCACTGCTAACAACTGAGTGGTGCTGCCGTCCATGAAGCACTAGTTCCCATCTCCGTGCTGTAGAGGCAGGTGCCCACAGCAGGGCGAGGCAGCAAGGCTGGCCTTCAGCTCTGTCTGCTTTTCACCTGCGCTTGGACTCTAGCCCATGGAAAGACACTTGATATATTTAGGACGGGTCTTCCCACCTTAGCTCACCTAATCCAGGCAGTCCCTCACTGACACGTCAAGAATCTTGTCTCTTCAATTATTTAGGCCTTGTCAAGTGGACAATCATTATTAACTACCACAGACAACTAAGAAAAATGGTCAAATTCTTCAAGAACTAGAAAACCTATTATAAGAGATCAAATCAGTAACCAAAACCCACGATAAAGAAAAGACCAGACCAGCTGACTTTTGCTGGTAAATTTCTACCTAACATTTAAAGAAAAATGGACACTAGTGTTTCTCAATTTCTTTAAAGAATTGTTCCTAGCCCATTCTGAGGCCAGAAATACCTTGATACCGAAGCCAGATTAAACAATGAGAGAGCTTTCAATGTATGATATCACTTATGAATGGAAGACCAACTCCTTAAGAAAACATCAGCAAAGTAATCCACACAGCATATTAACAGGGTTATACACAATAATGACCAACTGGGATTAACTCCATATAAGCCAATCAGTAATTGCCAGATGCATTGTTTTCCCCCACACAGATGCATTGACATCCTAACCTTTAGCACCTAAGGGTGTCATTTTCTATGAAAACATGGACTTTACAGATACAGCAGGCTAACTGAAGTCATACTGGGTTAGAGGGCCCCAATATAAGATGGGTAACATGGAACCTCAGATATGGAGGTATACAGGCATACAGAGAGGAGTGCCCCATATAGTCAGGGAATGGAGTGATGTGTTTACAAGGAAAGACTGTTGGTGATCATCAAAAGCTAAGAGACAGGACTGAAATATTCTCCTCAAGGCCTTCTAAAGAACCAACTCTACTGACACCTTATCCTTCGTTTTTTGGTTTGCTGCACTGAGAGAGAATACACTTTTGATCTTTCTAGTCCAGTGTGGTACCCTGCCATAGCCCTAGGAAGCTAATGTCACAGTGAGTGAACGCAGGAAAACCATGTGGTCATTTCAATTATTTTACCATTTGACAAAATTCAACTCCTAGATAAAAAGCATCCATAAGACAACTGGAATTCTACATACAAAAGAATGAAGCTGGGTCCTCACCTCAGACCCTATACAAAAATCATTAAAAATGAACCAAAGGCCAAAATATAAGAGCTACTGAGACATCTAGAGAAAACTACAAAGATAAATTCATAACATTGCCTAAAGTACCAGTAACAGAAGCCGTCAGACAAGCTTCACTAATGGTTAATGCTTCTCTATCAAAGGCAGTGTTATGAGGGTGGAAGAAAATATCTGTAAGTCATGGATCTGACTGATCTCAGATCTAGACTATAGAAAGAACTCCCACAACTAAACAACGAAACCTAATCCATCAAGGATGAAAAGGATTTGAGTAGCACTTTCTTTAAAATGGAATAAAAGTGATCACTAATACACACACACACACACACACACACACACACACACACACACACACTACCCTTAGGAATGCAGATTACAAAATGTAAAACAGAAAATAAGTGTGCTGAGCGCAAGGAGACACTCCAAGCCGGAATACACAGAGGTGTAGCAGCTGTAGAAAAGACTGGCATCTCCTTGGTAGGCAAAGCAGTGAGTGACAAAAAAATCCTGCCCCAACACAGGGAAAAGGTTTGTTCAAATAAACAGCCATGTTCCGGTGTTCACAGCAGGAGCAGTGACCATCAGTGTTAAGAGTCCAAGTACCCACTAACTGATGAATGGATACCCATGACACGGAGTCTGCCATGGCCATTACAAGGAGCAATGTGCTGCTCCGGCTACACCATGGACTTGACTGCATTTATACAAACATAGATCCCTAGAGTGAAAAGCAGATGGTGGTTGCCAGGTGCTCATGGGAAGGGAACGGAGAGACTGCTTAGGGCAGAGGGTTCCTTCTGGGGTGCAGTGGTGTGATGACATAACCCCTGGTGACAACACTGAGCATGGAGCTCTGCTGTTAAAATGGTCAATATGTGAAGTTTTATAGACATGGCTTTTGTTACAATAAGCTAAAATTGTTACTTACAAAAAAGTATTCCAGGCTTGTTTACACTGTTACACAAATGCCTGCTGTTCACAGAATACCTGTGAGGATGGGAGGAATCGCCATGTTCTGGCCTTTTCTGGTTGGTGTTTGTTTATAAGAGAGCTGCTAAAGTTCTAACTACAAATTGCCTGGCATTTTGTGGTAAGTACATAAATAACTCAGAAGAATCCATAAACATGAGAGAGCGACTAGGCACATTAGGCAAACCAAGCTTCTTTCAGAAGCCTGGTAGAGTTTTGAGGCAGGCATGCTGGGTGAACTCCAAAGCCCACACCCTGCACTAAAACCTAGTAGAAATGCTGAGTTGTTTGCAAGCTTTACCATTTCCCTTAGTGTTTGGCCATGGCTCTGAGCCCTCTGCTCAGAAGGCAATTGGTCATTAGACTGTCACACTGACCATGACTGACTGAGGAGACTTCATGGTGGACGCTCACTGCCGACTGACACGTACAGAACATGCTATTTTCAAAGTATCTCTAAACAGAGGTAAACACAAGAAACAGCCTGTGGCTTTTTGAACTGCTGTCTTAAGGCCTGCATCCCTCAGTTTACATAACAGGTCTCAGAAACATATGGAGTTTTCAAGCACAGAGAAAAAGGCAGTAGCTACATTCAAATATTTTTAGTCCAGGAAACAAAATATTTTGTTTTCCGTTTTAAATCCGAATGCTTTTTTTAAAAATGAAAATCATATCTTGCACACATCTTCACTGACTTCATCCAAACTCTTTTACCAAGGAAGAATTTGAGATGGTGAGGCACCAAGGGCTTGCTCTGTTGTCCCCTAGAATATTTTATGCATGTGATATGGAGTTGCCATGTACAAGGCCATTCCATAGAAGCATAAAGTAACTATTTTACACACACACACACACACACACACCCCATGACCACCAACTGGCAATCTTAGAGTCAGCTAGCTTGCTTCTGTTAAAGAATGGCTGGCCAAGCTCTACAAGGGAGGTGCCATGCCATGGCTGACTAGGCTTTTTGAACACCAAAGCAGGTAGTGAGGGTGACAGAGGCCAGCCAACAGGCTGGAAGTTGAGGTTCCCAGAGCTACTTGCAACACTGCTCTGACTGCTCTGACATGTGACACAGGTGAGACAGCAGGGAAATGATGTGTGAAAAAGCACTCACATTTAGCTCCTGTGAGGGCAGGGCCCTGGGCTACATCCCTCACCACAGTAAATATGAAATCAATCCTCCCCTCAGACACAATGACTGAACTGAATGCTCATGCAGCCTTCCATCCTAAAGAAAACTGAGCTTGATTTTGCACACTGGTCTGTAGTCTGTTGTTTTATACCGCCTTCCCCCTTTGCGGTATCAGGTTGAACCAAGGGCCTCACACATTACAGTTAAAGCACTCTTCCACTGAGTCACAGCCCAGCCCTCTTTTGCTTTTTGGGACTACGTTGCTCAGTCTGCCCCTGAAACCATTGTATAGCCTAGGTAGGTCTTGAACTAATGATCCTCCTGGCCAGTTTCTGGAGGGGCTGACACTAGAGGCCACTATAGACCTTTACACAGATTCTTGTATACTAAGAACTAGTCTAGACTTGAAAACAGTTAGAGCAGACTCTCTGGGTACTGACTAGCTAGTTTATATATGCTATTTCCTCTCATCATTACAGGGCTGAGGGAAAAACTGCTTGCTGTGATCTCTAGGTAAGCCTTGGAGTGCAGGAATCCAGCTGGCTACAGGCTGGTGCTGCCTGGGCCATGTCGCAGGTATGCTCAAAACACTCCTCACTGTGAAACAGTTTCAGAAGTAAATGCAGATCAAAGCAAAGGACCAGAAATACCTCTGATCTCTCTTCTCAAGTTTTGTTTTTTTAAGCACTCTTCATATTGTCCTTGGATGTCTCTAGGGACTTCCGTAGGATATGGAATATACTAATTGACTTATACAAATCGAGCCTTGCGACTCTGCTGAATGGATATTGAGCTTTCTGATGATGATCTGTATGTCATTCAGGCTTTAAAGTTTTAGAGCCAGTCACATTGAGACACGATTCGCAAATTAGTCCACCTGACTAACTCTGACTGACTGACTATATATACTTTCTAATGATTTCTAGTATGCTTACAAAATTGTGTCATCACAGTCAACTTTAAGACACTCTGTTACCCCAAAGAAACCCTACGCCCATCAGCAGTCACACCTACTGTGCTTCTCACCACTGACCTCCGACAGTCCTGCCATTCCGATGGCATCATGTAACTCAGCAGTGTTCGCATGGCTTGTCCGTGCCATTAGTTCCTCACACACTCTTACTGTCAAACATGACTGAGTTTTGAGAAGGATAAAGGATGTAGTTCTTCCTGTGTCTGTTCAGCACTCACTAGCACACAGTAATCACTCACTACATTATTACCACATCCTTATCACCAATGTCACACAACTGCTTCCCCAAACACCTGACGTCACACTAAAGCCCACACCTAGGAGATGAGGTTCCCTGGTAGAGCACACGCTAATAAATTTGTCCTTGAATCTCCCACAGAAATGGTTTCCTCAGCCACAAAATAGGGTTCTCCAACTGCCTAACTTCAGGAGGGTGAGGGCACGGAGTCTTGCTGGGGGAAGAACTAACACAGAGGGCTGGAATGCCAGCATTGCCCTTGCCTAGGTATGCTGATCTTGGAGGTTCCACACAACTGGTCTGACTTTCACCCAGGATTTCCCTGTTGCAGCTGCACTTTCCAGGGCCACGACTGCCTGAAATGGAGTCTCACAGGAATCTCAGAATTCAGTAAGCAATGGAAGTGGCATTACTAGCCTGAAAGGGGTTTCCAGGAGCATGGCCCACGGGTTCTGCATCTTTACAGAGGCTCCTTTGAAGGGCGAGCAACTATTCATAAGGAAATAAAGTTTAGGATTCTTGCTTTTCTAAATAGCAAAATGTTATTTTGGGGAAGTAAACAATCAAGTGCCAAGGTGCAGGGCAGGCCCAATTTACACACACAAGTAAACAGGTGGTTAGATATTTTTAAATGTCCCTCCTCTGTCCAATGATTAGGGGAACCAAGTTCAGATTGTCTGAGGACAGAAGCAGGCTATTTCTAGTTTGCCATGAGCTAAATCTTTTTATAATTATGTATTTCTGAACAAGATTGGATGACACTGGATCTCACTTTGTATGACAGGGTACACACTTTCAGGCAGAGTGACTCGCACACAGGTTTCTGAACTGTCACTCTTCAGGACGGTCTGAGGCAGGTCTCCATTCTCTGATGCTTGGTGTTTCCTGGAACTACACTCAAACTTTTTGTTTATTCTGTCAGCTTACTTTTTATGTGACAGTTCTAACACAAAGAAGAATGTAGGGACTAGGATGCCACATGTCATCACAGATGCACACAAGCCACACAAGGTCAGCAGCCTGGCTTGCTTTGACCCAGTACAGCCATGTCCCCTTCCCTTGGCACCACTCTTCTCTCCTGAACTTGTGTCTGTCTCTTTACCACAGGCTCTAAGACTGTAACTGCAAAACACGAATCTAGACAGAGACAAGTTTCAAACTAAAAAAAAAATTAGACGTTCTTTTTTTTTTGTTGTTTTGTTTTTGTTTTTTGAGACAGGGTTTCTCTGTGTAGCCCTGGCTGTCCTGGAACTCACTCTGTAGACCAGGCTGGCCTCCAACTCAGAAACCCACCTGCCTCTGCCTCCCAAGTGCTGGGATTAAAGGCGTGTGCCACCACTGCCTGGCTAAAAATTAGACATTCTTAACATTTGCTGATTTTATTCACTACTGTCTAGACTTAGGCAAATCTCAGCCTTATTATCTAGTCCAGCAGACATCTCTACCCAGTTCTTCAAAATGGCCACGGGTGACCTTATGCCTTCTTTACTAAGCAAAGTTTTGAATCAGCTTGTCAAGTTGCAGAAAAACTTCTGTTAGGATTTCAAGTGGAAATAAATAAAACTTGTACGTTAACATTTTAAGTATCCTAATGGCTTTTTGGGCAATAAATATTTGGTAACAGAAACACTAAGTTTTTAACTTGTCAAAGCAACTATTACCTTATAAACGCCTATGTTCTCCACTAACAGACAAAGAATTCTGTCCATGAATATACATTTTAAGAGCAAACATTCCTGGAGTTCACTGAGCTCTTAAGTATACTCTAGACATCAATCATCAGAAAACAACCAAAAGCTGGCAAAGGTCAGCCAGATGCATAGTGTGAACTGCACCACACCGAGCAGGAAGAAATGGAGTCAGCTGTCCATAACTCAGCGCCATTCACACTTGGACAGCAGAGAAAAAGGTTAGAGAAAAGACCCCATTTAAAAAGCAGTGACAGACAAGCCCAGGGAGCTGGGTGCTCCCTTGGGTTCAGAGAGGAGACAGTCGGAAGCAGAAGGCAGCATTTCCGATCTACCTTCCATTGAGCTTTCTACTCTAGCTCAGTCTCCAATCACATTAGCAATCTGTGTGTGTGTGTGGGGGGGAGGTGATGGAGGGGTTAGGCCTTTTTTTTTTAAGATTTATTTTTGTTTTTAATTGTGTATAAGTATGTGTATCTGCTTATGGGCATGTGATGTGCACATAACTGCAGGTACCTTTGGAGGCAGGGGCATCAAATCCCCTGGAGCTACAATTATAGACTATAGTGAGCCACCACATATGGGTGCTGGAATCTGACCCTGGGTGCCCTGGAAGAACCACAAGTGCTCTTCAAGTGAGTACTCTTAAACCACCGAGCCTCATGAAGCCTTCTTTGAGGAGAAAAGGAAGAATTGAACTGCTGAAGCGTGGTGGCAGGACCTGGACGAAGCTTTGCCTCACTGCGTTCCCACCATCTTGGCCTCCAGGGAATACTATCATGGCCTTTACCAGGGTGTAAAATAAGCATCACTTATTTTACAATGGATTTCTAATTTGAAAATGACTTTATCTTACTGCAAGGTTCTGGGTTGCATGCTCTCTGAAGTTAGGTCAGCTTGATGCAGATGTGAGATTTCTCTAAATTTGTAAGTAAAAGTCAGAGGCAAACTTGCCCAACTGTAGCTAGCACTCAAGATAATGGTTTTCTGCAATCGATTAGTGGGAGAATAAGTTTGTAAAACAAAAAGATTGTTTAATTTTCTCTCAAGGAAAGGAAAGCAAAAAGCAGAGGCCTTGCCATTTCAAAGTTAGAGAAAACCATATCCAGGCATGAGCTCTTTACCTTAAAGACATGGAAGGCTTCGAACTGGATGTTTGGACTTTTGTCCCGAAGCAGGTTCATCATCAGTTTCAGGTTCTCCGGCCTGCTGATGTACTTGGTCATAATGGTGAAGTTGTGGCGGTCCAGGATCAGCTCCCCCAGCAACTGCACGAAGAAACAAACCCGTTATCGGATTCTTCAAATATATCTCACCTAAACCGGGAACCTCCGGCTGGTGTAAAAAGGAGAGAACTGTGAGGTGCTTAAAGAACAGGTGTACACCAGACACAGTGCACCTGCTGTAGCCCCAGCTCTTCAGGAGACGGAGGCAGGAGGATCTTATGAGCCCATGGGCTGCAGACAAGTGAGCACAGTGAGACCCCATCTCAAACAAACAACCACCAACCAGTTGGCCAGGCTGAACATGGTATTTGTTGTATTTCTTTAAGCTTTCCTATGTTATTGTCAATGTTAGTTCTGAAAGCAATTTTCTGCCACTCACTGCTCAGTGTACTGACAGCCTGATCTGCAGCTACGCCCATCACTTTGCTTCCCAGTCAGGCACTCCTCCAAGAACAGTTAGGCAGAAAACAGGTAACAAAACTCACTGCATTCCCTCTCCTGAATGAATGCTTACTGGTTTACTGGATTAAATATGTCTCATCCTGGACTTGAATTTTTTATCAGATTTATTTGTTTGATTTTGTGTTTTGCCTGATTGCATGCACACACATGGGGTATGTGATTGGTGCCTTCAGAGGTGAGAAGAGGATGCTGGATCCCCTGGAACTAGAGTTATAGCTGCCATGTGGGTGCTGGGAATCAAACCTAAGTCCTCTGCAAGAGCAAGATATACTTTTAACTACTAACTTTTATTATGAAATATGATCTAAGGTCAGAAAAATAAACAAATACCCTGAATCTATATCAAATATACAGAAGGTTTTTTTAAAATTATACTGTGGTGTGGTATGGTAGTGGTGGTTGGTGGTAGTGGTGGTGGCGGTGGTGGTGGTGGTGGTGGTGGTGGTGGTGGTGTGGTGTGTGTGTGCAAGCATAGAACCTAGTGACAACCAATTATCTTCTACAGTGAGTCCCTCGAATTAAGCTTGGGTCATAAGGTTTTGTGGCAGGCACATATACTTGCTGAAGCATCTTCTGGCTCAAAAGTTTTACAAAGAAGTAATCAAGGCTAGGGACACAACTCAGTGTAGAGCACTTACTTAGCATGTGTGAGACTCTAGATTCAGTCTCTAACACAGTACTACAAAAGGTACAATCAAAACATTGTATAGTGACATATCAATGGTTCTCAGAAGGCAACATTATTTTGAAGCAAAGTTAAAATACTCCAAGTGAGACTGGCTGCAGTCTCTCCAGCAGCCCAGCAGGAGCTTCCAGCACTGGGCAGTTAAGAAGTGCACGGACACTTTCCATGCAGACTCCCTCCTCTCACTTTCGGACTGTTCCTAAAATCCCCCCAGAGCAGCATACCGCACAGGTGCTTACAGAAATCCTGGACAGGAAGGAGAGCACAGCAAACAGCAGCTGCAGATGTTCTAGGCACGCGTGTGCACGTGTGTGGGAGGTGTCTGTTAGGAGACAGCCATCTTGCTTATGTTACTTATTTTGTTTATTCGACAGTGAGAACCACGTACAGGTGAGAATTAGCCGTTTGCTGCTCATGGTGAGGAACTGTGTAATTAAACTTTATTGCAACTTCCCTGTCCCAGTAAAGCTCCCAGGGCTCTCCTGGAAGCTGCCTTTGTTCCTGGCTTCTCACTCCCACACCTGTCTGGCCACGTGTCACTGTCCCCTCCTTCAGCACCACATTTGTGGAAGTCTGCAGGTTCTTTTCCTCCAAAGCAGCATAAGTCTGTCAGGGACAATTTTAACCCTGACGTCTCTGCAATGTCTGGTCAGTGCTGACCCACAATTCTGTCTACTGCAAAGAGCCACCTGAATATTGCTGGCTGATTAACTTAACATCTTTTTTTTAAAGGTTTATTAATTTATATGAGTACACTGTCACTCTCTTCAGACGCACCAGAAGAGGGCAACGAATTCCATTACAGATGGTTGTGAGCTACCATGTGGTTGCTGGGAATTGAACTCAGGATTCCTGTAAGAGCAGTCTGTGCTCCTAACCATTGAGCCATCTCTCCAGACCTAACTCAACATCTTTAAAAACATTTTTTTTCCTTTGTTGGAAACATAGAGGCCAGTCAGCTCCTGAAGTTTTCCTTTGCTCATTTTTCCCTTGTTCCTTTTCATAGTAAAATAATTTTCAAGGTTTGTCAATTTCTGGTTTTCAATGACTCTTTTTTTTTTTGGTTTTTCAAGACGGGTTTCTCTGTGTAGCCCTGGCTGTCCTGGAACTCACTCTATATAGCAGGCTGGCCTCGAACTCAGAAATCCACCTGCCTCTGCCTCCCGAGTGCTGGGATTAAAGGCGTGCGCCACCACGGCCTCTCAATGACTCTTAAACACCCAGCTCCTCATCTTTACTAGCAGGTTCCTTATCCACTCTTCCATCTGGATAATCCTCAAGTCACAAGGATTTCTCTCAGTCTTTATTAGTCCTGTCCATTTAGCTACTAAAAAGATATTCTGGAAAGTCAGCTGTATTTACTACTATACAGCAAATACACACATGCCTCTTCTCCAAGATTCAGTGGGAAACAACTCACTAGGATGGCATTTTTGGTCATGCACAGAGAATCACTCTGCATCCTCCAGTTATTTCCTCACTGTCTCACACACTCTACCCATGTCTGCTGAGACCCTGCTTGCTCTCTCTTGAATTTTGAGGAATGCCTTCATTCCTGTCTGTCTGAACGGTCACCTCTCATGTCTAGTTCTGAAGCTATGTTGACCTTCCTCCTTGTTTTACCAGCACTGCCTCTTGGCTTCTGCCTGTCTTTCTGGTACACAGAATTTCCACGAATCTGCTTTGAGGGTAACACACAGGAGGCATGGTGTCTGTCTGTGCCCTTCCAAGCTAACCTTGTGGTAGATTGCTGGGGCTATCCCAGCAAGTAGAATCTCGCTCTTCTAAAAGTTCAGAAAAGACATTTTCTTACAGCATGAGTGTAAAACTATGGGAAACCTGTGAAAACATGACTCTGAGGGCTTAAAGACTATTCCAGGAACACAGTGAAGTACTGAAGTAGCTTGGCTAAGTCTCTCAGGGTGAAAGTAGACTTGCCAGGTGGGAGAATTAGGGCACTGACACCTGCACTTCCCGGTTCACCTAAGATTCACCTGGTAACCCAGGGAGATGTTTGTCTCTCTGGATTGTCTTTATCTGGATATACAAATGTCTTTGATCTCTCCAAGAGGCTTGGAAGATTTCTCATTACAAGTGCCTCTAGAGAGGAAGACAGAATAGCTTAAAGGGCTCCTCGGCCTTCAAGATAAAGAAAGCACTCCTGACTGCAAAGCCAGCAAGGGTTCTTCAGCCCTAAAAATATCTACCTATCTACCCAGCAAACACAATAAAATAATGTAATACAAACACAAGTAACAAAGGAAAAGCTCATGTTTTGAAATATCCTAACAGTGGCTTTATTTTGTAGTACTCTCTCCTATTCCATGGGTCTACTTATGATGGCTCTGGAGAATAACTTGGAATCTGATTTGGTGATTTCTCTGGGTTTGTTCTTTTTCCTCAGGGTTACTCTGGCTATTTGGGACCTTCAGTATTTTTATACAAAGTGTAGGCTTGCATTTTTCTACTGGGCACAGAATGAAGAAAATGTAGTATACGTACACAATGGTTTTTTTTTTTTTTGGACAGGATTTCATGTAATCCTGGTTGGCTTAGCACTCATTCTGATTTTCTACCTCCCTAGTGCTGGGTTTACAGGCATGTGTCATCACACCTGGATTATGCAGTTCTGGTGACTGAATGCAGAACTTTGTCCATACTAGTCAAGGACTTTACCACAGGGCTCACCCTACAGTAGGGTTTCATTTAGTCATAAAGAATAATAAAGTATGTTATTTGCTAGAAAATGGATGCAACTGAGATCTTCATATAAAGCAAACTAGATCAGAAAGGCAAAAATCACCTGTTTTCTCTCATTTATACTGAGACATAAAATCAGTTGTATGCACATATGCCATGAAGATGAAAGTCAAGACTGAGAAAATAAGAGGAATAGAGGTCATAGTACATGATACACTAACATGCAAATATCTTTGTGAAACTTGTGCTACGTACAGCAAATATATTGCAACAAATTTTTACATAAAATTTATAAACACACAGATTCTTCAGTAAGGATTTGTTAATGTTACATTTATGAGTTCAATGCAGATTAAGTCATTCCAATTTTGCCTTCTGTTCACACAAGCTTACAACTAGCCAGATGTGGTATTGCATATTTAAAAATGCCAGCTGTGGAGACATGAAGCAAGTTCAAGGTGAACCCAAGCTCCACGAGAAAACACTGTTGTGAAAAATGAAGGGCTTGGGAGCAGAGCTAAAGCAGTAGAACATTTGCACAGCATGCTTAAGACCCTGGGACCCCCAGAATCCCACCCCCCCCCACACACACAGCATACCCATGACCTTAAGCTCAACACACTCCAAACCTGTTACTACTATCTTTCCTCCTTGAACTTAAAGTAAGTATGCACACATACACACATACACACACACACACACACACACACACAGAGAGAGAGAGAGAGAGAGAGAGAGAGAGAGAGAGAGAGAGAGAGAGAGAGAGAGATCTACCTCTAAAGTGCTTTCCTATATGTAATGGCTTAGATTCCTTTAATTCAGTAAGGGCATTACTTTGGAACAACTCCTATATTCTTAGTGTTACAGGTAGTAAGTGTTTTTCTATTTTGGGGAGCAATGCTTATTCAGGCTTTGTATTATTCAAGAAGAGTATGTTTAATTTCAACTCTTTTGGCCATTACCTGTAAATCTATTTTAATTAACAGTAACAAGGACAACAGTGAACCACCTGCAGTGAAACAAAGAATTACAAAGCAGGGTTGTTATTCTAAGTAAATGGAACACAGCTACATTTTACTTAATCATGTAGCTAATGAAACTAAGAGGTTCTTCCCCAAAATGTGCTGTTTTAATTAAACTGATCAGAGCTAAAAAAAAAAATATTTCTAAGCTTCCTTTTAATTATAATCTTTCTTGCTAGTAATTAAATGCCAAACTTCTGAAGAAGATAAGAAATAATTTCCTAAGCTCCAGCACATAAAGGAAAGGAATTTCTCTTTTAATTACTTTTTATTGGCACCAGGAGTCTAAGTATCCTAAGACCAAGAAAGTCTAGGAAACAAGTTTAGAACGTGATTGAAAAGGCACCAGGTAGCAAGTACTTTGGAATCAGAAAAAATGGCTTAAAATGTCAGCCAGTTTATACTGATGAGGCTGTTTGCCACTGCAACAGTCTAACTTCTCATTTCCTACAATTACAGGACATCACTGGTAAAACCTCACAGGGTCCATATTAGCAAATGTGGTTATTAGGACAGTAGCTACCGTGAGCACGGATCTAAGGAGAAACCAAGCTTGCATCAGCCGAGTTCCCCAGAGTAACTCTTTTCTTTAGAGAAGGAGCCATGTTGAATAAGCCTGATGTTGATATGTGAACCAGTCTAATCACTCACCACTGAGCTCCCCCAGCA
Organism: Rhabdomys pumilio; assembly: GCA_030674055.1. Classification (NCBI taxonomy): domain Eukaryota; kingdom Metazoa; phylum Chordata; class Mammalia; order Rodentia; family Muridae; genus Rhabdomys; species Rhabdomys pumilio. The sequence continues at coordinate 203,292,192 of JANHMN010000001.1, read as the reverse complement.
GGTGACGGATGCAGCACCATTTCAGCAGCACCTCTGCCTTATAACCCAGCACTTAAAAGCCGACTCTCCCTGAAGCACATTTTCATAGTTCTGCATTTTGACACATACTTTAGTCTGTTCCTCTCTGCCCCCAATGCTCTCCTTCACATACTCAGACTAGAAAGGATTTAAACAAGACAAGCAGGTCTCAGAAGATGAATGGACAGCAAACAGGCCTCATGGGAACAGAAGCATTTGTAAATAAGCAGCAGAGGGAAAGTTGCAGGTGTTTCGAGACGAGGTACAAAGATCTGCTCCAGGCCCCAAGTGGAGAGAGAACCTTTGAGCAGGGGAAGGGCACTGGGACAATGAAGACAGAGAACTTCTTGCCCACTTATGCTATCCAGCTCAAGTGCTGGATAGATAGGTTCCCTTCGGGACACAGATGTGCCCTGCTGGCACCAGTTTCATCAGCCCACAAGTCCCAGGCTCACGTAAAGAACGTGAATCCCTTCCAGAGACTGAACTCTGGGGAAGATAAATTGTAGGATTAGTGAATAACAATATTCACTTGAAGAACTTAGTTGGATTCACTGAACAAATAACTATAACTCATAGTTCTGGGAAGGATTATGCCCAGCACAGTGACTGAGGCCCTTGGGTTCCATCCTCAGTACTACAAAAATAAACAAATAAAAAATCAGTAGTTCTTACCACAGTGAAGCTCTGTTGGAATCATATTAAAATATAAAGAGGGAAAGAGGACAAGGTGGGGACAAAGCCAATTAGAGAAGAGACAGTAGAGATATGGGTGGGAAGAAAACAATCTGCTAGTCAGAAAGAAAAGGCAAGACAGGCCCAAAGGGACAGGACACTAGCTTTCTGACAGGGCCTGAGGTCTCAGAGTCAGGAAAACTTTGGTTCAAGTTCTTGTCACTGCTGAATATGGATCAATTCTAAAGACCACACCCCTCATCTTTTCTCCTTCAGTTAGGTTCAATCACACAGAAACTCTACTTTGGTTCAGTATGTCAGACTTATACTCCAAAGAAGGACTTTGGAAATACCCAAGCCATTTCTCATATGCTGGCCCTTAGAGCATTCTCATCTCTCTTTACGATTCCAACAGTCACCTCTCTCCAAAGCCTCTCTCCTGTAATACTGATAAGCATCTCTGGCTGCCCTTCTACTTATTATGTAGGCCTAAATTAAATTTTCTCCGTGACAACTCTGTGAGATATATTCCTGTTACTTTTATTCCCTACTCTCATCTCCCTCTCCCTGTTAAGCCCCACAAATCCTTTTCCACATTTAGGCCTTTTTGTCTTGTGTCCTACTCAGTTTAACCAGAGCCATCTGTGTGATCATGGGTTTGGAGCTACCCAGTGGAGCTTGATGGGCTCCTCACTGGGTATATAACTAAAGACAAGGGCTCCTTGTCTCAGAATCTCCACTCACGAATAGTTAAGCAGGGAGCTTCAGCATATTTCTGGACATAGGGCAATACCATTTTGAGGTCACTGCTCTGCCTGGAGTTCAGTTTCCTGCATCACTGGCCTCAATATGAGGAGCTCTGGCACAGCACGAAATTTCTCTAAGTGGGTCACCTTGCATTGGCTTCTATGGAAAGGGAACCTCAATAACAAGTGCTGACTGACTGGCTGAAAACTGACCTGTCAATTAAATCAGAAGTTGGGATAGTGATAGCATAAATATAGGGGACATAGCATGACTAATGCAAACCACAGTGAAAGAAATGTAAAGATACAGACAAGGTAAAGTTAGGTTCTTTACCTTAATTTAAAATTGCATGACACATTAAGAGCATATGCACTGTCCCATGGAAGTCACCATCCTGACATCACAAGTTTGCTGCTCAGCAGCTGAAAGGTATTCAGACTGCATGGCTAGCACAGGGCTACTAGCTGAAAAGTGTTGTGAAAATCCAACCGTGATCTGAAGGACAGGCACAGCCCTAGCCACGCCACGCCACACCATCAGCATGGATCCACCTGTTCCTGACAAATGGCCATTTCTGAGCAACTTTGTCTAGGGAGGGCAGGGACTTAGAGCCCGGAGCTGAGCTGAGCTCTTGAGCATTTCCACTGGCATTTCACAGGGATATGGCTTCGCCCTTGAGTCTTATTTGGACTCATTTTACATTTTCACATGTAGGTCTCTGCTTAACTGCTAGAGAGGCCTTGCTGCCATTCCAGCTGCTCTGGCACACTTCTAGTCCCTCAGACATGGCTTTCTTTCCATCATAAAAAAACCTTTCCTAGTAGAACTGTGACTCTGACAACTAAGGCTTTCTTTCTTAGTGGGAACATTCCAGATTCTTCTGGAATATGGCCCTTCAGTCTGCTAATCTTCTTTTAGTACTTAGAGCATCTGGAAGCCATGCAAGATCACCTGCTCAGAGCACAGGGTCACAGTGCTGGCTTGTTGCCACTGCAAGAGAAGCATGTTAATATTTGCTGATTGAGTGAACATTCTCCCTCCCACTGCTTTTCCCAACACTTCACCCAGTATTTGTGGATAATTAAGAACCAGCACCCTTCGTGTGTGTGTGTGTGTGTGTGTGTGTGTGTGTGTGTGTGTGTGTGTACCATGTGTACAGTAGAACCTGTGTAGAGTTTAGAAGACAACCTTGGGCCTTAGTCCTAGCCTTCTACTTTGAGACAGGGTCTCTCTTGTTAGAAGCTACTGTGAATATAAGTCCCATAGCACTCAGCTCTCAAATGTCCATATTATAATAAACAGTTGTTTTTCCAGTCAAAATTTTAAATAGTTTATCATATACTGAACTTACAACCTTCAGAGGAACTTACATGTTTACTTTGTACCTTATTGTGACACTGTCACTTTAAGTCCTAGCTGACCCATACATAAGCTTCCTTTAGCTCTGCCTCCTAACCTCCTATCTCTGTAGGGGCATCCCAGGATTATAGACTCAAGTGCCACTGCAGTCTGCTTTTAAATGAACATATTTTAATCTTAATTTTATGTGTACGGGTCTTTTGTCTGTACCACTTGTACTTCTAGTGCCTTTGGCGGCCAGAAGAGGCCATCAGATCCCCTGCGACTGGAGTTACAGGTGGCTGTGAGCTGCTATGTGGGTGCTTGGACTTGAACATGGATCCTCTGGAAAAACAACAAGTGCTCATGACCTCTGAGCCACCTCTCCAGCCTCTGCTGCATCCTTGTACATGGGTTCTGGGTGAGTGATCCACCCTCAGAGCCAGCTCCTCACCACGACTTTCCCCCTACTCTGCTTTCTTTCCCAGACAACTACACCCTCTTCTTACTTCTTTCTAGATTCTCTTCCAGTGAAGTCCTGCAGGCTTTATTTATTTTTTTCCTTTAGCAAGGTTTAGTTATGTAATTAGACAGGCTGTTGTTTTTCCCACATAAGCATTTCAGTCCCTTTATCAAACTCAAGGCCTTGTACACTCCAGTCAAGTGTCCTCCTACTGAGCTATGCCTTAGCCTAGTTGATAGTTAAAATACTACTCTTAGGGAATAACTATTTCTTCTGTTTCTTTGTTATGAATGTAATTTGAGCATTTGAAGTTTAACAGCAAAGCTGTGGCTAAACACTGTTTGGGGAATGGGACCTGGCAACAAAATGGATTTTAAGAAAATATGTTATAATGCTGGGAGAGAAATGCTTCCCTTAACATAGAAGCTCCATAACATTTGAATGCTATAAACACTGTATTATAGCTAACAGTTGTTATTCCCATTCAAAATTACTAGGTTTATCATTCCCCAAGCTTAAAGCCCCAAGGGGAATTTACATGTTTGTGTTTTGTGTGTTGTACTTTGGAACTGTTATTTCTCCTGTGGATGTTCTGCTTAGAGGGGCAGAAGAGGCACTGGACTAGTTTATTCTGTCAATTCTACAGTAAGACACACTGAAGTGATTTGTAGGACTCCACTAAGCCTTCCTGACATTCACTCCTGTCCCAGTCACCTGATCAGCTTCTCTTCACCTCTGAGAATATTCCCAGGAGAGAAGCACGCACTTCTGCTCAGTCATCTTAGGCTTGGTCTTCTTCCTTAGTGAAATACTCCACTTCAGCATACACTTGCTATTTGTGTTATTTTGCTAAAAACCTCAACCAGAGCATAAACACACCCCTAAAGTCACTTTTCAAGTCAAAGGACATTTGAGTTTTCTGTATTTACTTGTGAAGAGTAGATATTGTTTGTTAACAAGATGTTAACTTAAAAGAAAATCTGCTATTACCTTCAAAGATTGTCTCTTTGTCACGTAGTTCTCAGATAGCAGCAGTTTCTCATAGTCTTCAAAAATCTAAGAAAAAGAAAACTAATCTGTAAGAGTGGCAGTGTGTCCTCTGCAGCACGAGTGTGCTCACTCCTTCAGAAGGTCCCTTCAGACCCACCGTGTCACACTGTTCACAGGGATGTTTCAGAATCTCACTAATGTCCTGAACAGAGAGGATCAAGACAGGGAGGTAAAGGGATAAAGAATACAGATACTCATTAGTTTTATCAATTAGAAATTGTGTTGAAAATGGAATAACTGAATCCTCTCAATAAATCATTCTGATAAAACAGCTACTAAAACTTCAAGATAACTTATTTTAAAGAAATTTGTTTCTATAGTTGGTGGCTATGGGAAAAGACTAAATTATAGTTAGGACTTAGGACTGCTAAATCTGTAATGTCAACAGGTGAGGCTTTGGTGACCACTGCTACACAATGACCATGGCACCCTACTGGCCTATATGAAGTTCATTCATTGTCACAAGCAGCCATGACCATGGGCATGGATCTTCTTTAAGACAGTCACTGGTCATTGGCCCTCTGGGAGCAGAGAGCATCATTGCTTGGGGAAGCTTGGTACTAACTTCCCACCATTTGTGGGCACATTCCTCAGAGAACACTGCAGCTGGAGGAGCAAATAGTCAGAAGCAAAAAGGCTCAGGGATAGAGAAGGGTAGGACATCCTTAGAGTGCTGAGTGACAGGGTTCTGTGCACACCCACCACAACTTTTGATTTAGAATTGAGAAGTACAATTACGCCGGTTGTAGTAGAGTCACAGCACTGTTCTCTCTCACATTTTATTCTATTCATGAACACAGGGAAAAGGTTACAGCTCAGAGATGGAGGCTCTTCCTAAAAGCTTGTATATTGAAAACCTGGTCATCAACTTGCAGTGCTATTGAGAAGTGACAGATAATAAGAGTGCCAACTTCATCAATAGGCTAACCCCTTGATGAAGTCATAGTTGAATGAATTTTTAGAAGAAGAGAGATAGGTCACTAAGGGTCATGATTCTTCCCTTCCCCCAATATGTGTGTGCGGCAGCGTACATGTATGCATGTTCACATGCTGATGGTTTTGTCTTCTTTGATTGCTTTACAGTATATGAGACACAGTATCTTATTGATCTAAGAGTTCACCAATGCAGCGAGTGGCTGGTCTGCTTGTTCCAAGAATCATCTGTTTCTGTCTCCTATGACTGGGATTGCTGGGGGGCTGCTACGCCTACCTGACTTTTTAAATGAGTTCTGGGACCCAAACCCCAGTTCTTGTGTTATAGCTGCTGAACCATCTCCCCAACCCTAGAGGCATGTTTTTGAAAGGTGTCTTCTATCTTTGGACTCTCCCTCTGACTCCTGGCTGCCATGGAGTATCTTTCCTTTGCCACATGTTTTCCAACATAATGTGTGCCCTACAATAGGTTCAGAAACAGAGCCAAGTGACCATGGACTGAAACCATATTCCAAATAAAGTTTTCCTCCTTCTACGTTATTCCTCTTAGATATTTTGTCACAGCAACAAAAATGATCAGCACATGACATTTTATAGATCAATATATTCATCAGATAAATTATGTTAACTGTGAATCTAAAATACAAATACAGGAGACCCAGGGCCCCCTCGTTCTTTTCCATTGTCCTTTTCAGCCTTTCCTTACAGCCCAATTCCATCTCTCTGTACCACCCACCAACTGCAGAGGTGCTTTCTGCCAGAACCACCACATAGATTCAGGACTCAGAGTGTGGACAGCAACCGAACAACTGAATACCCCTTCTCCCCCAAAAGAATAGATATCTACACAAAACATACTTACTTCCAAGTGCCAGGCAACAGGCAACCGGAACACAGAGCAGTAAGCCTCAATCCTGGGCATCTAGGACTGTAAGTCTCTGGCTTTGAAGGATATAGGTCCTTAGTCTTCAGATCTTGGAACTACAAGCCTTTGAGACTGCCACTCCAGTTCATAAGCCATCTGCACTCCCTACCTACATGTGGTTCTCATCTAAAACACAATATAAGGACCCCAGCCAGCCCATGAGTAACAAGAGGGAGAAAGAAATACAACTTAAAAATGATTTACTTACAGTGTCATAATTTTGTTCTAAGAAGTCTGCTACCAACACTTTATGTCTGGTTAACAAATCCTACAAGAGAACAGGAGTGACGGAAAATTACTATAAGTAAGGACCTTTATAACTCATCACACAAAGAATTACCATTGCCTCTATGGCTTGATAAATCAGTTCACTTGAAACATACGAAAGCTGGAAAAGAACATCCTCATTTACATTACAAAGTTATTTCCATCCCTACTTTAAGATCTAAACCTCAAGTTTGTTTCAGGTTAAAATAATGGGAAAACACTGAGCGTCAAACTTAAGTGTTTTAAACAGCAGAAATAATTTAAGTGGTGAACACAACATGTATGAAGTAACTTTATAGACTATTTCTACATTGTGATTATAATAAATATTCAAATAGTTTGATGATCTTTATCAAAGGTCAGTAACGAATTGCTACCCACACTACCTAGGCTGACCTCCAACTCCCGAGCTCAAGTAGTCCTTCTGCCTCAGCGTGAGTATAGGGAACACAGGCACTGTGTCTAGTTCTAACCATTTTTCAATCAAGAATTCTGAATGGCATAAAACCTGACCTCAAAAATTAATATACTGGTTTTACAAGCATTCTGGTCTTTCAGTATTTTCCTAATGTATGTGCATGTGTGTGCCCCTACTTATGTACAGGTAGGAGTTGGAGGGTGATGCTGGGTCCTGCTCTATCTCTACTTTATTCCTTTAAGACAAGATATCTCACTGAACCTGGAGGCCAACATGCCACAGTGATCCTCTTGGTTTTGCCCTCTATAGCCCTGGGGTAACAGGTAGGTGTGTGGTACACCCAGGTTTTTATGCTTTAAAAATGCCGGACCATTTCCCCAGCCCCTAACCACTTGGACTATTTATTCATTTCTTTTTAAATTTTCTTCTTACTGTTGCATGTATATGTCTGGGAGAGGCATGTGTGTATAGCACTCATGTGGAGATGGGAAAGAACTCTGCAGAGTTGGCTCTCTCCTTCCCCCCTTCAGTGGGTTCTAAGAACTGAACTCAGATCAGGCTTGTGCAGTACCTGCTGTACCTGTTGAGCTATCTTTGCCTCCCCGAACCTCCAAGGAGGCTGCTAGACTCGGAAGCACAGGAATGACATTTATCATGTCATCTGAGCATGGTCTGCTTACTGCATGGTCTGCTTACTTGCAAGTGAATGGGCCACGAGATACACACTGCAAGTTACTATGTTACATAATGTGTCCTTTGAGAGTTAAAGAGAATCAATCTTATCTTACTACAGAAACAAACTTGCAGAAAACTGCAAGAAAGCACAAAGGAATTTCTGGTTGTCTTCAAGTCACACCCAAGTCATATTTTACTTCAATATTTTGGGGAAAAAAAGCCTCATTTAATCTTTTTTATATACTTAGAGGCTAAATACCCAACTCTGGTATTGTAAAAATTTCAATTAAAAAAGGATTTTTTAACCTTTCTAAAATAAAGTTTAATATTTTAATACATAGTTAATTAAAATTTCCCCAATACATAAAGAAGAGTCAGGCAGTGGAAATAGCAAATTTCAATGGATTCTATTCTGAACTATTTTTTAGATGTATTTTTATTTGTGTGTGTGAATGTGTTCATGTGTGCACATATATATGTAGGCATGTGAGTATAGTTGCTTGTGGAGGCCAGAAGAGGACATTGGATACCCTGGAGCTAGAGTTACAGGCTACTGCAAGCTGTAGGAAAATAAGGTTGAATTAAATTCAGTTCCTCTGGAATATGTCCTCTGAGACATCTCTCTAGCCTCTATTTCTACTTTAATAACAAGAAAAAGTAAAATATTTAAAGCATTTTGCACATTTTTGAGTTAGCTTTTTTTTCTTTTTTTTTTTAAAGCTGAGTACATTTAAGGTATACAGACACTATTCTGAAATATCAAGCCATGGTCTAATGGTTTGATATTCTTTGGATCATTTTCCTCCATGGTACTGAGGTTCACCCATAGATCTTGGGTTAAATGTCCCCAAAGGCCTAGTGCAGTGGGCCTCAGAGCTATTGGGACAGAGAGGTATCTTTTTTTTTTTTTTTTTTTTTCCTGGAAATGAAGTCTCATGATGCTGCTCAGGCTCAGGCTGGACTTGAAATCCTGAGGTGCAGTGACCCTTGAGGCTGGGACTAGAGGATGCATATATAAGAGGCTCAGGTGGAAGGAGTGACAGCCTTGAAGGGAATACTGGAACCCAGCCCCCCACTCTGTTTGCTTCTTGGTCTACACTCAAGTGTGCAGCACTGACCCACCATGTCCTTCCTGCCAGTAGATTCTATCACATTTTCTTAAGTGTTTGTATGTATGATGTATATTCTGTGTGCAGGGGTGTAGGGTACAAGTGTGTGAATGGATCTCAGAGGACAACTTCTGGGAGCTGTCCTTTTGTCTTCAGCTTTTGTTCTGAGTAGTGTTCTCTCCTGTTTTTGGCACTGGGCTACACATTCTAGGCTAATGAGTCCTCAAGTTTCTGTATAGTTTTCCTCTCTCTGCCTCTCATCTCAATACAGAGGTGCTGTAATCACAAATGTATGTTACCACATTTGGCTTCTTATGTGATTTTGTTCTGGGGATGAAATTCAGGTTGTCAGGCTTGCAGTGGGCATCTCACCAGCCTCTACCTCATTCACTTATTTTCCTGTCTGTTAGTGGATTCCTTTTCCTGAAGAATAACGATGCAATAATTATTCTTTAATACACCTGTTTCATTTTCTTTGGCAATATCCATGAACGTTTTTTGTTTTTGTTTTTTAAATGTATGTAAGTATACTGTCACTCTCTTCAAACACACCAGAAGAGGGCATCAGATCCATTACAGATGGTTGTGAACCACCATGTGGTTGCTGGGAATTGAACTCAGGACCTCTAGGAAAAGAGGTCAGTGCTCTTAACCTCTGAGCCATTTCTCCAGCTCCCACGAATAGTATTGTTAAGTAAGTCCTATAATCCTATTTCACATTTCTGTCATACTGATACATTGTTTTCCACAGCAGTGTACTAATTTGAGCTCATACAAACAATATGCAACATTTACTTTTCTTGTGTAGCCAAGGCTAGCTTCAAACTCACTATGTAATTCAGACTGGCTTTGAGCTCTTGATCCTCCTGCTTCTATCTCCTAACTGCTGAGATGACAGGACTCTACAGCCCAGCAAGCTTTTCCCTTTTTCGTAAAGATGAAAAGAGACTTTTCAAGTTTTGTAATTTTCCGGTTCAACCACAATGCCACAAGGCTTTAGCTTGAGTGACACTGTGCTAATATATGCATATGTGTTATTACTTGTCCTAAGGGAGCAGGGGACAGAGAATTGACTTGGAACTGGAGTTTTCAAGTAAGGAAACATTCTATGAGGGCTCCATTCCCCAGCTGGGGTCTTATCTAGCTAGTTCCTGTGTCAAGCCATCCAGGACACACTAAGCTGTTGCAGAACATTTGAGGTAATCTTTAAGCAGATATGTGGGATCCTCATGTGTAACCGCCCCTCTCTAGTCTGGGGGATCCACTTGAGCAGCTTGTAAAATTTTCCATGCTCTATGATAATAGAAGTTGGCATATCTTTATGGATTGCAGCAGACACTGTGAACTGTGCGTGCGTGCGTGCGTGTGTGTGTGTGTGTGTGTGTGTGTGTGTGTGTGTGTGTCGGGGTGGGGGTTCTCTACCTGCTATGCTAATCAGAGGTGACTGTGAGGACTAACTTCCCCAGGGCAGCCAAGAGAGGACTTGGCAGATCACAGGAGTGATTCTGCTAGAACAGAAACTTCAAATCAAACAGACAAAATAAGTTGAAATTAACAAAAACAAAACCAGGGGGTAAAAGAGAAGAAAAAAAGAAAGGAAAATATACTGCAATAGGGTGGAATTCCCTTGTACACATATAACAGTATAGGTGGTGAATCATGTGTCTGTTTATTTCTCTTATACATCTGTACTTGAGTGTATGTATGAGATATTACCCTCAAGTTCATACACTGAGATCATGCACTAAAATTGAGGGATCATATCATATGTATATGTGTAGAATAAGCTCACCCTTTCTTGTTACTGAACTCTGTCTGGCTTAGCTCATTAAAGAAGCACATGAAAACACAAAGAAACAGTGGAATGAAAGGAAGAAAATAATTTAAGTCTTAAAATTAAAAGCAGAATGAATAAAGAAAACCCAAAGTGAAGGAAAACTGGAAATGAAAAAGTTAGGAAATTAAACAGGAACCTCAGAGACAAGCCTCACCAACAAAATATAAGAGATGGGAAAGAATATCTCAGGCACTGTGGACAAGATAGAAGAATCAGATACAATAGTCAAAGAAAATGTTAAACCTAAAAAAATCCAGG
>JANHMN010000001.1:203249914-203281469 GCA_030674055.1 Rhabdomys pumilio | reverse complement strand
CATAATAGAATATTAAAAGCTGCTAGGGAAAAAGAAACCTATAACATATGAAAGCAGACCTATAAGAATAACTTTTTAACTGGTATTCTAAAACCCAGAAGGGCCTGGATAGACTTTCTACAAACTCTTAAGAGACCACAGATGCCAAGTCAAACTATTATACCCAGCAAAACTTTCAATCACAATAAATGGAGAAAGACATTCCAAGATAAAAACCAAATTTAAGCAAGATTCATCTATAAATCCAGCCCTACAGAAGAAGATTGAGGGACAACTTCAAGTTGAATAGACTAGCAACACCTAAGAAAACACAAGGAATAAATAATCTCATACTAGCAAATCAAAAACTCATACAATAACAACAAAATAACAGGAACTAACAAACACTGCTCACTGGTAACTCTCAATATCAACTGTCTCAGTACCATAATTAAAAGGCACACACTAATATAATATATAGACCCATCACTCTGCTATATCCAAGAAACACACCTTAACACCAGGAACAGACAGCACTTCAGGGTAAAATGATGAAAAAGATAATCCTAGCTAACAAAACAGAATAACTAGTCAGAACTAACTAGAACAAAACTAGTGAGAAGAGATAGGGAGTATATTATATATTAATCAAAGTAAAATTCCACCAACAAAATACTGTAATTTTTAACATCTATGCACTAAACACAAAGGCACCTAAATTTGTAGAAGAAACACTATTACAGTTTACATCACATATTGAACCGTACACAGTGATAGCTGGTGACTTCAATAGACAGGGGCATCCACACAAAAGCTAAACAGAGAAATGCTGGAGCTTACTTATATCATAAATCAAATGGACCTATAGGTAATTTATAGAACATTTCAAGCAAATGCAGAATATATCTGTGGGGCCTAATGAAACTTTCTCCAAAATGGATCATATACCTGGTCACAAGGCAAGTCTCAATAGATTGAAAAAAAATAAAATAACATCCTGCATCCTATCAGATCACCATGAATTAAAGCTGGATAGCAACAACAGAAAGCTTACAAATTAATGGAAACTGAACAACTCACTACTGAATGGAAAAATGGGTTAAAAGAGGAATAAAGAAAGAAATTAAAATTTTTCTAGAATTAAAAGAAAATGAAAATACAACATACCCAAACCTATTGAACACAATGAAGGTAGTTCTAAAAGACAAGTTCATAACAACAAATGCATACATTAAAAAAGAAAACAAAAAGATCTCATATAAACGTCACACCTGAAAGCTGTAGAACAACAACAAAAATAATATTCAACAGAAGTACACAGGAAGAATTAAACTTAGGGATAAAATCAGTAAAATAGAAACAAAAAATAATAAAAAGAATAAATGAAACTAAGAGTTGGTTCTTTGAAAAGAAAATCATAAGACTGGCAAACCCTTAGCTAAATTAACTAAATGGTGGACAGAGATAGAAATTATCAAAATTAGCAATGTAAAATGGAGGAAGGGCACATAACAACAGACACTGAAGAAATCCAGACATTTTAAGAACATACTTTAAAAACCTGCAATCCAACAAACTAGGAAACATAAATGAAATAAATAAATTTCTTGGTATATATCAGCTACCAAAGTTAAATCAAGCTATGATAAGCAATTGAAACAGACTCATAACCCCTAACGAAATAGAAGCAACCACTAAAAGTCTCACAACAACAACAACAACAACAACAACAACAACAACAACATCAAAAAGCCCCGAGCCAGATGGTTTTAGCACAGAATTTTACCAGACTTTTAAAGAAGAAATAATGCCAACATGTTGATGTTGTTAAAGACAAGCTTTAACACGATGGGCAGGAATAAAAATATTCCCAGGACAAAAATATATGCTATTAAAAGGATAGCATATATTAAGCTATATATGCCTTTCTTGAAGCTTGACCAAATAGAAATACTGACCTCAGGCCACGGGCAATTTTATCAGCAGTATCTGCTGCATCAGTGCTTAGCAGAACAGCATTCTTGAAATTCATAAGCTCACTATGCAAAGTTAAAACATCCAGAGAGGTGTTAGAATTATGCCAAATACACTGTAAGTGTCTTTAACCTTTTTTCTAATTATAATGACTACCACTGTAAATTTTAGAACTAATAGGAATCCAATGGTATTTGGCATGACAGTTGAGATGGCTCCTTACATCATGTTGGCAGCCAAAATACATGGCTTGAAACTGAAAATAAACTCCCAGACAGAGTTCTTAAATTAACAGGCTGGCAAGCCAAGAATGGGTAAGATTCTGCACAGAGCCTTACCAACCTAAGGCAGAAATGCATTGCTTTTAATAATGCATATTCCATGACAGGTAAGGATGGCATTCTTGTCAGAACAACCTAAGACAGGCTCAGTCTTGCTAATGAAATAAAAAGTGGGGAGAGGCAGAGAGCCTTTGGGGCTGCTTGGCAAGAATATGACATGGGCCAAAGACAAGGAAGTGGGCTCTAGGCAGAAATCTGACATTAGGCTAGAACAAAGAAGTAATTTCAGGCAGGAATCTAAATTTTAGGCAAGAATAAGAAAGTAGGCTTCAGACATGAAAATGACTTTGGGCTAGTGTAATAGGAAAATTTCCCTGCAAGTTGGGAGGAGCTAAGATGGGATCCTGATCCCCACACCACATAAAGACCCAACAAATAAAGAGAATTACAGTCCAATTTTCACTTATGGGAATGATTTTGCCATTAATTTTTTATGTGTATGGCTTTCTAAAGTGAAATAAATTAAAGATGAATGATATGTAATTTCCCGTAGCTTCACTTGAAAATTAGCTAACTTATTTTCTGATATTCTCTCTGAACATCTTTCTGCTGGTTAAACGTACAGATACAGAGTTGGAATATAGTTGGGGACTGAAGGGAGGAGAAAAGGGGAGGTTAACTGAGCAGGGTTTTAATACTGCAAGATGAAAGGCTTCTGAAGAATGGTGCTATAGAACTTAGCCACATTAAATAATGCATAAAGAATGGTTAAGAAGGAAATCTGCATGGTATCATAATGAAAACATTTTTAAATAAAAAATTTAAGTTAGGTAAAATATATTTCCCGTATAATGACAAAGGAGGTAACAGATAATAAAAGAGATGACTATATTGTTAAAATGCAAAGCATAAATACACATAGATGACCAACCATATCAAAATATTAACATATTTGTTAATATTCTTTTACCCCATGGAAATGTGAAAGTTACACTGATACAGTGATATGATGTCTTCATACTCCCTGGTACCCCCAATCCATCTCCTTCCCTCACCAAGTCCTCCCTGGAAGTAGCCTCTGTTGCTGGTCTCTACATATCCTTCCAGAGCTACACTGCACATGTGCCCAAAGAGGGGCGTATCACCTTAATCTGATGTTAATGTTTAGTAGTTCTACCACACAGTAACATGTTACTTCCACTTCTTCAACAGACATGTCGGAAGACATTCCACTGAGCTGAGCTTGTGCTTAGTACATTGAATATTTTTTCTGCAGTGTAAAAGACTGGCCTCATCTCATCCATGGTTGCCTACCTCAGGCCTAAGGAGTAGAAGTGTCTCTTTAGACATCAATCCACTTGAATTATATAAGCTTTCTGATTTAGGAAAAAAAAATTACCTTAAAAGTAGCGAAGGCATCTGAAGCAATATCAAATGTGGAAAGCTCCACATACTTGAAGAAATCTCTGAACTGATTAGAAAAGAGGATGATTTTGGCAAGTGGCTCATGTCGAATACACTCTCTTAGCATAATCCCACAGCGTAAAGCAATTTGTGGGGCTTCATAGCTAAAGCACAAACAAGAGAGAAAACAGAACAGTTATCCCATTAACAAAATCTTTCAATAGCATTAAAAGAACCAGTTCAGTTCTGATAACAGAAACACAGACACCATTTGTCACAGTTCATTCAAACACCATTCATTCAGCCCACTGACAGCTATGTGGCAGGCACCATTCCAGATGCTGGGGACACTACAGCAAACAGGAAGGTCACTGTCACTCATCCTTAGCATTTTAGTGAGGGTGTGTCTGTTGGAAGAGGCAGAATAGAGGCCATGTAAAGGTCATTTCTAGGAAGTGCTGTGAAATCTGAAGGCAGCAAACTGAGCAATTTAGCGTGGGTATTTACTTGTGTGCATGTGAGAGAGTATTAGTGAATATTTTTAATTTAGACTAAAAGAAAGGGCAGAACCTTCAAAGCAAGAACAATCTGGTGAGTCAGAGGAGAGGAAACGTGGCCAGCAGAGTGGGATAGAAGGAAGAAGCAGTGAGGAGTGTGGAGAAGGCAGGGCAGGACCAGTCATATACACATTTGAAAGCTAAGGTAAGCAGTTCAGTTTAAAGCAAGAAATTAACACATCCTAACATGTTTAAATAGATGGCTCTGAGGGTGGGAGTGTTCCAGTGATAGAGTAATGTTTAGCATGCTAGAGGCCCTGGGTTCAATTCCTTGTACCAACAAAAACAACAATAGTTACTATGAAATACAGAATAGACTGGGCAGCTAGAGTAAAAGCTGGGTAAAGGTAAGAACAGATGTCTAGCAAAAGTAACAGAAAGCCTTAATTAAGCAGATGCTGCTGCGGTCTAAAGGGAAAGCCAACAAGATTTGGAGATATTGGAGGTAGGGCTAGTGAGGAATAAATCCAAGTTGAAGATTCAAAGATGACTCCTGTGCTTTTAGCCTAACTGGGTGGATGGATGTACCATGCACAAACTGATAGAGAAACAAGTTAGTGAAGAGGTTAAGAAATTGCCCCTGAGCATCAACATTAATTTGGATGGAGATGGCTAATACCTAAGCACGCTGACTCCTTGTCAGCATAGAAAACCCATCTTGAATTAAGGAAAAAGACAGGAGAGAATTGTATATAAAATGACCTGAAAGCAACAGATGAACAGTAGAGAACTGCCTACTAACTGGCTTATTGATATAAGTAGAATTATGGCTCACAGGAAAGTACAGTACAGAAATACAGCATTAACTACAGAAACAGAGGAAGACTGGCGCCCCAGATCTCCTCCACTTCCAAATAACAAGTCTTTAGAATGTCAAATTAAGCATCTGAATGAACACAGGACTGAGTTATATTTCATTGTGTAGTAACATTCCAAGAAAATGGGTAACAGCTAAATAAGACAATTCCTATACTGAAAGACTCAATGGAAAACTGTGCTAAGTGCAGAGAGAAAAAGCAAAGGCAGTTGCATCTATAGAATATAGAGAAACAGAGTTGAAACAAGAAGATGCTACCAGGCTTTAAACAGACTGATTATTTTTCATTTCAATTAAATACAGTACTAGACTTGGAGTTTTAATACTAGGCCTACTGAGAAAAGTAACTCTAAATTTAGTCTTAGTTCTTGAAAGGCATTCTAGTATAATGTTCTTTGAGGACAGGATAGTATAACATTCACAAAGCACAAAGGAACAAGTTTATTTTTCAAGTTTACTGCAAATTATAAAAGGGGATATACAACTTATTGTTCTTCTAGCTCTAATTTTGCCATGATGTTTTGGTGGTAGATTAAGTGCATAAAAATATTTGATATAGAAAGAGCAAAATAGAATATGATATTTAACAATTTCCACTTTGAAGCTACATATATATATAAAATTAAATTGTATAAATTGTATAGATTTTGGATCTGGTTTATTTTGGTGTTTGCTGTGTTTATTTATAAGCATTTTTGTAATAAAATTTGTTTAAAAGAACTAAAATGTAACCAACATAAATTAATTTTGTGGCAAAAGACTACATTTACAATAAATGAAAAAAATCAAATGTCTGAAAACTAAAATTAAATAATTCTTAAATAAAACTTCAAGAGAGGGGATGAAGAGAGGCTCAGTGGTTAGAGCACATACTGAACTTGCAGAGGACCTGATTTGGTTCCCAGCCTTCCTGTCAGATGGCTCACAAGCACTGAGCAACTCCAGTTCCAGGGGAAAGCCAATACCTTTGACCTCCATAAGTACCTGCACTAATATGTACATTCCCATTCACAGATGCACACATACACATAACAATTACATATAAAAGCAACTACAACTTTAAAACAGTTCATGAAAATTTACCAATTACTAATGATAACATTTTGTTAAATAATAAAGAACGATGTACTCTTTTCCATATGACCATATCATTTGCAGAAAATTCAGATACAAAATAAAATTCACTTTCCTACACTTTAGAAAGTAGGTTACTTTACAATATCAAAGTTTACAAAAAACAGCAGAGAAAATAGCAAAGAAAGTTCAGGGTGATATTGATTTATTTTCCTTTATGCTAAATGATAAGCACTATTCAGTATTATTTTAGTATTCTGTTAGCTCACAATAGCACAGAATGCCAATATATTCACATAAACGTAATTCTCTTTAAACTATAAGGAACACCAATTTATGTTAGCAATCTCTTTTAAGAAAGCGAGAAAGAGAGAGAAAGAGGGGAGGGGACATGGAGGCAGATGTTCACGTGTCTCCACCAGTCAAAGACAGTTGATATATCTAGACTGAGTATGGGGTTACACTTCTGACTGAGCATTACCAAACTTATAAAGCCTTTGAATAACATTTTAAAAAATTGTATAAAAGCAAAAAGGAAAAAGGGGCATGGGATAGGGGTTTTCTAGGGAGGGGAAATGGGATGAATCTGAAATGTAAATAAAATATCCAATAAAAAAATACAAAAAAATATATATATATAATCAAATGCATTTGTTAAGTGTATGAATTTCAACAAAATTAAAAAAAAGAAAAAAGAAAGGAATCTGGAAATTAGCCTAATGGAATTCACAATGTTAGATATAATATGAACTGTTATTAAAGATGTAAAGAGGGCCTATTTTCTTAAATGTCAAGGAAGAAACACCAATTATACTTACGTTATTCTAAGTAAGAGTGCTAAAGAGACTATAGCCAACCTAGCAGTGGAAGTGCACAGCTTTAATTTCAGCACTTGGGAGATGGAAACAGGCGAATCTTTGAGTTAGAGGCGCACCTGGTCTACTGAGCAAGTTCCAAGACAAATAGGGCTGTGCAAAGAAAGCCTGTCTCAAAACCAAAACAAAATGAAACAAAACAGAGGCTATAAAATAACGGCTATTGGCCTAATGCAGTGGTTCTCAACCTTCTAATGGTGTGACTGTTTAAAATAGTTCCTTATATTGTGGTCACTCCCAACCATAAAATTATTTCATTACTACTTCATAAGTGTAATTTTGTTACTGTTATGAATCATAATGTAAGTATCTGATATGCAGGATATCTGATATGTGACCCCAAAGGAGTTGTGACCCACAGGTTGAGATTCAGAGAAATAACAGAACTAGATAAACACAGTATCTAAGACTAATTAAAATCTACACTTACTAGTTAAAATACCTGTGGGCCTTCAGGCCACCAGTTTTGTGTCCCATCTCAGCACTGTATCCCTAGAAGATGAAGCTCTCTCAGACAGAATGTTTCTCATACACGCGGCACCTCTAATGCATCCTTCAGCACTAGTTCAATGCCCCTCTCCAGTCCTTCAGACTCTCCGTTGTTTGCATTCCCGTGCAGTGTCCTTAAGCTCACATCAGCACACTGGCAGTCACTACGAGTCAGTTCCATCACTTCATTTCTAACACCTTTGTTTCTTGGCTGTCTCTCTCATCCTTTACATGGTCTCTCCACAGTTCCCTGTCCCCAGTGGTAACTGTGTCCTATGGTTCCTTTCCCACCTTCCAAATGTTTTTTCAGTGTAGACACATGATGAATCCAATGAATCTCAAATTCAAACGGAATCTACCAACACTAGCGAACTCTAATGAGAGTCAAAGTCCGGCTTACACAAAGGCTGAATGATCTCCAGCCAAAATGTCATTCCTGAATTTGGTTTCCAAGCTGAGACCATCTATAAAAAGTTTCCACTCCAAGTTTTGGGTATAATTAGTTCTATTTTTCCTTTTACTTCATGAAGTTTATTGGAGCCATCTGTAATGCACTCATGTTTATTTTTGAGACTCACGAGAACATTTACAAAGTACTCTACCGGGGAGAACACGTATCAGTTCATCCCAGAAGTTTGTCTTCAACAGTGGGAAATGTCATTCTGACACAGAAACTGCTTAAGTTAGGAATACAACTGGATGTTTAGGAATTTCCTAATTTTCCTCAATACCCTCCATGGGATCTATGACTCACACATATCATTTCAACTTGACAATCCTGACTTAGTAAGTTATTGCTTACTATATAAAGAAGTGTCCTATATGCTAAGCCTGTCTTGAGTTTCAAAATTAGTCTTTATCCTACCTAATCCGTTCTACTCCCAGAGAAGCTTCCCGGTAGCAGAGCCTGTGACTAATCGTGCTATTTCCCACAATGGCTAACCTAGAGTAAATCATCAGTTAAAATTAATCACTATCTTATAAAACTGAATCAATTTTCCCGAGGTTTATAGTTTAGACAACACAGTATGAACCCTACCTAACTGTATCAGTATGAGAAGGCACACTATAATATATATATGTTTATTCAAAAAATAGTAGCATATCAAAAGACACTTTTAAACTTACTAAACGGAAAATACAAGAACAGACCTCTCTAAAGAAATTAACCTTGACTGACCAGGAAACTCTCTCCCTGCTGGCTAGCTTAGATCATGTAGAAAGCTATCATGAAGGCTGCTATAGGAGAAAAGACAACAATAGTCTCACCCTCTACTGGATCCTGTATATTATAATACCAACCTGACTGGCAAGATGTGCCCATTGGTGCAACAGTGGTATGATGGTTATGGGGTAACCAAACAATTTTTTTTTGAAATTAGATATGAGGCCTATTCTATAGAAGATTTCAATGACTGGTACTCTAAAACTGGTCAATAGCCTATAACCAAGGAGATCACAGGCTCTACAGGGGCCGCTTACTGTTGTTATTAAGTAATCATATTGTTAAACTGCCTTCTAAATGTTTGTTTAAAGCCACAGATTTGTATTGTTCTCAACTTTGGTTAGAAAAGTCACTTTCTGCAGTGCATAGTAGTGAATGCAAAGCTTCACATCTGGTAAAATGTGTCAAGTACAACTAATTATTAGTGTTCGGTTGTGGCTGAATAATCTGTATTAACTCTTCAACCTCCATCCAAGGTTCAGGAAACACAGTGAAAGAGTGGCTAGAGAGACAATAAGCTATTAGGAACTATTAGGAGCTGCTGGTTACTGAAGGAAGGAGAGCCATTCTCCTTAGGAGATGTGATCATTGGTAGTTTGCCCATACCTCAGTGAATGGCCCTATACCCGAGTACATGTGGACAGCATTAACTTGACCCAAGGTATCATTTATTCCTACAATATGGGGTTATAAATACCAAAAAAGGAAGGCATGAACTGACAGGATAAAAATATTTTATTTAAGTGCATAAAAATCAAAGAATAAATAAAAAGTGTTATTTACGTAAAAAAGAATAAAAAGAGCAGATGTTTCAATTGGTAATGAGTGCAGTGATCATTACATAGAAATCGCCAGAAGAAAGATCTTGTGTAAGAACATCTCAAGAACAAAGACTGTATTATATAAAGGAAAATGACTTGTTGTTAAAGTTGGGAACAAACAATGCCATGTGACAGCCCTTGGAAAATGTCTCAGAAAATGTTATTTACCAAAAGACCTACTCAATAGTCAAGAAGGCCTGCTTCTAATCTAGAAACATTTGTATAATTGAAAAATAATGAATAAACTTTGTCTACTTTGAAGGGTTAGCAGCAGTCAGAATTCAGTGTGAGTAAGAATCTGGAATCTAGATTACTGTGTCCAAGAACTATTCCTCACCAAAATAACCAGAATCCAGGCATGTGTCAGGAGATATGAAGTTGGGTCTGGTAGATCTTCTTGCTGCATCCATCAGAAAGCAAAGAAACTTTCAAAATATTTTAGTGAGGTCAAAAAACTGTGTCCTGAAAGGTCACAACTAATTGGATGTTAAGAAAAGTGTGTACAGTAACTGAGGTATATGGGAATATTATGTTGGTTAATAAGATACCAGAAGGGTATCCTTGTGTGTGTGTGAAGAGATGGAGACAGACAAATAGAGATACAGAGGAGAGAGGAAGGAGAGGGAGAAGTTCACTGGATACCAATGGAAGTTTCTAGCACAATAACCTATTTATTCTCCAAGCTGATAATAAAAATAGGCATGAGATGAATCTACTTAAGAATAACAGTTACAGTGGATGAAAGTTATTTTTCAGAATACTCCAGCCAATGAATGACGAATTTAATATAAGGGTGTCAGAAAAGCTTATAATTGATTAGATGCTACCATCCGAGCCTAGAACTCAAGTCTCAGCATCAGTAAAGGAATATCTCCTGATGTGATGAAACACTGATTATGTGGAACCATCTACAAAATATTATTGAAAAACAAAAGTTCACTTTGAATCTAATCAAGCCTTGAAATAGAAATGCCAACCTAGAAACAGGTGATATGGGATGAGGAATAAGAGGATGGCAATCCATGCGCCGTGCATAGAGGCCAAAGAACTCTGAGGAGCAGGTTCTCTCCTTCCACTGTGGGTCATGGATCAGGCTGGTACAGCATGCACTTTTACCCGCTTAGCCATCCCCATGCTGGGTAATATAATAATCTAAATGATCCTCTAAGAAAGCAGGTGACAGCTTTACAGCAGAGGACACTGTAGGAGAACTTGCTCTTCATCGGACTCACAACACAGAAATATGTGGGTGGATGAGGTGCTGAATGAGAGGGACTTAAAAATTTTTGGCTAAGAAAAACAACAACCAAATACAGTAGTAGTCCTTGTTATGATACTTCTTTTAATATGTGAACTGGAGGGGAGAAGCAAACAACATAAGCAAAACTAAAGGTAGGCTGGGTATTGGCTGTTACAGAATGTTTACTAACTTTTAAGTACACTGTAGTTTTATGAAGTTATATTTTGAAATGTTTATTGAAATGTTCAGGGGTTTGCTTTAAATTGGGTGAGGAGAGATGGCATATACCAAGTTAAACAGTGACAGCTGAGTGATAGGTGAATGAGTATCTACTTTGTAGATGGTTGCAAATTTTTTCAATAAACTTGGAAAATAACATTTAGGGAGATATCTGTAGTTTTAACATTAGACAGACATCTAGTGGCCATGATTTCTTTATGAAACACTGAGAGAAGTTTAGTGGTTTTGGAGTGTCATTTGTCTCAGCCAGGAGACAAATTAATTTAGAATGAAATGGTTCTTTAAAAAGTCTTTTTCATAAAATGTGGACTTTAAATTCCTTATGCCTAGCATCCAGATGACTCTTCTTGTTATACAAGGATCAATTTCTCTCTGTGTGACATATGGTTGGACTTGTGTTCAATATAACATGTCACTATTGAGACCCTAAATAATGCCATTGTCTGGTGTATAAATAGACCAATCAAGTTATTGCCTAAGTTTTCAAGAACTTTCAGAAAAGAAAATTTAGTAAAAATGCTCCTTTTTACACTGGATGAAGCAGAGCTACTCCAGCCAATGTTTCTCATTATCTACTCTGTCCTGAGAAGCACCAATAATTAATTTCATCTTCCTTAACATCTGAATTGCCTTAGAGAAGGAGAATTCCTGGAAAGAAACTGTGTCTACAACGTCTGACTGACTGATAAGAACTGCAGTGACGTACAGAGGCTTCTATACTTCAGTTCAGAGCTTCCTCTTGGAGCCAGATTTAGCTCCCTAAATCGCCATTTTCTTTGGCCACTTCTGTGTTGGAACACCCTGTGACTAACAGACTGAGATCTTTTGGAATCTATTAACGTAGCAGACCACTAGTTTCCATCAACCCAAAAGCTAAGAATGTCATCAGAAAGCATGTGATGCCTATAGGAGACATCTCCCCATCTTGCTGTAATTGTTCTGACACATAGCAACATATTTTTATGATTGTCTTTGCTCTGCTACTATAAAACTTCATGAATTGCTTCCATGTAGGAACGTGGAAGTGGAGTAACCTAGCTTCATGTTTCCCAAGCCATCATAATGTGACAGGGCAAGTCAGTGAAGATTTCTATCCATCTTATATTCCTGCTGACGCCATTTCAGGTTTAACTAGAACTGGATCTTCTTGACTGGAAGATTTGTGGGAAATTATCCTATTCTAGGAAACCAAAGAAAGTCAGGATGTCCTACCTAACTTATCTTGACATGTGTTAAATTAACTACTTATGCAAACCTCCTCCAGCTAACTGCTTAGCTTCTGTTAGACTGCCTGCTTTAGCAAAACATCCCCCTGCAGTTTCCAAATGAGATGCCAGGACGTGCTTTTTGCCTTGAAAAGCCCCCTTCTCTAAATGCTCATGGCTACACTTGGATCTCAGATACCTGAACATAGTCCAACTGGTTGGAATAAAGACTTTTAATTGGCTATAGACTATGTCTGAGCGGTCTTCTCTGGTGGGCTCTTCATCATACTCACTCAAATTTGGTTCTAGAATATTTTTTCATTTGAGGTGAAAGCTGTGTTCTTTGAATTGATGGCCCTTAAATCTTCCTTAGGACATACTAATGTTTAAAGGACATATAGGACTTAATCAAATCTGGATTTAAAATGTGCTCTTTCAAGTTTTCTAACCTTAAGTAATACCTATACTGTCTTGAGTTACTGTGAATAATTACACGCCTGGTACTGAGCAAGCACTCAGTGTGGCATCTACAAGACAGAATGTGAAGGAATGAACCCAACGTGAATAACCATTATAAGAGAGGAAAATCCAGAGGTGCAGCCTCTAAATTGTTATTGATAGTTTTATTGGGAGAGTTTATAGAACACACTCATTTTTATATTAAACATTCCCAAGATAAGTACTTATTAATTTTGAATCAGAAAAACTGAAAATTGTTTTAAAACTATCTCCCTTGTTTAATACCATATTACTAAAGCATGGTTCTAATTTTGGTCTCAATCCCCACCACTATCCAAGCCACTTTCCATGCTGCCACCAGAATCCATCAGGTATAGTTCCTAAGGAGGCTGCAGAATGACATTCCCGTTCCTGCAGGGCATGGAAGGCTCGTACTAATCTGGTCTCTGCCCTTTCAGCTCTACTTCATCCTTTTCTGACTCCTCCTAACCTCCAGCCACACTAGGATTCTTGTCATTCTCTGTGCACACAAATATGTTCATATATTTTTTACCTGTTTGTGGATTGAAAAATCCATGAGCAGATTGATCTTAGGAAGCCTATGTAGAGATGGAACTGACCTGGATCCGACCTGGATCATCTGCCCTGCAATATCATGTGACACTCGTCCTGTGTTGAGTCAATCCATTTTGGGCTCATTTGCTATAAGAGTTTAGTGTTCCCTAACTAGTAAAAAATCCAAGTGCATTTTTTTTTCGAGAGCTAAGAGAAGAATCTCTAAAAAACATTACTTTACATCAGCCCCAAAGCTATCACAGTATATTTCTTTGCTCAACAATGCATAGTAACTACACGGGCAAACAATCTCAATGTGATTAGTCGTAAAATTAAAATCTGTGATAAAGTATACAAGGAGGACAAGAGAAGGAAATGGAATGCCAACAGAACTGGAAAAACTAAAGAAAACAGTTTAAATTTGGTAAGTTGAGAAATTACCATAATCACATCATTTGCAATGCAAAGGTAAATATATGATTTATGAATATTTAAAAATGTATGACTTTTAAAAAAACCCAACAACTAGAAAAGAATGACTGTCACTGGCAATGAGGAAGAAGCAAAGAGCTCCTGTTCATTGATATAGTTGACTGTCAAATTGTGTTATGCATCACTTTAACACGGCTGAATATTTATAAGTTGACAAGGGAGGAAGGTGGCAGGTGAAGCAGATTTGTGTGGCTCTACAGCACTGGAAACAGGATACTACAGAGTAAGACGAGCTGTGCTGGCTTGAGATATAGAAGAGCCAGGCAGCGCAGGGGAGGGGACTGTCATCTGCTGTGTGCATGCCTCAAGGCACCTTGACTACCAATCTTCAGGAGTCAGAGTAGCCTCACTGTGCTCAAGAGGCATGTGAGTAGACATAAAAAGCAATAATGAGGAATTCTACTTATTTCCCTCCTTTACAGCTCTGGTTAAAAACTGTTAACACCTATTGCATTCCCACATATCTCCACCTTGGCAGATGCCAGCACTGCAAGAATGTGTACCTCTATTGTTTAAGATGGAGGACTAGAACATATATATACACGTATGTGATCGCATGCACACGTGTGTGTAATGAAGGGACACAGCATCATACAAGTAGAAACATAGCACTTGGGCAGTTAGGAAGAGGGACTGTAGGAAGCAAAGGAATATGACAGTAAGAGACACGGACAGCAAACAGATGGGAAAAGAGAGGCAGGAGATGGAATCAATGGAGATCAGAGTACAAAGGGAGGACTGCCTTTGGGCTTAAAGCATTTAGAGACAGAGCTGTAGGAGCATGCTTACTTATAACAAACACTGACCAGGCAGCTCCAAATGAGGCCACGGAGACCCAGTGCGTACTTCTTCACAGCTATGTTAAACCTACTTCTAAGAAAACCAGCACCTACCCTTTGAGAAGCATAAACAGGATGTGAGGATGAGAACTGATGTACTCCACAGTAGGACACCGTGTACCAATCTGTCTTCTCAGGATGTTGTTGAATATCTGGGTCACATCTTTTTTTCCCTGTTAAAGAAATACATTACCATTAAATGATATGCTTTTAATGGATAAACTGTACGGTGTGTGGGATACAAACACACACTCTCATATATAAAAGTGTCTTCTGTATAAAATGTAGAATATTTTCTGATTTTCATTTGTCTTCACAAAGTCTACTAAGTGGGCACAACTCTTCATCAAATGCACAGAGTGGGAAACTTGGCAGGGGTGGGGGTGTCTATGTGCACAACTGGAAATACAAAAGCACAGATGGGTACAAAGTAGCAACAAGAATCAAATGTTTTACGCTTTTTCTTTGCCTACAATAACTGTACTTCCTCTATATGACTACCTTTACCTCCACCTCCTTCCTGTCAGAGCAGTAAACCTTTAATGAGTACTGATTCTGTGCCAGGAACATAAGTTAACAGCTTTCCATGCACTACACAGTCTCTACAACAGACATACAAGGGACATATTACGGACAGGGAAAAGCTGAGGACATGAAATGTGGAACAGCCAAGGTTCTCTCATCAGTTGATAGAACCCAAGGTCTCAGTTTTTAGCTATCATCCTAAATTGATTGCCAACACACAAGACAGTAGATTAAAAGGAATGGGTTTTGTTTCTAACTTCCTAAGGAGGTTAGCTCTAAAGAATACAGGGCCCATTTGAATGTATATATTATGGCCTAGAGTATAATATGCTCTCAACAAATAGTTATTAGACTGCACAATTATCTTAGAAGTATGCCTCTCCAGATACACAGGTCACCCACATATCTCTTATGAGAAACATGGAGCTGATCCCTCCCATTTTTAAATTCAGCACTTTTTAATACAAGAGATACTTAAAAAAGCGGAAGAGCCAAAACCGAAAAATGAGACCAATGAGATTATTCATTAATAATTCAGTCTTAAAATTGCCCTGGATCTCAGGTATTCCAGGTTGGCTTCCAACTTGCTACAGCTGACAAGGACCATAAATTTGTGATCCTGAGTGCTAGGATGATGGTGTGCCACCACACCATGCTGATGCGGTATGGAGGTGCACCAGGGCTTCATGCATCTGGGTGAGCCAACAATCTAAGAAAAGTAACACAGGAGCTGGAGAGGTATGTCAAAAATTAAGAGCAATGGACCTAGATTTGGTTCCTAGCACCCAGATGATGGCTTAAACCATCTCTAACTCTAGTTCTAGGGGACTCAATACCCTCTTTTGGCTTCCAAGACACTGGGCACTCCTGTGATGCATATGCATACATGTAAGCAAACACTCATACACATTAAGTAAAAACAAATATTTTAAAAGGTAAAATAATAAAGAGAAAAAAATTCTTTAAGAGTAGCATTTACCTCATGAAAAATAGTATGTACAAGGTCCTGTGTCTAATCTCTAACAACCTCCTACACAAACAAATTCAGAATATAATTTAGACTTTTAAAACCAAGATTAAAATCTCAAAAAATGAAAATCTCCAGGAACCATGATTAGGCAAAAAGTTCTTAACCTTGACCGTAACAAGTTAAGAAATAATAAATTGATTTCATGGATGGCTTTAATCCTCTGGGAGGCAGAGTTAGGTGGATCTCTGTGAGTCTAAGGCCAGTCTGGTCAACACAGTGAGCTCCAGGACAGACAAGGCTATGTGGATAGACCCTACCTCAAAGAATGAACACACACACACACACACACACACACACACACACACACACACACACATTGGGAAAGAGGGGTAGGTAAGGGGGGGGAGGGAGGGAAGGAGAGAGAGAAAAAGAAAAGGAGAGAGGAAAAGGGGAGAGAGAAAGAAGAGAAGAGAGGAGAGGAGAGGAGGGGAGGGGAGAGGAGAGGAGAGGAGAGAGAGAGAGAGAGAGAGAGAGAGAGAGAGAGAGAGAGAGAGAATGAGAATATATAAATGAACTGGGGCTGAAGAGATGGCTCAGTAGTTAAGAGCACTGAAAGCACTTCCAGAGGTTCTGGGTTCAATGGCAAGCACTCACATGGTTGCTCAGAACCACCTGTAGCTCCAGTCCTAAAGATCTACCATCCTCCTCTGCGGGCACCACACGTACATAGTGTACAATCACAAGGCAGGTAAAGCATCCATGCACAGAAAAAAATATTTTTTTAAAAACCAACCATAAAAACAACTTCTGTTCATAAGAAGATTCTGTTAGTAAGATTAAAACATAGGATACAGAGTGGGAGAAAATGTTGTAAGCCACATCTACCAAAAAAGATCAGTATCTAGAGTACACAGACTTAATTAGTGAAGTCACGAAAAGATACTTTGCCAAAGAGGCCATACAGTTAGCTGAACAAAGACACATTAACAACGTTCAACATCAGGAACCTTCAGGAAGTACATGGTGAAACCCCAGTTATGAATTACTAATTCTGACAGATCTATCAGAATGGCTGAAATGAAAATTGAAGACAACAGGAAACACTAGTGAAGGTGAAAAGCACACTCACACTGTGATGGAAATGTAAAGCATGGGACAGTGACATGGCTCAATGGGTAAGATGAAGATATATGCCCTTGCAGAGGACATGGGTTTAATACTGGGAACCCATAGTAAGAGAGAACTAAGTCCACAAAGTTGTTCTATGACCTTCATACTACTGAGCCATCGCAAGTGGGACTGTGCACACACGCAATGATAGTAATGAACACAATGTTTTAAAAAGAAAATGTAAAATAATTCAACCAGTCTGTAAAACACTTAAGTGCTTTCTTAAGAAACAAAACACATAACTACTCCACCAGCACAATGCCACTCAAGGCATTCACGACAGAGAAAGAAGCACATGAGTTACATGGCCATGATTCTCATGTAGACTTGGAAACAGCTCAGAAATTCCTCAGCTGTCAAATGGCAAACAAACTGTGGTCAACTATGCTAAAAACTACTTATTAGTTGGCAATCAAAGCAATGTATTGATATTTAGTTTATTAAACAGGATGGCATCTATATGAGATTTTCTGAAATAACATGCTATAGAATGGAGAGCAGTCTAGTTTAGAACAGCTGGAAGGCAGGGATGTGGTGGTGATGCATAAGAGAAGTGGGTGTAACTAGAAGTAGCACAAGGAGGGATTCTTGTGGGAATGGAAGAGATTAACTTTATCATGTTACCAATATGGACACCCTGACTGTGTTATAGTTGTGCAGGATGTTTCTCTTAGGAAATACAGTAAAATGGAGTTTCTCTGACCCATTCCTTACAAATGCAAGTAATCAACAATTATTCCAAAACAAAGGGTTAAATTTTTAAAAGACGTTTTTTGTTTATCAGTTTTTTTTTTTTTTAGAATAACAACATTTAGTATCAGTTTTACACAGACATAAAGAACTTTACCCCAGCTGCTAGGGTAGAGAGTTAGCAACAACTGCTGGGTATGGTAGCTCACAAATGCAATCCTAGTACTCAGGAGGCTGAGGCAGGAGGACTGAATTTCAAGAGTAGCTTGGGCTACACAGTGAGTTCCAGACCACCTTGGGCTACATAGTAAGACTCTGCCTCAAAAAACCAAAACAGCAGCAAAATAACCAAACAGTGAGTTAATAACAATGAATGTGTTGTCCAAGCCTGACAACTGAATTTGATCCTGGGACCTGTAAAGTGAAAGCAGAGAACTGACTTCTACAAATCGTCCTCTGATCTCTATGCCCTGTCTGTGGCACGCACAACTCAAATAAACGTAATGAGAAATGTGGCCTAACAAACTGGTAGAAATAAGAAATTGGAACATCAAAATGTCAGCAATGATTAAATATATGAAATATCCTGTCCGTTACTGTCACTTTCTTTAATAGAGAGAAATACTAAGAAATTAGGGAAAGAAGAAGAAAAGAAAGTGGGAAAATGAAGGACTGAGGAGACAGGGAAATAAAAAGCTGGTACTATGAAAGCAAATTATTTCTTCCTTTAAAGAAAGTCATCCTACTCAAATGCAAATTTTCATTAAAAAGTGAATCTTGGGACCCTGTGAAATACCTGGGGAAGGCTGCTTGCTTGCCATGCCTGAATCCTGTCCCTCCCCCAGTATAGGAAGGGAGCACTTTTGAATCAGTGGTGTTATATTTTTATAATCTTAAAAAAATGATCATAGTGTCTGAATTTAATTTATGAGGATTGTAAATACTATATTTGTTCTATAAAAGAGGCATACCTATCAGTATAAACATAGTTTTAAATGAAAATAATTCTGTGGTGTTCAAATCTTCTTAGATGCTACAGGGCAATATTGCAGAATCCATACCAGCTCTGTTTGAAATGTCTTAAGACTGTGTTTTTCATACCTCCCAGTAAAATGCCACAGGACCATTTCCACATGGCATTCTAGTGAACAGCAGCAATGAAGCACCACAGAACTCCATCCAACTTTTACACAGAGGAAACCATTCTTCTAGTTTAGTAGCAAACATATGCAGAGGCAGAGGGAGCCCCTGTGGGTAACAGGAACACTTCTGCTGCTTGACATCATTCTCATACCAGACCAGAGGGTCCAGATACAGAGGATTAGATAAGAGAAAACCACCAAAAGGTTGATAAGGAAGCCACATCCAGAAATAAACCAAAAGTTAAAGCAGTAATTTGTGATTGCACATTATGTAGTTAACAAATTTTCAGCCTGAAGAAACATTCATAAGCTGGCAAACTTTTGGTAAGACAGTCATTTTTACTATGTCAATTCTACTGACCCATGAGCATGGGAGATCTTTCCATCTTCTGTGGTCTTTCTTGTCAAACAGACCTTTCCACTTGCTTGGTTAGAGTCACATCAAAATATTTTATATTATTTGTGACTATTATAAAGGGTGTTGCTTCCCTAATTTCTTTCTCAATCCGTTTATCCTTTATGTAGAGGAAGGCTACTGATTTGAGTTAATCTTATATCCAGCCACTTTGCTAAAGTTGTTTATCAGGTATAGGAGTTCTCTGTTGGAATTTTTGGGGTCACTTAAGTATACTATCATATCATCTGCAAGTAGTGATATCTTGACTTCTTTCTGTTCAATTTGTATCCCTTGGACCACTTTTTGTGGTCTAATTTCTCTAGCTAGATCTTCAAGAACTATATTGAATAGGTAGGGAGAAAGTGGGCAGCCTTGACTAGTCCTTGATTTTAGTGGGATTGCTTCAAGTTTCTCTCCATTTAATTTGATGTTGGCTGCTGGTATGATATACATTGCTTTTATTATGTTTAGGTATGTGCCTTTAATTCCTGGTCTTTCCAAGACTTTTACTATGAAGGGGTGCTATCTTTTATGAAAGTCCTTTTCATCATTTAATGAGATGATCACATGATTTTTTTTCTTTGAGTTGGTTTGTATAATGGATTATGTTGATGAATTTCCGTATATTGAATCATCCCCGCATTCCTAGGATGAAGCCTACTTGATCATGGTGAATGATCGTTTTGATGTGTTCTTGGATTCGGTCTGCAAGAATTTTATTGAGTATTTTTGCATCGATATTCAATAAGCGAAATTGGTCTGATGTTCTCTTTGCTGCGTCTTTGTGTGGTTTAGGTATCAGTGTAACTGTGGCTTCATAGAACAAATTAGGTAGTGTTTCTTCTGTTTCTATTTTGTGGAATAGTTTATTCTTGTGTTCTATGAAACTGGAGTCTGTAGATACTACTTATCCCTGGCTTTTCAGGCGGCTATCCTTTCTCTTGGCTTGAAATTCCTTTGCTTACATACTCTGGTTGACAGAAGCTTCTATCACTTGGATTACTAGGTTGACAGTAATAAGAAATGATCACTAGATTACCATGCAGTTTCCTGCCACTTTAAGTGGCTTTCTCATTTAGCCTGAACACTTTAACCCCTTGATCTCATACCAACATGTCTTACAAAATATAAAATGACATAAAAAATAAAAAATAAGATAAAACATATAAAATGACATAGCTTTAGCTGTGTCTTGAATACTGGCCAAACCTCAAAACACACAGTCTTGTGTTTGATCCTGAGCCCACAATATAATAGGCCTTGCTATTTTAGTCCTAAGTCCCATTTTTTCCCCCTTTTGTAAGATAGAGTCTCACTGTGATCCTGCTCTTGCCTGGCACTCAATATGAACACTAGGCTGGTCTCTAACTAACAGAGTTCAGGTGTTTCTTCCATCTGAATCCTGGTACTAAAGAATAAGATGGAGCCACCAATTACAAAACTGTGCTATTTCATTGTTTTTCAGAGAGAAAATAGTAGACTTCTATTTGTCCTGCTTGAGGGAGCACTGTAGGAAGCTGACCTTGCTGCTGGAAACAGGGGCTCCTAGGGCAATGTCAGAAGGCAGGTACAGAATTGCATATGGAAAATTCATATTCTAGGGCTCTGATCCAATGCCAGTGGATCCTTTACAATAAAATCTAGTGTAGAGGCTCACTCCAGTTTCCCCCAAAAGAAAGCGCATGCTGCGATCCCCTTGCTAGTACATATAAGGCCAGTATCATCACCACAAAGAGGGTGTGGGAGGTCACTGTCCACAAATCTGTCCTCCAGGATTCTCTGTGGGACCTCTTAGGTGATGTTCCTGACTGAGATGGTGGCAACTGCTCCGGACACCATGTGACCCTTCTCTTTCTATTTTAACTGTTCAACCTTCAGAGTACAGAGTCAGTCCAGTCTAAACGACTGAAGGGCTTTCCTGGTTCCCATTTTTCTTTTCCTTCACTTACTACCAGAGCTCAAAGTTCCCATCTGACTAAGACAGTCTCTAGTTTCTCTTCTCACTTACTCTTTCCATGGTGCTCCAGAACTTCTTCCAAAGTGGCCTCTGTTCTAATGGGGTACAAGAAATGTCTGGAGCTTCTAGAAGGAAAGCTGTGTCAGCTTTCCTTGGCTTCTAGAAGTCTTTCTGAACCCAGGAAAGGTGGGCTCTTCCTCTCTTTTTTGACCCCATAATATACTCAGATGGTTTTTTTCTGTCAGCAAAGTTAAGGCTTAAAGGATTAGATAAGAATTTATGACTGAGTAATGAGATTTCTTTTTTAAACTCAGCTCTGCCTCTTAACTATCACTTACTGGCAGCAGAACCCTCTACTTTTATTTTGTCCTCTTTCTTCTGGATTCTTGAAGGAGAAATGAATCTGTCACACAGACTCCTTAGTCGCTCATGTCATGTGTGATATCACTGCCTCTACAAACACACTGCTGTCAGTGGGAGGTCTGAATCTCCTGTTCCCAAGTTTCAGATCCTGTTACCATCCTGCTCCAGTAGCTGGTACTGTCTTACCATGCTGAAGTAGAGAACCATCTAGTATCCTTCACTCACCATACACTGCTCACACCAATCCCTAGAAAAGGTTCAGGGATAACAATGGTGAAACCCAGCTCCATGTGAAACAACTTCAATCTTCAATCTAGTCTTCTTTTCCTTACACTCCTTTCTTTGGTGCTGTTGTCTCTTTCCCTGTCCCCAAAGCTTCTCTTCTCAACTTCCTACCCTATTAGCCTTCCAGTAAAGGAGACATCTCTCCCACTTCTGTTACCATTTTCTGCAAGGGAATCTAAGTCCATTGCTTTCCCTCTGGCCATTGTCCAGAGACTGAATACAACTTGCCTCACCCTCCAACAGGAATTCTAAAAAAAGTATATGTTGTTATGGTTCTTTTTCTCCCACCTCTCTGCAGGGAATTATTTCTGCTTCCTGGGTTATTAGGCAAGAGCAGCTCATCTCTCAAAGAGTAATATTCCCTTCAAGTTATAAAAATCAGAAATGCTAGTCAAATGACTGCAGCTCTTCAAAGACACATTGTGAGAGGTTTTCACTTTTGGAAATGCTATGATCATAACTCAAAAGAGCCTCAATTGTCTACTAAACTATTTATTAATTCCTTAAAAACGGCATATTGTGTGTGCCCCACCCCACCCCCTGCCAACCTCTGCCACAGATTTCTAAGTAGCTCTAGTTAGCCTAGAACGTAAGATCCTCCTATCTGAATTCTGAGGTTATATAGGTGTGCACTACCATGACTGGTTAGAATACCTTCTTTTATTCTATCCTACCTACCAACCAATCAACTGAAGATTAGCCCAGTTTTCAGAGGGCTGATGAAAGGAGCATGACCAAGGGTAGGCACAGCACAGCACGTACACAATGCTATCTACCACTGCTGACAAGGAGGAGTGCTCCAAAGCCAGTTCCAGGTGCCTCACAGCTTTGTGTGTCAGTAGCTCAGTGGGAGGAAACGCAGTCCTAGCACCCGAGGTACCACTGAGGTCAGGGGTTGGGGGTTCTGTGCAGTTAGGATAAACCTTGAAATCAGGATGAATTTTATCAAGCTGTCATCAGCTTAAATTGATATTCTGTCTCAAGAAGGAAAATTGTTGCCCACAGTCTGCTGGGCCTTGCCTGCAGTCCAGAGAGCTGTGCGGCCCATTTTTGTAAGCAGGCTGAAAAACGTTGGTGATCCTGCCTCCTTCCTCACGGTACTGTGTGCAGTTGATGGGATGGTACAAATCTAACTGTCCCCAATTTAAATGTTTTTCATTCATTCATTCAAGCAAGAAATATTCATTTTTACTAGGGTTAGAGAAGAACAGCTTCACGTGCTGCATATCTCATTCATTCATAACTATGTTCTAGGCATTGTACCTTACAGAAGAATACATAAAGTTAAGAACTATATGCTACTTAGTATTGCAGTAAGAACCTCATAGTGACATTGTTTGCCTACTTATTTTTTGTTGTCTTAAGACAGTGTCCCACTATGTAGCTCTATGGCCTAGAACTCACCTAGTTTCTCACTAGGTAGAGAAACTAGGTCACTTCCCCTTGGCAGGCATTAGTTGGTTATACATTATCTCATACAGTTCCCCTCTACATTAGCACGTCAGCTGTTACTGCTCAGAGCTTTATTCTTCTTACTACACTCTTAGCACTCTGCTCCTGTTGTTTTATGACACTACACCTGATGTTCTATCGTCTTTGAATCTTCAGAGCACCTCTTCTCCAGCATCCCACTATAAACTAGGCTTATCTTTAACAATTCAAGCAAATCCCACTATAAACTAGGCTTATCTTTAACAATTCAAGCAAATCAATGGAAATAATAACTTACAATGTGGCTACTCTCAGTAAATATATAAGACAAAACTAGAACTCTAATCCAAGAATGAGGACTCTTTTTCTTACTTAGGGGTACTGCTCAACAACATCTAAAACAAATAAAGATGCATCCGCTAAACTGCTCACCGGGCAAACAGGACTGCTACTCAAGTCTGACAAACTGAGTGGCATCTCAGGTAGGAAAAGAGAATCAACTTGTGAAAGATGTCACCTACTCTCCACATGTGAGCCATGTTATTTGTGCTCCTGCAAATACACACACCACTACCATCCCCCAATGATAATGATGATAAACAAAAACCTCAAAGGTTAAAACAAAACAATTCAGTTGTACTTCATTTAGTTGGAGAGTAACTGAAAATACTCTGACATTTTATACACTTTGCATTCATATTTAGTTTTTATAGGATGTAACATATATATGCATGTCGTTTATATAGCTTAATAGTGACAGAGTAATGTGAGCTCTTGCCATTGTTCTATATAGAAGAGAAGATCTGGGTTAAAAGTTAATTTGCTGGCTGTAAAATCAGCAGAAGAGGCTGGATTCCAGGCACCTGCATCACCATGTCAAATATTTTCCACCATGACAAGCTTCTACTATGTTCATAAACTCAATAAAAGAAACACTTAAGTATATGAACATAGTAAAAGTATACATTGATTCCATGCATACCCAGTTTAAAAAGAAAATGGGAATAAGATGGGAACAGAGATTTAACAAGCAAAGTACATAGAAGAGAAGAAACTATGGGCCAGAAAATGTCAGAGAAAGAAACAGGGTATCTGAAAGGAGGAATGAGTTAAAGTCTGGGTCTTTGAGGCCCTTCTCCAGCGCACTCTGATTTTACAATTCCACCAGTTTTGCTCTGCACATTTTCTGTCTATCTAATCTGTCCAGGAGCTATGCACTAGTATTTCACAGATCTCTAGAACCATAACTTTATGTTAGCTCAATTATTGTAATCATTTCCTTCTACTTGTCTGTGAATAAAGCCAAAAGCAATTCACTTAAAACCCTGCACAACTCCCATCTATGAAGATCATGGGATATGTAGTGCTGGGCTGCCCTGTCTGGTCTCAGTGGGAGAGGAAGCACCTAGCCTCATAGAAACTTAAAGTGCCAGGCTGGGGGTGGGGGGGTACCTGGGGGCAGAGCTCAGGGGAAAAGGGAATGGGGCAGGGGGAAAGGATTTGTGGGAGGGGGTGATCAGCAGAGGGTGAGAGAGCAAGATGTAAAGTGAATAAATAACAACAATAATAATAAACCTGTCTAACTCCATCTATGAAAATCAATGAGAAACACACACTTACCAGGAACTACTAAGTATATTGGTAGAAAGAAAGCAGAAAAGTAGGCAAACAGGATGACTACTGCCTAAACGTTAAATACACAAACCTTCCTATGTATGCAGTAAATAATAACACATAATAATGAAATGCTTATATCACATTTACTGTTTTTATTTATCTAATTATTTAGGTAAGTTAGCTTAAACTGCTTTCAAAATGATGTCAAAACACACTACCATACTGGCATTTAACAAATTACTGTTTTGGTATAATACATTAATGAGAAGAAGCTTCATAGATACTGACTTTGAATTCCAGCTACCACTTTAATTTTATAGCTTTGGGAAAATTACTTAAAATCCTGAATCTTGGGTTCTCTATCTATAACATTGGATGAATAGAACCAGTGAGATGGCTCATTGAGGGAAGGGTTTTGTGTGGAAGCCTACAACCTGAGTTTGATCTCCTGATCCTACAAGGTGTAAGGAGAAAACTCACTCCCAAGAGCTGTCTTCTGACTTCTACATGTGAAACAGGACATATGAACACAAACATATACACCAAGAAGTGAACACAATCTAAAATGAGATGAATAATGAAGTATTTGCCATAAATACTTCTATTTATGTAGTTCTAAGAATGAACTTATACCCTGTACTCCAGTAACTGTTATCTTTATCTCTTGTGAACAGTGGTAGTCATTAACCTAGTTACACAAAACTTAACTACAGTATGCCCTTTTGCTTACTGTAAAGCTTTTATGAAAGCTGTTAATATCATACGTGGACACTTGTAGTTTACTGCTAAGAACCAGGAGAGACATCACTCATTTTAGGTAAAAAGGGACTCTCATTATTTACTCTCGAGAAGCAGGAGGGACATCCTTGCACAGGTTTTTCACCTCAAAGTCTATGAGCTGCAGGTCAGCTATGAGTGTCACCAGCAACCCACTGCTGTAGAGCTCCTGTGCCAGCTGAGCCACTGCTTCTGTGGGAGGCTCCTTGTCGTTTGTTCCACACAGAATTTCCTTCATTGCTTGCAGAGATTTTGACACTTCTTCTGAAGCCTAGTGACCAGAAAGTATGTTAATAGTTAAAAAGAATACAAATTTTAGGTTTTAAGGAAGCAAACAGCTTCCCTCAACATGTATTGCACGTGCACCCGCGCACACACACAGATACACATTCACAACCCACACTTATTGGGCCTATCTATTTATAATCAAAGATAATTTTGTGGTTATAAATAAAAAAATAGCAGGAAAAAAAATACTAGTAGGGATTGGTTTTTCTTAATCCTAAATAATGTTACTAATATTTATGTGAAAAATGTCGCTAATATTTCTTTTTAGACAATGAAACTGAAGTCTCAAGTAATATTCATATTTTTGGTAGAAACTAAAAAGAAAGTATATTATTGAAAATTAAATTTAGTGTTTTGAGGACTTACAAACTGCTACAAGTCTTAATTTAAGCCTTTTGCTAAGGTTTTTCAATAGATTCCTACCCTTGTGATCTTCTAAAGGTTCAGCTATAAAATCCCAAATTGTCAAAACTTACAAGCTTGGACATACTTGTTCATCCCACAGAACCATATGTTTTGTGTCTGTAGAACTTAGAGCAGTTTACTACAGTTTGGGACTAATGTGCGAATCCACCGAGGCAGAATGTAGATTAGTGTCAACAAAGGGGAGTGGAGTGTGAGGAATGACTGCTGATGGGTGTGGGCTTCTTTTGGGAATGGGAGACATGTTCTCAAATTAGATAGTAGTGATGGTTTCACAATCTTGTGAATTGTGAAAACCCAGGGCTGAGAAATTAAAGGGTATGAAAAATATCTCAAAAACCCTCATTAAACTAGTACAATTGACAAAAGAAAGACTAATTAAGTTAGAGTTTATGTTTTTTTTTTGGAAAAAAGGAGTATTTTAGTTGACTTACCATTGTAGTATGACAGTAATCATAAATGAGATAAAAATGCGTGGAGTAAGACAAATTAGAAGAAAATAACTTATGTCAGCATGGCACTACTTTTTAAAAGGCAGTTCTCAAATTCTTTAGCTTATTACAGGCTTAAGAATAATTATAAAGAAAATCCCTCTGCTGTCAAAAACCCAAGTCAAGAGACCATATTTTCAGTACCCTGTCACCTTGAGTGCGCTTTTTTACCCATATGCATGTCACAAAAATGACAATAACTTGTCCCTTAAATGTCCCCCAACAGTCCATGTGTTCAGTGGGGCATTGCTGGGGTGGTAGGACCGAATGGGAGGTCTCTTCTCTAGTCACTGAGAATACGCTTTTGAATGAGACTGTGGGATGGACCACATCATCTACTTTTTTTTCTATCCTTTTCCATCCCAGCTGCGAGCTGTGTCACATACTCCCACATGATGTGCTGTCCCTACCAGCAACCCCAGAGCAATGAGGCCAACTGACCACAGACTCAAGTTTCCAAAACTCCAAGGACAAATCAACTCTCCCTTTTTATAAGCTGAAAACCTCAGGCATTTTGTTATACTGTCTACAATAATGACTGTTTTACTATTTTCTATTTTTCACCTTTGTCTTATATCACTGCAGTCAGTCCCTCTAATTCTGAAACTTGAAGAACACTTGTTCCCTTTCATGCTATGCTCCTTTCACTCAGTTTCCATCAGTGGAGCTTGTCTCTGGGGCTTCACAGAGGCAGCAGTTCAAGTGCCACCATCTCTACTGCTCTACTCATGGCTGTGTTGCAACTTCTTAGTCCTATTGTTTGTACATTTGCGAGCTGTTCTCATTGAGAAGCTATGAACTACAACGCAGTGTACATTCTCACATGTTTCTCCTGTGCATGTACATGGATGTGTCGGGTACCACTAGTGGGACTGTAGTATGCACATGTAGATGTGCCTTGCCACTTGCAATAAGCACAAGAAGTGCTCCTGCTCTTAATCCTTGTCAGCATCACTCTGAATGTGATATAGGCTTAAATGGCCCTTTCCCAATTATTAATCAAAACTAGGAAGTTTTTGTTTGTTTTTATTGTTTGCCATTTAGATTTATACATATGTTATGAAGATTAATTTTAGTTCCTATTTGAACCAAAATGTGGCTCAATATTTCAATGAATATCAGAATCAGAACAAGACATTTCTCCAATTCCTGAGCATTACAGTTTTATCACAGACTTGGACAGAAGCATACCATGACTCTAAGGTCTTTATTTTGTAACAGGTCACTTGACTTGAGTCGAGTCACTGCAGAGAGCCAAATATGTAGGACTTAAAATTCTTTCAAAAGAATGAACAGAAGCTGCTCCCCACCCCCATGAAAAAGTCTCTTGGTCACTGTAAAATGAACGTGTGCCAGTCCTTTTGTTCATACCACTGTAACACAATACACTAATAAAGCCCAGAGATCTTGAAGCCCTGATGTCTACAGAGACTTGGGGTGGGTTAGAGGCTCTGGACAGTGAACCAAAGGTTCAGTACAACAAACCCAACACTTACTAGCTGCACAAAACCTGCAACAACCTATATACACAATAGGGACCACACTTAGTAATTCTTCACTAAGCTTTCACATGGGCTTCTCCTTGGAATACACATATTTTAATAAGGTTTTGTTTTGAATCATACCTTGTCTGTCTTTTTGTCTTGCTTTTCCAAAATGGCCAGGTTGTCTTTCAGAATTTTGACAATTTCTGCTGGATTTTTGTGTGATTTACTAAACAAAGGCATTTTTTTCATGTATATAAATCTCTTCTTCCAATATGGAATGCTAAAAAACAAATAAGCCAAGTTTTAAGAAAATGATAACTTTTAACTCCTAAGATGTCTAATTGTTATATCATAGCATAAAATAAGTTTTCAGTAATACAAGTTCAATAATTTGAAACAATAAACTGATTGAGTTTCAAGTTTGATTTTTAATTTAAATTGATATAAACTATTTTAAGAAGGATTAAAAGCTTTACTTAAAAATAAGGATTTTATAAAGATGCAGAATATTTGTTGAGAAATAACTAGTACTTTAAAACAATGTGGGTTAGAATTCATATACTGTAAAAAAAAGTAGTATGAAAAAAGTATTGTACCAAGTACTAATATCAATTCATAACTACAATGTAAAATCTTAAAATCTTCACTACCATGGTAGAGGGTGAAGAGTGTGGGCAAATTTTCAATTCTAAAAGCTGAGAACACTTGTTACATAGACTAGAGAAATGACTGTCACTGCCTGACTGCATTAAGAAAAACAAATCTTGTAATGTAATGGAAGGTTCCTTTCAGTAAAAGAATATTCATTACTACTTCATATATTAAAAGCATGACAAATTACAGTAAAGGTCTCTATGACTCAAGCACTCAGAGACGGTGATTATCATCTGGAATATATTTCCTTTACAGCTTTTCTACACATACAACGATATGTTTAAGCAAAACTAGAATAACAGCAAGCATAGTATTTGGCAATTTTTTCCACTTTTTTATGCCCTGAATATCATTCTACAGGCACGTTTAGTTCTACTCCAATTATTTAAATTTTAAATAATTCTATATGTGTAAAATGTCTGTGTGGATGGATTATGGACACGCTTATGTCTTAGTGCACACGTGGAGGTCAGAGGTCCGTTTTCTTCTTTAACAGTGAGATCTTGACAGAACCTTAGTTATCATATGGCTATGTTTTTAACCATACCATCCCTATGTCGACAATATTTTTAATACCAATATCACATTATATCAATACATTATCATTAATTTTATCAGTACATTATTGGTAGACGAGACATTTTTCATTTTTGCCTAACAACTGACTTATTAACAATGATGCAATAAGTTAAAGAAATAGTATCAAACCTAAAGACAACACTGACAGCAGCACCATCCCCAACCATTCATCTGTTATTACACTGTACCAAATCCCTCATCTCGCGAGATTCTTGTCTATTTCCAGTCTTTCCCCAGAATTTCTGACACACCTGTGAATTATCTTATATCTAATCAAAAAGTCAAGTAACAAAATCAGTATTTGTTACCTGTAATCAAGAATTATACTGGAAGACATAAATTTAAATAGAAATCAAAACAACTGGTATGAACTTTGATGATAAACAGCAAATTTCAAAACATTTCATCCAATCAGAAGAGACTTCTCAATGCAGGCAGGGATGATAATAAGGTGAACTTATTAACTCTACGCCCAAGGAAAAGTTTGTATGTGCAAGCAAAATACCCAAATACATAAAAAATACATGAACATTAGAATTTTAAGATACGAAATGCATGTATAATTGCTCTCTTTCTCTATGCAGTCTTACCTCACCAACAGAAAGAACTAAAACAGTAAGAATTTTACATAGGGAGCTAGGTGATGAGAGAGAGAAAGGGAGTAGGGGATGAGGGCACATGGAGGCAGATGTTCACATGTCTCCTCCAGTCAATGATAGTTGATATATCTAGGTTGGGTATTAGGTTACACTTTTGATTGATATTGAGCATTACCAAACTTATTATAAAGCCTTTGATTAATATTAAAAAAAAAAACTGTATAAAAGCAAAAAGGGGAAGGGGGGATGGGATAGGGATTTTCTAGGGAGGGGAAATGGGGAAAGGAGATGGCATCTGAAATGTAAATAAAATATCCAACAAAAAATAAATTAAAAAAATAGTATACAAAGTAAAAAAAAAAAAAAAAGATTTTTACCTAGGAACTTCTGGAGTACAAGTTATCCTATGGTGTAATATAAATGATATGTAAGTCCAATGACCACTTCTCTGTGTGGTTTTTTCTGCATCAGTATAACTCAAATGCTAATTTACTGAAATTTTAAACATTTTCAGGACTTCTTATATTTCTCAACTTTCACTTGCTTGTCAGTATATGTATTTACACACTCACTATACAAGCAGTGTTTCATTAGATTTTAAATAGAAACAAGAAGTCATGTGCATATATGCGCACAAGACCTAGAGAGTCAACTAACCTGGGCCCATGGGGGCTCACAGATACTGAACCACCAGCCAAAGAGCATACAGCGTGCGCGCGCGCGCACACACACACACACACACACACACACACACACACACACACACACAGCTAATGAGGTGTGACAGAAGATGCCAAGCAGGAGGGTGATAAAGGCAGAGAAAAAAGGAAGGATGTGGGGGTTGCATATGATCAAATTACATAATATGCTTAAAAGATAGTATCTTTATGAAATCTAGTATTCTGTACAATTAGCACATAACAACAACAGAAAGAAAAAATAAAAAGTTACTCTCCAAACTCCAAAATAACAAACGAACTTCTTTCTACTGGAGAGTACTTAGGAAAACAATGAAGTTAAGTGTTCTGCACAGGATCCATGCTTGCTAGTAGCAATGTTTTGAGCCATGAACAAGGAAACCCCTTCTGCTCTCTGGAACTGTAGACTATGGAAAAAGCAAATACTTGCAATACAAGGGGAGGATGCAACAGCGCAGGGCCACACAGCACCCCTTAGAGGAGGAT
>JANHMN010000001.1:203237575-203249904 GCA_030674055.1 Rhabdomys pumilio | reverse complement strand
CCCTTAGAGGAGGATGCAACAGCGCTGGGCCACACAGCACCCCTTAGCACAGTACTCTTTTTAGAAACATTTTCATATCTAAAATGTACCACTGGCTGAAGTAAGTACAATATCAAATTCACTTAATAACATTTTACAATTGACTGAAACTTTGAGGGAAATCAAGACACACCCTCAAATCATATAGCTCCATCCCCCAGGACCCTAGCAAACTAAGGCAGAAGTTTCCTGTATGCCCATTTCTTTCTCATCAGGTCAGCCAGGCCATCCACTCTCAGCCTAGATACCTTCCCCTTTGCACACAAACTTGGTTGCCAATTTTACTTTCTGAACACTGTTTGATATGTGTCTAGTTCACCTAGTCAGTCACACTAAACACTTAAAAAGGAGCCAGCTGTTGACTTAAAACATTTGCTACATAAATCCAAACTCAGGCAGGCACATGGCTTGGTTGCCTAGCAAGTACAAGGCCTCTCCGTTCATTGCCAGCACTCGAAAAAGAATACTTGCATTCCTAACTAGCTTTGATGAATAGACTACATTCAGAAATTAATATTGTCATCTATCATTTTTCTATTTTAAAATAAAAACACCCCTTAAACCAGTAAAAGTTAAATAATGATAATGCTAACACTTTAAAAATCTAGATGATGGCAAAGGATATTAAAAGCACATATATATCATTATATCTGTGTGCATACTTAATAGCAATATGAAGAAAATAGAATGTTATCCTATATGAAACAATAGCAGAGAGGGAGTAGAATAAGTCAGACATAAAAGGAAACAAGAAAGAGAATCACAATAGCAAAAGATGCAATGGCTTATGCTTTGTATAAAGACAAGAAACACTTAAACCCTATCTATTACTTAAAAGACCTTTCTAATCAGGATTAATGATAAAATACAAACTTACGTTTGTCTTGTGGCTTTTAAAGGAAACAAATAATCCTCTTCCAATGTACATTACAACAGAATGGCCTTTTAAAGAAACAACAGCAATGCAATGCAAAAAAAAAAAAAAAAGTTTCTAGGACTGGCCAGACCTATCTACCCTCACAGGACCATGAGAAAATAGACATTGTTCTGGGGAAAAAAAGGTGTATAAAGCCTCACAATTAAATCTCTAGCTATATTTCTGTATACATAGATTATATCCATATATCTATAAATGTAAAGCTAAAAAGATTTAATAGAATCAAGCCAACAATCAACAAAACTAACACTAAAACTCAGAAA
Organism: Rhabdomys pumilio; assembly: GCA_030674055.1. Taxonomy (NCBI): domain Eukaryota; kingdom Metazoa; phylum Chordata; class Mammalia; order Rodentia; family Muridae; genus Rhabdomys; species Rhabdomys pumilio. The sequence goes on along the minus strand of JANHMN010000001.1, from coordinate 203,248,665 downwards.
TGATTCTTGAAAGGAAGCCTTTATATTGTTGGCAGGACATGTGAGAGGGTGTGAATCTAAAATTATAATTCATTCATATTGGAATAACAATAAAAAAGAATTTTAAAAAGTTAAAGAGGAAACCACCCCAAATATCTCCAAGAAAAGAATAGAAGTTGTCATAGAAGTAGAAAGAACTGAACCAGAGAAGGAAAATTCTCTGGAGCTATTTCATTCCTGTCTCGTAACGTCTGCCTACCCTGTGCCGCACTCCAACCCATGGAGGGTGGGATGAGCACCTGAGCAGAGGGAGAGCATGCATGACTCCAGGCTCCACAATTACGTCACAAATGGATTGTGACACAAGCTAATCAAAATACAGAAAGATGAAAGAACTCTGTTGGCGAGAATATCCTAAAAGGGAATTCCACTGTGCTGGTAGTGGAGATATAACTTGCTATACCCAGGAAAAGAAGTGGTGTGGAGGTCCTCAAAAAGTTACTGGTAGAATTACCAACTAGTTGGTCAATGTTTTCACTTCAGGAGACATATCCAATGGTATGAAATCAGCGTGTAAAGGGAAATCTGCATGCCATGATCACTGCAGCATTGCTCACACAGTTAACACATAATTAACCTGTATCTACTAATAGATGAATAAAGACACACCACAGAATGTTAATCGGCCTTAAAAACAGGAGTGAGATGGCTCAGAGGGTAAAGCACTCACTGTGCAAGCTTGATAATCTGAGTTCAATCTCTAGAACCTATATAAAGGCAGAAGGTGAAAATCAACTCCACAAACAAAATCCACTGTGGCATGCATGCGCACATACACCCACACCTAAAGAAAAGCAGGTCATGTCACTTGTGACAGCACTTAGGGATCATTATTGAAATACACCAAGCACAGAAAGACAACTATTCTAAAAGATCTGCCAAAGGTAGGGAACTGGGAAGAAAGAGAACAAGCAGTTGCTGACTAAGAATTGGAGAAAGTTGGAGCATCTTTTAGGTATATGCCCAGTAGTGGTAGAGCTGGCTCCTCAGGTAGAACTATTTCCAGTTTTCTGAGAAACCAGTGGATTGTTTTTCAGAGTGATTGTACCAGCTTGCAATCCCACCATCAATGAAGGACTGTTCCTCTTTTTTCATATCCTCGTCAGCATCTGCTGTTGCCTGAGTTTTTGATCTTAATCATTCTGAATGGTATGAGGTAGAATGTCAGGGTCATTTTGATTTGCATTTCCTTGATGACTAAGGACTTTGAACATTTCTTTATTTTAATTGGATATTTTATTTACATTTCAGATGTAATCCCCTTTACCCCCTACTCAGGACCCCCCTATCTCATCCCCCTCCTCCTGCTTCTATAAGGATATGCCCCCCACCCACCCTTCCACTCTCAACTCCCCACCCACGATTTCTCCCACACTGGGGAGTACAGCCTTCACTGGACCAAGGACTTCGTCACCTACCTAAGCCTGACACTGTCATCCTCCCCTACATATATAGCTGGAGCCATGGGCCCCTCAGGCTGGTGGTTTAGGCCCTGGAATCTCTGGTTGGTTAGTATTGTTGCTCTCCTCATGAGGTCCACAAACCCTTTTAGCTCCTTCAGTCTTCTCTTTCCCTCCTCCATTGGGAACCCCATGGTCAGCTCAATGGTTAGCTGTGAGCTTCCACCTCTGTATATTTCAGGATCTGGCAGACCTCTAAGGAGACAGCTATATCAGGCTCCTGTCAGCATGCACTTCCTGGCATCCACATCAATGTCTACCTTTGGTAACTGCACAAGGGATGGATACCCAGGTGGAGCAGTCTCTGGACGGCCCCTCCTTCAGTTTCTGTCCCACACTTTGTCTCCATATTTGCTCCCATGAGTATTTTGTTACTCCTTCTAAGAAGAGCCAAATCACCCACACTTTGGTCTTCCTTGTTCATGAGCTTCATGTGGTCTGTGAGTTGTTATCTTGGATACTGGCAGCTTTTGGGCTAATATCCACTTATCAGTGAGTACATACCATGTTATGTTCTATTGTGACTGGGTTACCTCACTCAGGATGGTATTTTCTAGTTCCATCCATTTGCCCAAGAATTTCTTGAATTCATTGTTTTTAATAGCTGAGTAATATTCCATATAGTACTGGAAGTCCTAGCCAGAGCAATGAGACAACAAAAGGAAGTCAAAGGGATACAAATAGGAAAGGAAGAAGTCAAAATTTCACTATTTGCAGATGATATGATAGTATACTTAAGTGACCCCAAAACTTCCACCAGAGAACTCCTAAACATGATAAACAACTTCAGCAAAGTGGCTGGATATAAAATCAACTCAAAACAAATCAGTAGCCTTCCTTTACTCGAAGGGGGATGAGGAGAGTGAGAGCTTGGTGACAAAGTGCTTGCCTAGAACATCAGAGGGCCAGAGTTCTATTATCCCAGAGCAGCAAAACAAACAGCTTACAGAAAAAGACTACAAACATAAAAATTTTGAATTTCTACACATAAAATAATTAAAACTTTAGACAAACAAGAGAATTTTGTGATAGGGATTCCAAAGAGAAGTGGCTAGCATTGCTCCAAAAGAATATTAGCCAGGTGCCATGGTGCAGGTTGAAGGGGGTCATGCAGGGGGCCAGTCTGCACTTCACAGCAAGGCACTGTAAGCTAACCAATTAAAACTTAACATGTCTTTGAGAAAAAAAAAAAAAAAAAAAAAAAAAAAAAAGAAAGAAAAATCCATGAGAGAAATAACTCATAGATAACAGAAAAAGACAAAGAAAATATAGTTATCAAATACATAGTAAACATTTAAACATTCTCTTTAATTTAAAACTGACCTAAAAGCTGGGTGAGGTGGTATACACTTGAAACTTGGGACGATGGGAACGGAGAGACAGGTGGATCCCACGGTTTGCTGGCCAGCCAGTCTAGTCTAATCTGTTGAATCTCAGGTCCAAGTGAGGGACCTGTTTCAATAAGGTTAGCAGCCATTCTTGAGGTACACCTCAAGCTGTCCTTTGATTTCCAAATGTGTGTATGTATGTGTGTGTGTACATGTGTACCTGCTCATATACATGCACCATAACACACATGTGTGTACACAGACTTAACAGAGTTCATAGTGGCAGCCTCTGGGTAGTACAGTTAAACTATTTAATGACTTGCAAATGGAAATACCTTTCATATAGCACTGAAAATTACTAAGCAACCTTTTTATTTTAAAGTTCACACTGTGGAATTCTGACCCTCCCATCCTTTGAAGCCATTAGTTAAATACAATTTCTTTGCCTTTGGAATTTCATGAAGAATGGTACTTGGCTCAGATTCTAGAAGAAAAGCCAAAAAGATCATTTAGCTCTGTGGCCAGTAAACACAGGCAGAGAGACTGTGTAGTATATTTGGCGGCATTCCTAACTTGTGTTTAGAGAGCCATTAGAGATAGCCCAATGTCAGTCATCTGAGCAATTTAAATGGAACTGGGGGTATTTGAGGTATTGCATGTCCTTGTTGTTATCTTACTTCAGATATCTCAAACGTATATGTCTTTCTTGGGTGGTTAAGTGAATATTTTAGACCTTTTTTTTCGCACTTCCAATTGTGCTGTTCAATAACAGTTCTTAAGTCAAAGGTTTCACCAGGATTTTGAAGGGAGTGGTAAATCTATCTCTCAAGTAAAAAAAAAACTTCAGGAACTGAACATTCATAGAAGCATCTATATGACCTCAACTGCCAACTTGTTAGTTAAAAAAACTTAAGTCAAAATTAAGCTTGTTATTTAAAACATAAGTTTATTTTTCAATCAAGATGAGATCGTTTCCAAGACTCTCACAGCTTGTAATTTAAGTATGTGTATGTGTGCGTAACCATGTGTGTACATGTGCACATATGCATGAGACTGGGAACTGAGCATAGGATTTTTGGTATGCTAGACTGGTGCTCTACTACTGAGCTACACCCACAGCCCCAAACAGATCCAAGGGACTACTTCTGCTGCTTCAGCGGTGCTGGAGATGAAGCTGTGGCTTCACTGTACCTTTCCTGAGCAACACCCCAGTCTTCCACATACACCCTTCTTAAACACTCTCGACAGAAACCCATCCCCACATTTAAAAAGTAGATCAGTAAGTTCCAAGGATTGATAATCTTATCTGTATTCCAAAAGGCAGATAGACATGCAATAAAAATATATAAATGGCAAATGACCAGGCATAAAAAATTTGTTTTTAAATTCAATGACAAGAAGGTTATATCATGAGTATACACAATGACAGTGCTGACTGAATTGTTGTTTTAAAATTCATAAACTTGGGGCTGAAGAGATGTCTCAGTGGTTAAGAGCACTGAATGTTCTAGATTAAAGGTATGTGCCACCAGGCCTGGCTTGACTTAGTTTTTATATGGTTTGTTTTAACAACAGTGTCTGTCTGCAGGAGAGAGACATTTTCTAAAACTGAATAATTTACACAGAAACAGAAAACTTGTGAGAAATGTCTTATGAATTCTCATTGATCTAGACACTTTAGTCAAACTTACATGAGAATAAAACGTCTTTTCTCTTTTATAAGAGAGAATTGTCTCTTTTAGTAACTATACTTTTTCTCCAATGCACTATATAACATAAATTTAAAAAAAATATAAGAGGTTAGAAAGACATAAAACCACTAACATTCTTACTGTGAGCTTAAGAATTTACTATTGTTCCAGAAAATCCAGGAACTTCATTTGTTAGGCTCACAGTAACATTTTTGCTGACAGCTTCAGTCATTTCCAGGAGCGAAAATATTCTACATTGTTTAACTATGAATGATTATTAATGAAGTGATATCTGACTGAGTTTCACAATCTCATAAATATAGACATCTATAGTTAAATCACTATTTTCTCAAACCAATAGCAATAATGAAAGCATTTAGGCTCACTGAAATCCTCAAATGGTTTTCTTTATAACAGAATAAATAAGGGCTGGAGAGATGGCTCTGAATAAAAATGTTTGCTGCTGAACCTGATGACTAGAGTTCAATCTCTGAAACCTACATGGTGGAAGAAAAGAACCAATAACCTCAAGTTATCCTCTCTCCTTTATACTCATCAAACAACCATACACACAGACACAGAGTAAATGTAAAAACTAAGGCTCATATTCCAGTATTTTCAGTCTTCACTAAGCACTACACAGTGTACATGACACTGCACTTTGGTTAGATACTGTTCTGAGCAGTAGACTGGTTCGTAGGTATTCTGTGAAAACAACTACTTCACAGCATCACAAGCTCTGCACTTACCTACTGTCGGTCTATAAAACTATTACCAAGGAGTGTAGACACGAAAGTGACTCAGCTGAAGCTACTTCTTACTCAATATACACCCACAACAGACTTGGATTTTCTGGCTAAGATATTAATATAATCCTTTGTCTTTCAAAGTAGGAAGATATTTGATGATGCTCTGCTGAAAACTTAAGTTATAAAGTTGGAAAGTATGTTTTCTCACTTATAGATAGTAAAGATTTCCATTTAAGCCAATTATTTTAATTACCAATGGAAGAGTGAGTATAACTGCAATATGCATGTCAATATGGTTGTAATGGCTTTTTTTCCTTCTAAAAGCAATGAGCTGGTTTCTCTAAGTGACAAAATAAGTATGTATGTATGTATGTAAGTATGTATGTGAATATAACATTAAAGTGTCCCAATCTATCTTATTTAATAAGTATTAAAACCCTACTATATGCCATTTAGGATTACTCAAAATCAAGTGTGGCCTACAACTACTCATTGTCTCACCGGCTGCACCACTTCAATGGCACTGCTAGCTTTCCTATTTGTGTACTTTGTCTATAAGCACTTTGAAAAAATTCTCAGGACCAATCTACTGATCTGGATAGGTAAACTTGGAGAGAGTTAGTCTGGACTTTTTTCACATAGGTCCCATTTCTTCACATTGCTCTTAGTACACGTCTGAAGTAGATAATTCCTTTGAGTTGACACCTGAATGTGTTAGTGTATTCAAGATTATGAACACACACATGCTCTGGACTCCTCTCCTCAGCAACTTCACTCACTCAAAACTGCCACACAGATAACACTAGTCTTTTCTTTCTCTCTTATACACTAGCACCACTCTGTCTTATTTTCATTTCATAATTCAATCAATTCACTTCAGGCTATTTCTTTCTCATAATGGAAAACCTATAGCCCTAAAGCCTCCATACTTTTTTTTTTAACTTTGGAAAAGCTACTGCCTGCTTGTTTCCCACTTTCTCCCTTCTCCCCCTCCCTTTCCCTCCCTCCCCTCCCTTGCCTCTCTCTGTGGTGGTAGTAGTGGGGAAATGTGTGTGTTTCGTGTGTATATGTGGTCAAGTGTGTGTCTGTACGTGTACGTGGGTATGCATATAGATGTGCATGCTAGAGGAGGTCAAACAGTTAATGCTAAGTATCTTCCTCCATTTCTCTCCACTTTATTTTACCAAGACAGGGCTTCTCACTGAACTTGGAGCTCAGCAATTCAGTAAGACCAACTGGCCGGCAAGCTCTGGAATCCTATCCTCACCTACCCAGCACCTGTACTGCAGGGGTGTATTACCACACCTAGAGTTTTTAGGAGGATGTTAGGTTAGCAAACACTGTACTGACTGAGCCATCTCACCAGCCTATCCATTCCATGTATGTAGACCAAAGAAGCAGGCCAGTCCTCAGGCAATAACTCTTTTCCTATTATGTGCCTATTATGTGCTACTCACTGTATCAGAACTGGCTGCACAGAGAAGTAAAGGCATTCCTATACCAGGAGAAATCTGAAAGTAATGTCAGATTGAATACTATATAAACTGCAACCACCTTTGGAAGTCCTAAGAATCCCATTTAAGCATCCTTCCAATTCCACTGAGTTTGTTATACTTGCTCTTCTTTAAGCATTGATATGCAGCAGAAATCAGACTTTCTCTTGCTTGTTTCAGACTTAGTTTTGACACTAGAACTTATTTTCTAATCCCTCTCAAGGTGGCAATGGTCTTTCTGTAGTATAAATAAGATATATTATCAGCCTATAATAAAAACTTAGCAGCTGCTTGATAGGTTCTTTTTCAAAAAAAGGGGATCTTACACTCAATAGTCTGTTCACAAATGAACTTATAAAATACAATGTTTGTGACGTGGGATACCTTATTCTTTCTTTGTATATTTACATTACTGTGGGCTTAGGAAAGGGTGCCTTTCACTAAGGTAACACTAGTAAATTACTAAAGCAACCCCTCATAAAGACTGTCAAGTTTAATATAAATTTTCTAACCATCTAAGGATGGAGGATTAATATACTGACTTTACTGTATGATAGTGTTCAGAAGTTTCCACAGATCAACTGAGTTCTTATACATAAATCAACAAACTGGAGGAAAATAAGGCACAAAACAAAACCTGTTCTACAGGCTTCTGTACCCACAGAGGAACGATTGGAAAAGCAAGTCATTTTATGTGCAGGCTCTAAGCCTGCCATGTGTTTACTGGCTCTTTGCAGTCTTCATCTTAATTAATTTTTTTCTGCCTTAAAAAGACTCACTTGAATCAATAACTGAAGGCATGTATTTCTTGAGGCTAGTACAGGGCAGAGTGGAAATTTTGCTCAAAATAGTCATCTTTATGTAATGAATCTACTTAATAGTTAACAATACATACTTATTTCTACAGGAGAGTGATCACATACTTCTATGTATGCCTTTAAATAGAACACATATGTTTTATCTGTATATATGTAGCTTAGAGAGTGTACAATATCCTACTAAAGATTATACAAATGCAGAAAAAAAGAAAAACCAAAAAAAGGAAAGAAAAAAAACCCCAACCCCCCCCCCAAAAAAAAGAGAAAAAAAAGATTATATAAATGGAGCCTTTATTGAAATGAAAATAAATGTAGTAAGAATCTATATCCTTTGATCTTTTATATATTTTTAGTTATATTCTCTGCAAGAGAACTCAGCATCACTATAAGAAGAAAATACTGCTTAACTCATATAACTCAGAACTGTAGATTATCTCCTTTTTATTTTTCCTACAGAACTTTGGAGAAACAGTCATTTTGGATTTCATAGTAGTATTTAATGTTTAAATTATATGCACTTTCAATTAATGCTAGCAATACTTTAAGGTGAACTATGGCTGAATGATAGATATAGTTCATAATAACTTATAATGTCAAACACCATAAGAATAGTATTAAATTTACTGATAATATACTTCCAAGTTTTCAAGCACTTTGTAGAAAAATATGAAAAACAATACATTGCCACTATTTTATTTTTGGAAACTGTAAATTAAAACCCATTTCCAAAATAAGGTATTTGGTGGACACGAAATAGTTGGTAAGGATTCAAGTGCCTTAGGCAACAGAGAAGTATTGTTTTGTAGTTGTTTTTTTTTTTTCAAACTTCTCCTAGTAACAGCAGTTCATTATGCAGAGCAACGAGGCAACATTCTAATTTAAAATGAATATAAGCATAACTGTAGAATTCAACTGTACCTTATTAATCCAGTTTCCTCAACCCAAACTAATACAGACAATCTTGTTGATACTCACCAAGGGATATAGAAACTCCCGACTTGTCTAAGCAACAAAAAGCAGACCCATGGTGAGGTGCTGAAGACAGCTCTTTTCTTGGGTTCAAAACACTTTAGATGAAGTAGCCTTTATCTTCCATTTAATAAAGGATGCCTCCTCTTACTCAAGTGTGGTGGAGAAAAAACTTAGCACAATTCCGTCTTGACTTTCTGACTCTGAGGAGTAACAGCTACCACCGGAAAACGTTAGCAGAAAATGATCACTTGAACACTCACAGAGAGCTGCAGTAAATTTCCACTCTGCTTGCTCTCAGATTCCAAGCCTTGCTTGTCTCTTAATCTGTCATAGGCAGTTCTGTTTCTGGTCAAACCAGCTTGCTGATTCGTTCTCTCCTTCTCTAGCACGGGGTGTGCGATACACACACCACACAGTCACAGCTCCTTTTGCTTGCTCCCTCCCTCCCTCCCTCCCTCCCTCCCTCCCTCCCTCCCCTATTGTGTAACATTACAAGAATGCCTGTAAAGCAATTAAGCAGAGGCAAAATTAATTCTTGGGCAAAAAGAAAAGACTAAAAATACACAAAAGGAAAATTTGATATAGCTTTTATCCCTTAAAGTCTCAAAGCAATTCCTGGATGAATTCCTGGATGGGATTTTGTCAAAAGATTAAGCTGCCTGGACCATCTTCCTTAAAAATGTAAATGAAGGTTCCCAGCAAGGGCTTACTAATGTAATAATAACTGATTGGTCTGCTAATGTGTTGGCTCCTCAGGGAGGATGCACCCCCCTGTTATAATGAGAAAGTGTAGTGAAGATATATGCAGGCACTACCAATTCAACCAAAAAGCTGAGAAAGCAAAGGATAGAGTTTTTTTTTTTTTTTAAATTCAATTTTAGCAGTGTGCTTTTATAACATGGCAATGAAATCAGTATATTGTTTTCAAGTGCAAATCAACACTTGCAGTCATAATTACAAGAACACAGAAAAATACAAGCATCATAAATCTAACTAAAGCCTCATAATGTTTTATTGCAAACTAGATGCAACTATTTCAATGGAAAGTTTTCTGTCTAAGCACTCGTGGTCAAGCTCCATTAAACCTTTTCAGTGAGGATTGAAAAGGCCACAGAGAACATTTAAAAAATTCTCACATCTACAAATATATAGTAAAATACCTTACAGTGATGGCTCTTTCTGCAAAGCTTGAAAACTAGGCACTGGGGAAGCAGAGTGGAAAGGTGGCTCAGGTTATTTTCAGGTTATTTGGAACTGGAGTTGCCAGCTCTGAGTTGCAGCTGAGTTGGAGTTATGTTCCAGCTCCCAGTACATAACAGGCCTTGATTCTTCTGACAGAACTTCCAATTACGAGTCTAACAGCAGTAGCTACAGGACCCATTACCCATACACTAATCCTTCTCAACAGAAATAATGTATGTCCAAGAATGTGAGCTCTATAAATCTTAAACAAACAAAGAAAAAAGGGCCGGAGAGATGGCTCAGTGGTTATGTGCACTGACTACTCTTCCAAAGGTCCTGGGTTCAATTCCCAGCAATCAAATGGTGACTGTAATAAGATTGGATGCCCTCTTCTGGTGTGGCTGATGACAGCAACAATGTACTCATATACATTATATAAATAAATCTTAAAAAAAACAAAACAAAACAAAACAAAACAAAACAAAAAAACATGAGCTCAATTAAAGTGTAAATATGCCCAAATAGTTGTTTAAATATCTGAAGAAAATTACATATATAAAATGTGGCCTTAAAATATAGATTCTCAGGCTAGTGGAATGGCTAGGCAGATAAAGGTGCTTGGCATCAAGGCTGATGACTAAAATTCAATCTCCAAGACCCACATGGCAGATGAAGGGAACTAAACTGCAAACTGTCTTCTGACCACATGCAAAGTGTGACACATATGCACACACACACATAGAAAATGTAGTACATATACTTAATGTGGCTTATTTACAGCAGTGAAATTGGGGAGTGATAGGTTTTGTTTTACAGTGATGGGATTCAAATCCAGAGGTTTATAAATATTAGGCGAGTGCTCTATCACTGAGTTATATTCCCAGGTAAAACAGAGTTTTGAATTTTAAATATACTATACATAATTATTTTAATATTTCTTAGCATCTAAAAGTAGGTATCATATTTATCTAGAGATTAGTCAGCAAATTATTCCTTTAATCTCATTTGAAAAAAATTAGCTTTATTTCCTTCCTTTTCTTTCAAAATAGAACCTCACTGCTTAAGTCAAATCTAGCCTTGAACTCCTGTCAGTTTCCCATGTCTAGTTTTATTTTTTTAGAAAGGAGATATCAAATGCAACTCGGATACATCCTTAAGAGTCCTGCCATAATGGAAGAATTTCAGATTGTAAGTAGTTCTTAGACCAACCACAAGGTAAATGGTTTAAAGTACCTTTAAAATCAAAAGACCACATATGAATCAGCAATGTACTGGGAACTCAGCAGAGAAAGAGGGGAAAGGATGTTGCTCAATGGCAAAGCACCCACCTCATCTATCCGGCATGTTCAAAGACCCAG
>JANHMN010000001.1:203196556-203237565 GCA_030674055.1 Rhabdomys pumilio | reverse complement strand
GACCCAGGGCTCTGTCCCAGCCTCACTGTTCCTCTCACATACAGATACTTATGTGTACATACAATTAATAAAAAGCCTATTAGATCACAAAAACATCTATCCTACTTTTCCCAAAACAAAACTGAAGTGAGATGGACTTTCTTCTCTGACCATAGCAATAAAAATAGATTTTAAATTTTCAATAGATAAAGTAAACAAAAAAGAATATTCTTATAAAGATTATTTAGAATGAAAATACAGTTGACTTTTGCTTGAGAATATAATAAGCAGGGATGGGGTGAATTTTTACTCTTCAATCTACATAACTTAAGATATAAGCAGCACACAGTAAACACTGTGCATAAGACAATCCTACTTGGTACAAATTAAGTTTTAACCATTGCCTCATCCACAGCAGAAGACCCCGAACACTACAGTAATCCCTCTGAGGAAAGAGACAGTTGTGAACTAAAGAAAGTCAACAGGACTAGAAGCCACCCCATGAGCCCCCGACAGGAGAGAGCTATAAAGAAAATCCTGGAAATACAAAGACTTCCCTGCAAACTATAATCAGAGAGCTGACAAGTACAAGCCTGTGAAAACCTCCCAAGTCCAGGGGCTACTGGAAGGAGCAGGTACACAGATCCCCAGGACTTACAAGGCTAGTACTAACCATGATTCTAATAGTACATGGAAAGAAATCAGGATATGTACTAAAAAATATTGTCTCAGTTCTGAGACCACACTTGTAGTAAAGATAGTATTGGTGCCTCCTAATAGAGCTGAAAAATAAGCCTTGAAAGATAAAATTCTTTTGAAGAGATTTAAGTGATCCTAGAGAGGAGATTTAAAAAAAAAAAAAAAGCCAGATAAATCCTTAAAATTCTAACATACACATAGAATTATATAGAATATACATAGAATTTTTGGCATGTACTCAAAATAAATGGGCAGAGTAGAAAGCTCTTGCCACCTCAAAGCCAAGGAGGTGGAATGAGGCAAATCCAGGAGGCTCCCTGGTCAGTTAGCCTAGTTTACTTATTAGCCTGTGAGAACTCTTGTCCTTAAAGGGGTGAGGAGTGTGTGTGTAAGGGAGAGATGTGAGCTGCACAGCCTAAGGAACAACAACAAGCGTTGTCCCCTGGCCTCCACACGAGGACACATGCTGGTATCCAGTACATATAAACAGCCCCCCAGCCCCCAGCTAGGGTGTTAGGGCTGTGGACGGGGCTCAGTAGTAGAGCCCTTGTCTCGCATGTGCCAAGCCCTGGATCTGAATGCTAGTGCTAAAAAATAAAAAACAAACACACCAAAAAAAGAAGATAAACCAATAAACCACCCAGCATATAGTGTGCGCGCGCACACACATGCATACACACACACACACACACACACACACACACACACACACACACACACCCCTATACTATACATGCCAGAGATTATGTTAGTGAGAGAAACAGAAGATACAAAAAGTGATTCAAACCAAATTTCCAGGCAATGAAACAAAAGGAACCTGAATCTATTACAAAAAGTGTTATCAAAATAAAACATCTTGAGAAAAATAAAAATAATTTCCAACAAACCAATGAATAGCAAATTCTCTTTTTTTTTTTTTGGTTTTTCGAGACAGGGTTTCTCTGTGTAGCCCTGGCTGTTCTGGAACTCACTCTGTAGACCAGGCTGGCCTCGAGCTCAGAAATCCGCTTGCCTCTGCCTCCCAAGTGCTGGGATTAAAGGCGTGCATTACCACCGGCGCAAATTCTTGAATCCCAATCATCTTAAAGTATAAATGTCATTTGAATCTCAAAAAGCAAAGATGGATGGGAAACACAAAGCAATGTTTGAAGATAATAGCTGAATGTTTAAAAGGACTTTATTCATGTATGTATGTATGTACGTATGTACGTATGTACGTATGTATGTACTGTGTATGTCATAGGTATATGGGCAAATCTACTACTACATGTGACTTCAGAGGACAAGCTGAACTTGTTCTCTCCTCCCAACGTGTGGGCTCCAGAAGTCAAAACCAAGCCATCAGCCTTGCTGACAAAAGACTTTGTCCTTTGACCAATCTTATCTTGTTGGTGATGCTCTCACACTTTAATTAAACTAGAAACACACAAATTCAAGTACAAAATCACCAAATGTAAGAAACAAGAAAATAATACCAACATATATTCAAATCATTTAAGAATGTCCTTAAAGTATTTTAAGAAAAAAGTCATATTATTTGCAAAGAAACAAAGAAACAAGAGCAAACACCAAAACCCAGCAAATAAAAAGGCAATAAATGAAACAGTGATATTAAAGTACCGAAAGGAAACAACTGTCAATTTCTTTTTTTTATCATTATGAATACTAGTTTATTAGAAGTATATCACTAATGCTAAATAATATTCATATCGCATATATTTAATGTGAATTTCATATATATATATATAGATGTGGTAATTTATCAACAAACTCAAAACCACAAGAAATGGCAGACACTTGAATCCCAGCAATCAGAAGGCAAAGGCAGGCAGATCTCTGAGTTCAAGACTGGCAGATCTCTTTGAGTTGAGCCTGGGGCACAAGTGAATTCCAGGATACCCAGGGCTACATTGAGACCCTATGCACAAAACAAACAAACAAACAAACAAACAAAGGTCCCTTCTGAAGGCAGAAAAAAATTATCACAGTTATAGAAAATTTTTACAAAGCAGTCGATACTAAAAGAATAAAACATGTGTTTCCCTATTTCAAACCCCCCTTTCAGGGCCAGCAAGATGGTTCAGTAGGTAAAAGTGCTTGCTGTCAAACCTGATAATCCATATGGGAAGAGAAGAGAACCAGTTTTTGCAAGTTGTCTTCTGACCTGGCACACATCTCTGCCCCCCGACCTATACATGGACACCAAGTTAAGATGCAAAACAAAAGAAAGCATTTAAAAGACAATATTTTTTTGAAGCAAAAGTAACACTCTAGAAGAAATAATAAATCGATGCACTAAGGCCTGGAGCAGAAAATGGAAGAACATGACTGGAGGTTGACTGGTATTAAATGTGAACACTCTGATGAACAAACAAGAAGCCCAAACAAATACAGCTAATATTCCAATGATTAAAGTAGAAGATAATAAAAACTGCTAATATCAACCCAAAAGAAGGCATAAAAAGGGGTTGGAGAGGAGGGAAACAAGTAATAAAAGGGATAAATAAAAAGAAAATAATGAGCTGGAGAATTAAAATGCAACTTTTAATCAATAATCACATTACATTCAAATGTGCCAAACACCAGATTAAGAATCAGAATTTATGGTCTAGGCATGGTGGCACATGCCTTTAACCCCAGCACTTGGGAATTAGGCAAGTAGATCACTATCAGTTCAAGGCTAGCTTGGTCTATACAGCAAGTTCAGGTCAGCTCAGATTGCATACTGAAAGCCATTTCAAAAACAAAAATGAAGAAAAGGAGGAGGAGGAGGAGGAAGAGGAAGAAAAAAGAAAGACCCAATTACGAGTGACAAGTTGCTTACAAGAAGCCCATTTCAATTTCAGACAAAGACTATAACCAAGGATAAAGATAATTACAAAAGGATCAAATGTTAACAGTAATGAAAGTGAGAAGCCCTGGATGAGGGAATGGGCAACCAATAACCCACCTAACTTGAGACTCATCCCTCGGACAAGCACCAATCCCTAACACTATTAATGATACTCTGTTATGCTTATAGACAGGAGCATGTTGTCTTCTAAAAGGCTCCATCCAGCAGCTTACTCAGATACAGACATCCACAGCCAAACAGTGGATGGAGCTTGGGGGCTCTTATGCAAGAATAGGAGGAAAAATTATGGGTCCCAGAAAGGATGGGATCTCCAAAAAGAACAATAGTGTCAACTAACCTGGACCCTTGGGGCTCTCAGAGTCTGAACCAGCAACCAAAGAACATACACAGGCTGGACCTAGGCTCCCTGCTCATATGTAGATGTGCAGCTTGACCTTCATGTGGGTCCTGGACAACTGGAGCTGGGGCCATCCCAAAAGCTGTTGCCTTTCATATTACCCAAATATTATCTTAGAAACTGCTGTGAAAGATAGAAGGCCCTTATTGCATTGTAAAGACTCGTCTTCTTCAGCCAGAGAGCAGAAACTGCTAAAAATCAAGATAAATTGAACCTTGGGGATGGCAGAAGAGAGGAGCCTAGTATGGCTGTTCCCTGAGAGGCTCTACCAGCAGCTGACTGAGACAGATGCAGATAGTTACAGACAACCATTGGTCTGAGGTTGGAGACCTCTATGGAAGAGTTAGGGGAAGTATTAAAGGAGCTGAAGGAGATGGTAACCCCATAGGAAGACCAACAGTATCAATAACCCAGAACCCTCAGAGTTCCCAGAAACTAAGCCACTAACTAAAGAACATACATGGGCTGGTCCATGGCTTCCAGCACATATGTAGCAGAGGACTGTCTTGTCTGACCTCAGTGGAAGAGATCACTAAGGGTGTGCCTAATCCTGTAGAGACCTGATGCCCCAGGGAAGGTGGGTGGGCGGATGGGTGAGATGGGGTTTGTGGGGGAGCACTCTCTCAGAGGCAAAGAGGAGGCGGGTGAGGGAAAGAACTCTTGGAGGGGGGACCAGAAAGGAGAGGGCAACATCTAAAATGCAAATAAATAAAATAATTAAAGAAAAGCTGACTCAGCTCAAATTTAAACAGTGTCACTGAGTTCGTTTTCCGCATTCGAATCTCCTGTACTTAACTCAAAGTTGAGCTCTGTTCATATGGTGACAAAGATGGTTCTGATAAACCTTTGGTCATCAATATCTCAAAAGCATCCTAATTAACTGTATCAATTTTTGAAACAAGACCCCAGGTCTTACTAGAATCATGTAAATAACCATGGAACAACAACCTGGCTACTAGATACATATGACTGGAACAAGATTGAGAATTCTCAGGAGGTAAGAAAAAGATACAATAAGAGGCTTCTATTACTTGGCCCTAGAAACTAAGGAAAGTGCAACTTAAAGTCTTCTATCAGCTTCCTGTCAGGCATGAAGTGGAACACTTGCCAAGTTATAGGCACCTAATTTAACTGCAAAGAGTGTACAGCTGGGCACACTCATGTATTACAATTCCAGTTCAATCTTGCTGTCCAGCATCAATTCCTATCTATTCTCACATCTATACTTTCAAGAACTGCCTTGCCTAACACTAGGCAAGTTTTCCAGATAAGATTAGAGTGTGCTTATCTTCACTTGTTTGCTTGCTATACCTAGATTATAAAATTACCACTCTCACCTTTTCGCTGGGGCAGATACCTAACAGGTCTGCTCCCATGAAGACACCATATCCTGAACCTTCCTAGAGCAGCAGAGTAGTGGTGGACCACTGCACTCGGAGCAGCTGAGGAACCACTGCACTCAGAGCAGCAGGATTTCAGGATCCCAGAGGCAGCCTGAGTCCCAGGAGTGTTTCCACCCAGGAGCTCAGGATCACAGGATCACAGAGACAACTGAACTCTGAGGAATTCCGACACAAGCAAGATAACTGGAAAGACAGTCTCCAGTCAGAGACAGTGAGTGCAGGTAGCACTAGAGATAACCAGATGGTGAAAGGCAAGTGCAAAAACACAAGCAACAGAAACCAAAGTTACCTAGCATCATCAGAACCCAGTTCTCCCACCATAGCAAGTCCTGGACACCCCATCACACCAGAAAAGCAGGATTCAGATTTAAAATCACTTCTCATGATGATGATAGAGGACTCTAAGAAACCAAGATATTCTATAACAAAACCAAATTCACATGATAACATCCCACAAATACAGCCCTACAAAGCATAATAGATGGAAAACTCCAACACAAGGAGGGAAACTACAACCTAGAAAAAGCAAGTAATCTTCCAACAAACCCAAAAGAAGATAGCTACACAAACATAATTCCACCTCTAATAACAAAAATAACAGGAAGCAACAATCACTTTTCCTTAATGTCTCTTAACATCAATGGACTCAATTCTCCAATAAAAAGATGTAGACTAGCAGACTGGATACATAAACATGACCCAGCATTTTGCTGCATACAGGAAACCCACCTCAGTGACAAAGACAAACACTACCTCAGAGTAAAAGGATGGGAAACAATTTTCCAAGCAAATGATCCCAAGAAACAAGTTGGAGTAGCCATTCTAATTTTGAATAAAATTGACTTTTAACCAAAAGTTATCAAGAAGGATAAGAGTAAAAGGATGGAAAACAATTTTCCAAGCAAATGGTCCCAAGAAACAAGTTGGAGTAGCCATTCTAATTTTGAATAAAATTGACTTTTAACCAAAAGTTATCAAGAAGGATAAGGAAGGACAGACATTTCATACTCATCAAAGGAAAAATCTACCAAGATGAACTCTCCATTCTGAACATCTATGCTCCAATTGCAAGGGCATCCACATACTTAAAAGAAACCTTACTAAAGCTCAAAGCACACATTGCACCTCACACAATAATAGTGGGGGATTTCAACACCCCACTCTCAGATCATGGAAACAAAAACTAAACAGAGACACAGTGAAATTAACAAGTTATGAACCAAATGGATTTAACAGATATCTATAGAACATTTCATCCTAAAGCAAAAGAATATACCTTTTTCTCAGCACCACATTGTACCACCTTTTCCAAAACAGACCATATAACTGGTCACAAAGCAGGCCTCAACAGACACAAAAATACTGAAATAATCCCTTGTATACTATCAGATCACCACAGACTAAGGCTGGTCTTCAATGATAAGAAAAAGAATGGAAAGCCCACATACATGTGGAAACTGAACAACGCTATATTGAATGATGACTTGGTCAAGGAAGAAATAAAGAAAGAAATCAGACTTTTTAGAATTTAATGAAAATGAAAGCTTGTCATACCAAAATTTATGGGACACAATGAAAGCAGTGCTAAGAGAAAAACTCATAGCTCTAAGTGTCTACAAAAAGAAACTGGAGAGAGTATACATCAGTATACAGTATACATCAGTACTTGACAGCACACCTGAAACATCTAGAACAAAAAGCAAATACACCCAAGAGGAAATAATCAAACTCAGGGCTGAAATCAACCAAGTAGAAACAAAAAGAACTATACAAAGTATCAACAAAACCAGGAGCTAGTTCGTTGAGAAAAATCAACAAGACAGATAAACCCTTAGCCAGATTAACCAGAGGGCACAGAGACAGCACACAAATTAAAAAGGGAGACATAAGAACAGAAACTGAGGAAATTCAAAAAAATCATAAGGTCCTACTACAAAAGCCTATACTCAAAAAACTGGAAAATCTGGAGGAAATGGACATTTTCTAGACAGATACCAGGTATCAAAGTTAAATCAGGAGCAGATAAACCATATAAACAATCCCATAACCTCTAAAGAAATAGCAACAGTCATTAAAATTCTCCCCACCAAAAAAAGCCCAGGACCAGATGGTTTCAGTGCAGAATTCTATCAGACCTTCAAGGAAGACCTAATATCAATTTTCTTCAAACTATTCCACAAAATACAAACAGAAGGAACACTACCCAATTCCTTCTAAGAAGCCACAATTACGCTCATACCTAAACCACACAAAGACCCAACAAAGAGAACTTCAGACCAATTCCTCTTATGAATATTAATGCAAAAACACTCAATAAAATTCTTGAAAATGGAATCCAAGAACACATCAAAACAATCATCCACCATGATCATCAAGTAGGCTTTATCCCAGGAATGCAAGAATACTTCAATATTCTGAAATCCAACAATGTAATCCACTATATAAACAAACTCAAAGAAAAAAAAAAACATGTGATCATCTCACTAGATGCTGAGAAAGTATTTGACAAAATTCAACATCCCTTCATGGTAAAAGTCTTTGAAAGATCAGGAATTCGAGGCCCATACCTAAAACATAGTTAAAGCAATATACAGAAAACCAATAGCCAACATCAAACTAAATGGAGAGAAACTTGAAGCAATCCCACTAAAATCAGGGACTAGACAAGGCTGCCCACTCTCTCCCCACCTATTCAATATAGTACTGGAAGTTCTAGCCAGAGCAATTAGACAACAAAAAGAAGTCAAAGGGATACAAATAGGAAAGGAAGAAGTCAATTATAACTATTTGCAGATGATAGGATAGTATACTTTAGTGACCCCAAAACTTCCATCAGTGAACTCCTAAACCTGATAAACAACTTTAGCAAAGTGGCTGGATATAAAATCAACTCAAACAAATCAGTAGCCTTCCTCTACTCAAAGGATAAAGGCTGAGAAAGAAATTAGGAAAATGACACAGTTCACAACAGTCAAAAATGATATAAAATACCTTGGTGTGAATCTAACCAAGCAAGTGAAAGATCTGTATG
This sequence comes from Rhabdomys pumilio, assembly GCA_030674055.1. Classification (NCBI taxonomy): domain Eukaryota; kingdom Metazoa; phylum Chordata; class Mammalia; order Rodentia; family Muridae; genus Rhabdomys; species Rhabdomys pumilio. The sequence continues at coordinate 203,229,202 of JANHMN010000001.1, read as the reverse complement.
ACAAGAACTTCAAGTCTCTGAAGAAAAAAATCAAAGATCTCAAAAGATAAAAAGATCTCCCATGCTCATGGATTGGCAGGATTAATATAGTGAAAATGGCCATCTTGCAAAAAGAAAGAAATATATTCAATGCAATCCCCATTAAAATCCCAACTCAATTCTTCACAGAGTTAAAAAGAGAAAGTCTCAAATTCATTTGGAATAACAAAAAACCCAGGATATCGAAAACTATTCTCAACAATAAAAGAACTTCATCCCTGACCTCAAGCTGTACTACAGAGCAATAGTGATAAAAACTGCATGGTATTGGTACAGAGACAGGCAGGAAGATCAATGGAATAGAATTGAAGACCCAGAAATGAACCCACACATCTATGGTCACTTGATCTTTGACAAAGGAGCTAAAACCATCCAGTGGAAAAAGGACAGCATTTTCAACAAATGGTGTTGGTTCAACCGGAGGTCAGCATATAGAAGAATGCAAATCGATCCATACTTATCTCCTTGTACAAAGCTCAAATCTAAGTGGATCGAAGACCTTCACATAAAACCAGATACACAGAAACTAATAGAAGAGAAGGTGGGGAAGAGCCTTGAATACTTGGGCATAGGGGAAAAGTTCCTGAACAGAACACCAATGGCTTATGCTCTAAGATCAAGAATTGACAAATGGGACCTCATCAAATTGCAAAGTTTCTATAAGGCAGAGGACACTGTCAATAGGACAAAATGGCAACCAACAGATTGGGAAAAGATCATTACCAATCCCATATCCAAAAGAGGGCTAATATCCAATATGTACATAGAACTCAAGAAATTAAACTCCAGACAACGAAATAACCCTATTAAAAATGGGGTACAGAGCTAAACAAAGAATTCTCAACTGAGGAAACTTGAATGGCCGAAAAGCACCTAGAGAAATGTCCAGCATCCTTAGTTATCAGGGAAATGCAAATCAAAACAATGCTGAGATTCTACCTCACACCAGTCAGAATGGCTAAGATCAAAAACTGAGGTGATAGCAGATGCTGGCAAGGATGTGGAGAAAGAGGAACACTCCTTCATTGTTGGTGGGATTGCAAGCTGGTACAACCACTCTGGAAATCAGTCTGGTGGGTCATCAGAAAACTGGACACAGCATTACCTAAGGCCCAGCTATATCACTCCTGGGCATATACCCAGAAGATGCTCTCACATATAACAAGAACATATGCTCCACTATATTTATAGCAGCCTTATTTATGATAGCCAGAAGCTGGAAAGAACCCAGAGGTCCTTCAACAGAGGAATGGATACAGAAAATGTAGTACATTTACACAGGAGTATTACTCAGCTATTAAAAATGATGAATTCGAGAAACTCTTAGGCAAATGGATGGAACTAAAAAATATCATCCTGAGTGAGGTAACCCAATCACAAAAGAACACAGATGGTATTCACTCACTGATAATTGGATATCAGCACAGAAGCTTGCAATACCCAAGATGCAACTCACAGACCACATGAAGCTCATGAACAAGGAAGACCAAAGTGTGGGTGATTTGGTCCTTCTTAGAAGGAGTAACAAAATACTCATGGGAGCAAATATGGAGACAAAGTGTGGGACAGAAACTGAAGGAGGGGCTGTCTGGAGACTGTTCCACCTGGGTATCCATCCCATGTGCAGTCACCATAGGTAGACACTGATGTGGATGCCAGGAAGTTCATGCTGACAGGAGCCTGATATAGCTGTCTCCTTAGAGGCTCTGCCAGAGTCTGACATATACAGAGGCAGATGCTCACAGCTAACCACTGAACTGATCATGGGGTTCCTAATGGAGGAGTGAGAGAGAAGACTGAAGGAGCTGAAAAGGTTTGCAGCCCCATGGGGAGAGCAACAATACCAACCAACCAGAGCTCCCAGGGTCTAAACCACCAGCCTGAGAACACACAGGGAGGGGCCCATGGCTCCAGCTGTGTATGTAGGGGAGGATGGCCTTGTTGGGCATAGGTGGAAGAGGAGGTCCTTGGTCCCATGAAAGCTGGATGTCCAGTGTGGGGGAATTTGAGGATGGGGAGGTGCAAGTTGGGGGTTGGGTGGGGGGCACATCCTCATTGAAGCAGGAGGAAGGGGGATGGGATGGGGGTTCCTGGAGGGAGTGGGGGGTAGGGGTGGGGGGGAGGGTAAGGGAATGACATCTGAAATGTAAATAAAATATCCAATTAAAAAAAAAAGAATGTGTCACAGTAACATTATTTGAGGTCACATCTTAAAAACAAAATAGAACAAAACCAAAAAAACAAAAAACAAAAAACAAAAAAAAAACCAAAAACAAAAAACAAAAAAAAACCCAACCAACTAACCAAATAAATAAATAAATAAATAAATAAACAAACAAACCAAACCAAAGAAACAAAATTACCACTCTCCTCATACATTTGATGAACCAAGTAACGGAAAGAAGAAAGACACATTGGGTTGGTTTGAATAGGAATAGAAATTTGAATGCTTTGTCCTTAGGTCATTGACAGGAATTAGGAGGTGTGGCCTTGTACTTGTAAGTGTGTCTCTGGGGGTGGGCTTTATGGTTGCAGAAGCTCATGGCAAGCCCAGAATTTCCTCTTGCTGTCTGTGGATCTAACTACTCTCCTCTTTCTGCTGCCTTTGGATCTGCAACTCTCAGCTGTGTCTGCCTACATGCCAACATGTTTCTCACCATAAGGATAATAGAGTAAACTCTAAAACTGCCAGCAAGCCCCAATGAAAAATAGTTCCTTTTATTAGAGTTGCCATCATCATGATGTGTTGCGATCAGAGCTACCCCACGTTTGGGGGCCAAAAATGCTGGGGACCGCTCTATCAATGTTGGAACACGCATTGCCAAAAGCTTTGGGGGCTAAGTTGTTAGAGCCCGCACTGCCCCAAGCTGCTCCGGTCCATGGGTTGGGGTTCAGCAAGAGAGAGAGTGAAGACGAATGGAAAGGAGACCAGACAGAGTGTGATTCAATCCCGTTTATTCTTCAGTCTCTCTTCTCTCCAAGTCCCTAGTTCCCAGTTCTAGTTCTAAGTTGCTAGTCTCTTTCCCAGTTCCAAGTTCTTCAAGTTACAAGTGTCTGATCCAAGTGTCTAATTCCTAGTTGCCTGTCTCGAGTCTCAAGTGCCTACTGTTTAATGCCTAATGTCTAATTCCAAGTGTCAAGTAAGTTCTTCTGTCTGCCTCTCCCCTTTTATATGTCTCACTTCTAAGCCACGCCTTTAAGTCATGCCCTTAGGTCTTATCTCTAAATCTGATCTCTAAGTCACATCCTTAAGTTACACACCTTTAAGTCTCACACACCCAAGGGAAAGTCCTGGGTATCTAAAACAAGATGTTATCAGAGTGTGCTCAGCTGCTGTAGGCTATTGTAAGCAAGTCTCTTGTCAGGGTATATGGTCAAGATGGCTGCAAAGATGATAGCTGCCTTCTGTCAGCTCCCCACAATGATGTCTTGTCACAGCAATAGAACACTGACTAAGACACACATGAAAAAGCAAAGATGAAGAATGGGTGTTCCTGTCTGAGATCCTTCCGAAAGAACCAGTAGATGTGTAGACACAGTAGAACATGTGTGTGTATGTATGTCTCTTGAGTATGGTTCAGTGGAGTGGATTCTATATGTATGTAGTGCTTCTGACTTATGAAACTTCCCCAAAGCACACAAGATACCTACCTTATGCTCTAGTCATTCCCCAATAAACCAATCACACTGCAACAAGTTTATGCTCAAAACAAGTAATAGCTGAAATTACCTTATTACTTTACCTTCATAAAGTAAACATACATGCATGTTACACTATGAGATATACAAAAGATATGCTGGAGACCTGTAGAATTTTCTAAAATGAGGAAAAAAAACCCATTGCTTTTAAAGTAATATTTATGTCTTTCTTGTCCCCACCATCTTTCTAAAATTTAATTTTAATTTAATTTTAATTTTTAATTAGGTATATGTTTAGGCTTGTATGTAATTCTGTACACAGAAGTGCAAGTGTTATGGAGAATAGAAGGGAGTAGTAAGTCTCTGGAAGCTGGAGTTATAGGTGATGAGAAGCTGCCTGACATGGATGCTCTAACTGCTGGGCGTCTCTCTAGCAGCTTTGCATTGCCTTTCACACTCTCACTTTCTGTTCATGTTCTATTCCAACATTTTCCCCATCGTTAAACATCAGAACTTAGGTACAAACAATTATGAATTTCCCTTAAGCTGATATGGAACAGCACAGGATTAGTCCTCAATAGCCTTATACAAGAAAGGAGACACAGAGTAAAGAACCTGCTGTCTGCCCTTTCTGGAGGCCTGTGGGGCTGCCCATGTGTGCAGGCACCTCTAGATTTCTTCTCATTTCCACTTCAGGAAGATTAACTGTGTGGCTTTGAAAGTTGCTAAAGATATTCAATTTGGCTTTCATAAAATCAGAATATGGAGGAACTTCTAAAGGATGAATGCTTTGGGAATATTCCAGATGTGCCTTATCATTAATCATTAATCCAAGGCTCAACAGAGTAACAGAACTCATCTGCTCTGGTTTCTCATGGTTCACTCCTCATCTACGTTGGTTATTCTAGGGAAAGAAGCTGAAAAACAAATCAAGGACTATCCCCATTAAAAAAAAAAATATTTATTTACCTTTGAAATGACATCCCCTTCCTGGTCTCCCCACTGAAAACTCCCTTTGCCTCTAAAAGGGTGCTCCCTACGCACCCACCTACTCCAGCCTCACATCTCTAGCATCCCCCTTCGCTGGGGCCACAAGCTTCCACAGAACTAACCGCCTGCCCTCCCATTGATGCCAGATGAGGCAATATGTAGTGGAAACCATGAACCAACCTATGAATACTCTTTGGTTGGTGGCTTAGACCCTGGGAGCTCTGAGGAGTCTGGTTAGTTAACATTGTTCTTCCTATGGGGTTGCAATTCCCTTCAGCTCCTTCAGTACTCCCCCTAACTAACTCCTCCATTAGGGTCCCCAGGCTTAGTTCAGTGGTTGGCTGTATCTGCATCTGAATTAGTTAGATGTTGGCAGAACCTCTCAGAGGATAGTTAGCCAGGCCCCTGTCTGCAAGCACTTCTTGGTATCAGAAATTGTGTCAGGGTTTGATGTCTGCAGATGGGATGGATCCCAAGGTGGGGCAGTCTCTGGATGGCCTTTCTTTCAGTCTCTGCTCCATTTTTTTGTCCTTGCATTTCCTTTAGACAGGAACAATTCTGGGTTAAAAATTTTGAGATGGGTGGGTGGCCCTATCTCTTCACTGGGGGCCTTGTCTATATAGTGGATATGGTCTCCTTAAGCTCTATCTCTTCTTTGTTGGGTATTTTGGCTAATGTCATCCCCATTGGTTCCTGGGAGTCTCTTGCATCCTTGACATCTGGGACTTTCTAGTGGGTCACCCTCCCCTCAACCCCCTTTCCCCATCTCCCACTGCTTCATATTTCTATTCATTCTCCTGGCTCTCTGGACTTCTCTCCTGTCTCTTCTCATACTTGATACTGCCCCTACTTTTTTCCCTCCCCTTCCCCTCTCCCATCCAGGTCCCTCCCTCCCTCTACCTCTTTTTATTATTTTGTTTATTATTTAGTTTGCACAGTACTATAGTTAAAGTGCTATAATGATTCTCTTTCTTCAGTTTTTTAATTAGATTCCCCTGAGTTTATCTGAGCCCTCATCAAAGGCAACCTCATCAAAGGCCATGAGTCTACAACTTCCCTAAGGCTGGAACTTCATGCTTTCACTCAAGTGGATTTGCAAAACCCACTCATCTACTACTGACCTCAAAGCTACATATACTTTAAAAGTATTTGTTCTGAGGTTAGAGGGATGCTCAGTAGTTAAGTACACTGATTGCTCTTCCAGAGGATACATTTCAATTTCTAGCACTCACAAGGCAGCTCACAAATCCTCTGCAATTCCAGTCTTAGGGATCTTATGCCCTCTTCTGGCCTTTGTAAGCAGTGTATTCAAGTGGTAAGTAGACACTCATTTGCATGAAGTGAAATAAAATAAAATCTTCATTCTAACAGCATATTTCTTGTTCTGTTTAAGCTGCTACATGGAATACGCAGATATTTCTATCATGTTTCTGAAGGCTGGACAGAGCATGATCAAGGAAATAGCAGATTCACTGAGTGGTTAGGGTCTATCTACTTCCTTAGTTCACAGAAGTCAATCTGATCCTTCTTCTATTCTTTCATAGTAGAGAGTTAAGTAAGCTATTCACAGGAGCTCAAGCCTTAAGACTTATCATTTCAAATACCATCTTACTGAGCTTTAGGTTTCAACATAGGAATTTAGGGGTACATACTAATCTATTGTATCACTCAACTTAGTTACCAATATTAGTATCATTCTAACTGAATAACAATTGTCCCCATTTATAAATTAGAAACATAGAGTTTAAGATTTATTATCTCACATGGTTTCTAAAAACTATTACAATTATTCTAGCTAAGGTTTTAGCCTAGGGATGTTTCTCAAGTCATATGGCTTTCACAAACTGAGACTATATTGACTGGGTCACTATTTAGACACACATATCTTATACATCATCAGGAATCATGCATTGTATCCGTCCTCTTCCTTCTTCCAATCTACTGTCTCTGTACTCCTCCATTTCTTTTTCACCTGTAACTTTCTAAACTACAAAGAAACTCTATTTCTCTAGGGTGCCATGGCTGCTTATTCCTTCAGCATTTTAGCTCAAAATTGGTTTTCCTGGGCTTTCCACCATTCTCCAAGGCCATTAGAGTGTCTCTTGACCTCTTGATAAGTCCAGTTCATGAACTTTCAGTACACATCCAAAAGTAACAATTACTCTGAGACCTCCATACTCCAGTATCATGCTAGCTGCTTTCAGCTAAATTATTTACCCTCATAAATGCTGAAAGATACAATTCTACTATCTAGGGACTACACCTGTAAAATTTGCTATCTGTTCCTCAACATTAAGGCTCTAACTGAATGGTACCTAAGATCCACTGGAGAAGCATAACTTGATTTCATAAGGCTGATTTTATAAAATGATTTAGGTTGTTTCTTTTTATCATAATTTCACATATATCCTGTAAATAAATTTATGTTCATATTTAAATTTTTAAAGAAGATTCGTGTATGAATTTGGCTTGAAAGCCATTTTACCATCTAGCTTTCCACTCTCTTCCCTTCCCTATGTTCAATTTGGGGCACTCTTGAGTTATTCTCATTTCATACCACCTCCACCCCCTCTCTCCTTTTCTGTGACATTGGTTCATACCTCAGCTTTCACTCTTTGCCTACACTGCAGGATTTTTCTGTTAAATCTTTATCCAACAAACTGTAGCACCTGCCTCAAAGTCTTTCCTAACTTAAACTTTGTGACTTTCAGAATGCCCAAACAAACAGAATGCTATAACTTAAATATATGATTCATTATCAGTGATTAATTAGTGCATTTACTTCAATGCCAACTCAACAGAAAGGTACTTTCAAGCACCAGCAAGATGGCTCTGAAGGTAATGGTGCTGTCACCAAGCCTGAAGGTCTGAGTTCCATCTTCAGAGCCATGTGGCAGAAAGAACAAATGACAGAAGTTATCCTCTGGTCTCAACACATATATACCCCTCTCCCTACCACACATAAACTTGAGTTGTTCACCAGGAGATAAAGTATCCCAAACCAATATAGGCTATTCCATTGCCCTTGATAGCCCTCTAGATCTTGAAGGTAAGACCCTAGTGTTGAAGACACTGTACACTCAGGACACAAGACTTGGAGGAACTGAGTTAGAACTGCCCTAGAAGCTGTTATCCTGAAGGTCTTGCTCTTATGATACAAGGGAGAGGACCAATCAGGAGCCTCACCCAGCTGTAAAAATCTATGAACCACAGCAGTGTCTGGACTGGCAAGCTATCTGGTCACTCAAGAGAGGTACTTTTAGCTTGTGAGTAAACAGCTGTCTAACTGTACTAAATAAAGCCCACTCAATGGGAGGGAAATCATGCCTCGTACTATAAACCTAGCCAACTCTCTATGGGTGAAGCAGGTATAGACTCTTGAGAAAAAACACTTATATCTAAATGAATGTAATTTTAACTGCATTTTAAGTATGTATCTTTATACCCACAGGTAAGTATGGTGATCACCCCTCTTTAAAGAAGCTTCTTTTTGGAACAGATGTACATGGTGGCAGAGATCCATAACTGGTCAAAATGCAGAGCATAAGTATACATGGGGTCTCCAGCCCAAATTGCTATATTTGCACCATAATCCCCTATACAAAGCTTAGGAAATATCAAGGAAGAGGGGGTGGAAAGTCAGAGGACCCGAGTGCCTGGTGCTTGTGTTCCCTATACATGCAGGAACAATGCACCCATGAACTCTCAACAATTTGCTTGCCTGAACAAGACAGGCATAATAACAATACCAACTGACATTCTAATGTGAGCAGAGAATTTCTACAAAGTTCTACTTCTAGCTGAACTAGAAGTGAGCAATGGCTGCTTAGAGAGAATCTGTTCCCTCTGGTATCAGCTCTTGCATAGGTTGTGCAATCCCAAGTGTTCAGCCATGGACACATGTATACATATACACACGAGCAAAGCTAAATAGACTTAGTACGCTATATGTGTGTGTGTGTGTGTGTGTGTGTGTGTGTGTGTGTACTAAAACCAATAGCATCTACATGTAACAATAATAAAGAGGACATGAATTTGGGGAGGGAATGGGAGGATCAGAGTGGGGAGAGATGGAAAGAGTCAGGTAGGTGGAGTTCTCATGTACAAAGTTCTCAAAAAGTTAAAATGAAAACAAAAGTGACTAAACAGGGTTATGGTTGGGGACATAGCTCAGCAATAAAGAGTTTGTCCAACACAAGGGAGGTTCTAGGACCCACCTTCTCCAAGAAAAGACAAAGGAGGAGAAAGGGGGAGGGGAAGGGAAGAAAGAAGATAGGAAGAGAAGATAGTTAGAAGTAAACTTAGCAATGGCAGTTCTCAGTTTCAAAAACATAACTTAGAAGTTTGTAATACACACAAACACACACATACACACACACACACATACACACACACACACATACACACACACACACTGTTACACATGCATACATACATTTGTAATACACATATTTATAGACATCCCTCCCTCCCATTTACACACAAATAAAAGTAATACTAAAACTAAAGAAAAGGTCTGGATTCACCTATTGGATAATTTGCATGATTAAAACATCTGTACATGCAACCTTTGTCTCTACAACCCTATGAACTACAGCTTCCAATATAGTTTTGAACACATGAAAATTAACAGAACAGATCTGAATCAACATCATTCATGAATGAGGACAATGTATCATACATTATATTGACATGAATTCTTTTTTGTTTGCTTGGTGCCTGGAGACTGAAGCCTGCACCTCATGCATGCAAACACTTGCTCTACACTGAGCTCACAGCCCTAAAATGTACTTCTTCCCTCCACAGCTCACCATTTACTCTTTATGTGGTCCGAATGGTTGACTCTAGGACATCAGACATAGTGGCAATGTATCACTCCATCACTAAGCTATATCCTCAGCCTAACAACATTGCTTAATGTTAAAATACCAGTTACAACACAGTAATTACTTTTAACAATGAAAGCAATTTAAAAAAACCCTTAATGTCAACAGGTGACTTCAAAAGAGGCACTTAATGAAATTAAATGGCTGGCAATAATATATAACAAAAATTTTAAGGAAAACACCATCAGTCAGTGGGTTTATAAGTTACAGCATCTTTTGTATAGCCATTTAGAAATACTATCACTTTGACAGCACATCATTAACCTATGGCCATTTTCTCCTAATTTGTTTCTCCTTCATTTGGCTTTCTTAACATTATTTGTACCAAAACTCTTTTATGTTCCCTAAATAATCTTCAGGGTTTTTGTATTACTCTTTACTGAGAAGCCAAGAAGCTACCAGTTATCCACAAAGTTAATAAATATTCTACTGGCTTAATTAGCTAAAAATCTGAAAGACATTTTTTTCTAAGCACAAATACAAGCATGAACAAATTGTGGTTTATCTATAAAAAGTATCTTAGTCAGCAATGAAAAGAAAGAAAACATGGATATATTTATTACAACGTGGATGGATTTCAAAATCAGTAAGTAACGCAGTCCCTGAAGCACTTGAGCCAGCGCAGTGGCACATGCCTAAGCTCCAGCACTGGCGAGACAGAGATAGGGAATGACCTCACATTTCAGGTCAGTCTGAGCTACAGAGCACCAGGCCAGCCAGGGCTGCACAGCAAGAGCTTGTCTCACCACAGGAAAACAAACCCCAAGACAAGCCCTTGAGGCCTTCAGAGGTAGAGTGTGTGTTAAGTCTGGAGTTCCCTCCTTAGCATAAAAGAATGAATGAATGAATGATAAGTGAATGAATGAATACTGTCACATTCTTTTCAATTGCTGTTTTTCTTCTCACTTCTGGCTTATAAAAGAAAAAAATAAAAAACATTTTGTGCTTTTAACTACCACACCTGAAATAAGTCCATATTTTCTGTTAATACAGTGGACTGACCTGGAATACTAAAATTCCAATCCACGTCCACTAATGTACACAGCACTGAAGGTGAAAACAATCCACAGCAAGCTTCGTCACTGCTTCCCTGGTTTGACTTGACTCACTCATCCTTTTTCTTTGCTCATAGTTTCTTTTACTCCACATCACCTTTCACAACCATTTTCCCTTCTTCCTCCTACAACAGATTTCTGTGTGGCTCTGGCCTGCGAGACGCTGTGTTTGGCATTCTGTAGCTTCACAGTGTTACTATGAACACAGAAATCCCTGGGCTCTTTAAATCTGAGAATTTGTGTCTTTTTTTTTAGTTCTGGTAAATGCCAATAATTACCACAGATTTTTTTTTTTTTTTTTTTAAAACAGAGTCTCATTATATGGTTTAGACCAGCCTGGAATTTTCTCTCTGGAACTCTAATCACAATTTCACAATGTTCTGCATTTTCTAGGAGGCTGTGAACAGCTTTTAACTATGCCTATATGCTAAGTTAATCTACCACTTATTTTTAAAGTTGTTATAATTTTCATTTCTGATACAATTGATTCCTGTTTAAATATGTTTGGTCACTTTCACAATCTCTTACTTTATTAAAATATTTATGTACTATATATTTCTAGCAACTAATTTAGTTTTTTGTTGTTTCTGATGAGTCCTGGTCACAGTATCCTGATTTTCACACTTACATTTTTGTAATTTTCTTTTTAAAACATGTATATAATTATTTTATGGTTACATATGTCCCTCTGTAGAGAATCTATAATTGTTTCTACCTAGTACTTAAGAGTATCACAAAACTACATCCAGTTTTGATTAAACTTCTCCACTTGTAGAGTTTTAGAACTACGAAAATATTATAAAATCAAAGCCCTAAATTTCAAGTAAGTTTAAGCTCATACCAGGGATTATTAGCAGAGATCTTATCTCCACATGAACCTGAAGCCTCTGCAGAGCCTCTGACCAGCCCTCCCATTCTACCACAGGACACAAGAAGTTCTTCTCTAGGATTCAGTCATCATGCCCAGGAAATCCATGCCAACAGAAAGGTTTTGAAGGAAAACATGGCTCTAGGTATTACAGTAGAAGGAAAATGGGCCTGAAAGGATGAAGTGGAGGAAAAGAAGAAATTATGAGCAAAGAAAACAGCTAAGAACAAGTAAGTCAAGGCAAACCTGGGAGAAGCAGACAGTAACTAACAGGGTTAAGCTAAAGCACGGTATTAAAACTTCAGTGCCCGTCCCTAACCAAATACCCCAACAGGAAGCCGAATTTTAAAAATGCCTATTGTTCAAGAAGCCAGTGGAAATATGAACGGCTGGCTTTGGGAAGGGAAGTGTGAGATCTCTGGAATCTTCACCAGCACCTTAACCCAATACCAGAAAACAAAATGTACTTCAGTCAATCCCTTGTCTTCTACAAAGGATATGGAAGAAGCTTTTGTTGATGTGACAAAACCCTTTCTACTGAAACTCTTGAGGATGTCCTCAGTATTCAGTGGCTTCAGCACCCACATACCTTACATAATATACTTGTTTTGGTCCTACCCCCCAAAACTTCTTATTTTCCTACATGTTCATCCACTTGTATTAATGGGCATTTTACATGTTCACTAAGAGGGGGAGGTCCAGCTCTTGTCTGTATACTACCGCAAATGGAATTCTATTACTTCTTAAATAGTTTTGTGAAATTTCAGGTTGAGGTAGTATATTTATTCTTGTTAAACTTTTAATGTCCAATGTAGTTAGAAAACTATCCAGAGAAATAATAATAAAGCAAATCTTATACCTTTATTATCTCACCTTATAAATCCCTTGTCTTCTGCAAATCTGTTCTAATGCTTACAGCTTTCAGTCACTGGTCAGCACAGATCTGACAACCAGAAAAGGCTCAGAATTAATTTTATGAAACTTTCAGAAAACATTTTATGCCAAATCTAACATAGTCTCTTACACTTTGCAGTTATAAAGAATTACAAATTAAATTTTCTAGAATAACTAAATAAAGACAAATTAAAACAAATCAAATTCTCTATCCAACTCCTCCAATAGGAAGCTGGATTTAAAGAATGCCTTATCGTCATGGATGCCTGTGGGAATATGAAGGGCTGGCTTGGGGAGGGACTCTGGGATCTCTGTAATCTCCACCAGCACCTGAACAATAGGAGGAAACACACTTACTTCAGCTGATCCCCTGCTTCCTACAAAAAAAATATGGAGAGCCTTTGCTGATGTGACAATACTGTCCTCTTATCACAGTCAGTAAACATTAGTTCTATTATTTCACAGCAAAACCAAAACAAAATAAAATCTACAAAAGAACTCTGAAATGTCACAGAGATCATCTTCTGGGTTTTTTCAATTTTGACACTATCATTAAAACTGCCCGTTAGAATCTTTCTTTTCTTTTTTAATGTTTGTGTATATGTTCAGATTTGTATGTAGCAGGGATCATGTGTCAGGGTGTGCCTATGGAAGTCAGAGAACAACTATAGGCTGGTTCTCTTTATATGTTTTCATGAGTTCCAGGGATCAAGCCCAGTTTGTCAGGCTTGTATGGTAAACACACTACTTGCTGAGCCTCCCAGCACCCAAGTTTTGTTGTTTTCTACTTTGCTATACTTTTTTCTAGTTAGCCACTGGGGACAACTCTAACATTTATCTCTACATCAATATAGAAGTTTGTGTATATATCCCTACACTAGCTAGTTTTATATTAACTTGACACAAGCTAGAGTAACTGGAAAGGAAGGATTACCTCAATTGAGAAAATACCTCCATAAGATTAATGGAGGAGGACCCTGCCTGCTATGGGTAGGGCCATGCCTAGCTGGTGGTCCTGGGTTCTCTATGAAAGAAGGCTAAGCAAACCACAGAGAGCAAGTAAGTAAGCAGTACCGCTTAATGCTTCTACATCAGCTCTTGCCTCCAGGTACTTACTCTGTTTGAGTTCCTATCCTGATTGCCTTCAATATTGAACAATGTTTTGTAAGCATGAGCCAAATAAACGATATCCTCCCCAGTTTTTTGGTCATGGTGTCTTATTGCAGCAAAAGAAACCCTAAGACAATCCCCTATCAGAAATGAAAGAAAACTTACACTTCTCTCCTTTAGTATGCTGCCCTTGCATGAAGAACATATAAACCACCAATCTGGAGTCTGCATCTTCATTTTCCAAGCAGCCACTACAGGTTTAAACTAAACCTTAGCACCCGATGTTCTTCCTTCTTCACAGAGATGTTTATCCTGAAGAAATGTAGTATGTTTAAAAAAAAAAAAAAAAAAAAAAAAGCTCAGCCTTTGAAGTCATATGGACCTGGGTTTAAATATCAATTCTCCCACTTAATAACTGTATAAACTGAATCAATGAAAAATAGGTTGCAATGTATAGATATTAAATGATACAACATAAATGAAAACAAATGCCAGCATAGTATTAACCTGCTGTGTAAGTTGTCAGGTCCCCCCACCTCCCCAGTTTTCTTCTCTACTCTTTCTTCTCCAGCCTTTTTCTACCCCTTCTCCCTCTTTCTCAACAGGTTCTTACGGTGTAACCCAGGCTGGCTACAAATTTATCATTTTTCTGCTACCATTTTGCCAGTGTTGAGACTGTGAATTTGTGATAGCACATCAGAATCAAGGGAGTACTATTATGCTTGGTGTACTTCTGCGTAATTTTTACTTAATTCAATTGGTCCAAAGACCTTTCCAGAATAAATCTGCTTAAGTCATAGGCTTGATAAACTTGCTCTGATTATCAACATTCAGCAATGCATAAATACACCTAGTAATGAATATAATACATTCTCCTAAAAAAACTGCACCCAAATCCTACTGCCAAATACACCACTGGGCAGTCCAAATCTATGTCCAAAAACCACTAGCAAGTTCCTGTTATGTGGTGATGCTCGGAAAGTGTAAAAAATATAGTGTAAAGCTACTTTAGTTTTCAGTTTTTCTTTCATTCTATCATTTAACTTTGTGTTTACATATGTAAATACATGATTTTGTGGTAAAAATATAAGCAAATTAAGAAAAAGGAAAACCTCTTTTCTGTCATTGACATCTTCTTTAGGTTATCTAGATCCCTTGTCTGGAGCAAGGGTGATTTGAAAGGGGACCATCTACCTAGAGACTGTGCTATTAACTGCACAACACTACAGTACATTCAGTTTCCTATTAATGGACATTGAAAATGGTTCTAATTTTTAAATTATGTATGATGTTTAATATTAAATGCCAACTTGGTGAGATTTTGTGTCAATTAGGAGACACGACTCAGGACAGGTCTGTGAAGAAGTTTCCAGAAAGGACTAAGTGAGGCCAGGGAGACTCTTCACAGAATAAGCGCACCTTCCAAGACTGGCCCAGATACAGGGACCAGAGGAAAAGGTAGTGTGGCCTTCCTGCCTTTGTTTCTTGCTAGTAAGTATGTCTGCTGCTGCTGGTGGTGACACCATATTTCAGAATTCAGACTACTGCTCCTTTGACTTTCTAACACTAAAATTCAGAGACCTTCCAAGAATCCTCCAGGGCTCCAGCACCAAATCAGGACCAAGGCATCCAGTTTCATAGATGGAATAACTATGAGGTTCTCAGCCTCTCAAGCATACAGATAGCCTTTGTTGGAAGACCCAGCATTTAACATGTAAGCCATTTGAGTGAATCTTTTAAAATGTGCATTAATTTTACTGGTTCTGTACACCAGGGCACCCTGCCTAATAAAGGCAGTGCTCAGGGACCACTAGCACAAAACTGTAAAGTGCATCTTATTTTACTATTTTAAAAACAGATTACTGAAAGTTTTAATGCCTGTGCCAAAGGATACATATATGTGATTTGCTGAATACCACAGGATTCCCTCCCAGGTACTCTTGTGCTAGTGTATCCACATTTAACAGCAATGTACCCATTTGCCTATGTTCCCACCAGCTGAAGAGTATAACTTCCACATTTTGGTGAGGAATCTTCTAAAGTAGATTTAATTTTGCCTGCGTATATACATTTGTAGACATATGTGTACATACAGGCAAGAGGTTCATTTTCGTTCATTATTATTCCACACCTTGGTTTCTGAGACAGGAATGCTCAATGATCCCAGAGCTCACTGACTAGCCAGGCTGGCTGGCTAGTTAGCTCCAAGGATCCTCCCTATCTCTCTCCCATCCTCCTCCCTAGCCTCTCACCACTCCCAGGCTGGAGTTACAGAAGCATGCTGCTGTCCTTGGCTTTTATGTGGGTGCTGGGGTCCAAACCTACTTCTTAGTAAGCATTAGGACAGCAAGCATGTTACCAATGGAGCTATCTCCCCACCCCCAACAGCTTTAGCACAGCTTTAATTTGAACTTCTCTCTGTGTGACTGAAACTGGGCCCTCTTTAATCCAGTTATCATTTTTCTACCATCTTTCTCTTCCTCTGAAGTCTCTTTGCAAATCTATGGTTCCTGATTTGCCTAGATTTTTAAAAACTGGTTTTAATTACAATTAGCTTCAAACATTTCCCCCATTTTATCATTTGTTTTTACTCATACAATATTTCACCATGCAAATTCTTCATGGCTATAAAACCTTGACTTAGACTTTCAGACTTTAGCTGGGCTGTTCCACAGGTGTTTTGCTCGATGTGACTATTAAGAAGTCTTTTGCTAGTCTCTTTTCTTCCTGGAAACTCAGGGAAAAATTTAATTTTCTTGAAATGGAACTAAGCTATAACTTAAAAGTAATCATTTTGGATTAACTTTCCTAGTAAACAGGAATTTTGTAAGATGAGGGAGGGGAGGCATTGTCTACACGGTGTTGGTACCATGTAGAACATGGTACGTCATGAACAGCACTGTGCCACTGACACCTCCAGTCTGAAAGCTTTTTTATTATGTAGACTTGAGTCTTTTCTACTTAAAGAATGCTTTCGTGAGTAGAAGTTTAGATATCAGCCCATTATTGTTTTTCTTCTTATGAACTCAAATCTCTCAACTTCTGTCTTAATCACTTCCTAGACACTGGTGATGTGACTCTGAAGTAGAAAATACCTAGACTATAAGGCCCTGGGTTCAAGCCTCAGAATACATGTGTCTGTTTCTCTGTGTGCAAACACATCTGTATAACTTTTATTCCAACTGTCATTTTTTTTTTTTTGGCTGTCTTTATGACTTTGGTCAGTGCCCCTAATTTAGTTTAGTGTTAACCTTAGCTTCCCTTAGCTTTTATCTTAAAAGATAAAAGATTTTAATAAAGATTTTATTTTCTCAGTTCAGAAAATTCATCATCACATTTTTGTTGCTGTTGTTGTTCTTTTGGGGTTCGGAATTTGGATTTGGGGCTTTTTGTGTCTGCAATTGCTTTTACTGCAGGAAGGAGTGCGACGTTGTAGTTTTCTTTAGCTCTACCACTGTTACAAACAGATTTATCAACATCTGAAATGTTTTGACTCCTGGTTTGTTTTCTACTTAAGAAGCTTTATATGAATACTGTCTGCCATCTGCTGTTCACTTTTCTTTTTCCTAAACCAGGTGGCAGTACAAATAGGAAAAGGGGAGGTGAATGACTGGTTTCTTACTTCAATAGTACCACACTAACTGGTTTTGTGTTTTGTTTATTTTCATCTCTGACCCTTTCCTGGGTGGGAGGCA
The DNA here is from genome assembly GCA_030674055.1 of Rhabdomys pumilio. NCBI lineage: Eukaryota > Metazoa > Chordata > Mammalia > Rodentia > Muridae > Rhabdomys > Rhabdomys pumilio. The sequence continues at coordinate 203,212,026 of JANHMN010000001.1, read as the reverse complement.
GGCTTACCACCTTCTATTTGGTCTCACAAGATCTCTGACTCTGCTTCCTTTTCTTGCTGACCAGCAAATCTTCACTACCTGGAGGCTCCATCCTCCATCTTCAAGGCTGTCCTCTTTCCTTAGATTCAGTACCTTTTTGAGACTGCCTCTTGGACACACACAGTTTCAGCCATTTTATCCAACAGGTCTCACATAGCTCAGTATTTCCTTGGCTCTTCTATTCTGCATGACAAGTATTTTTGCCTACAGAGTCACCTTCCTGCCCTTTTTAATTTTCTTAACATCTTTTGTAGTTTTGTTTATGACAGCTGCAGTGTCCTTGAGTGACACTTTAAGACTCTTTACTGTGAATTTAACTTAACCAATGTCCTTCATCTAATTGCTTTTCAGCTTGTCTTCTGCCTTGCCTTCCTTTTTCTGGGTTGGGGGTAGTGTTAGGGATTGATCCAGAGCTCTACAACGTTTGGAAAGTGTTCTAACACTGAGCCTGATCTCAAGCCCCTCCCTTCATCTTCTACCAAGATGATAGAGCTTGTTTTCTCAAACATTTATATTTATATAGTACACCCTGGCCTCCCTACTCTATCATTACAAACTGCTTATATTATCATTACTCTCTTTTCTACTATTCATACTTTTATTGCACTTCTTTTATGTAACAACTTAAAATTCCCTTTTTGACAAACTTGATACACATCTAAACACTCAGTGTAGGACACCACTTGCATTGATTTCTCTCCCCACATTTGGCAATTCGAATTTTTGTACATCACTGGGGTGTCCTATGCCTCAGTTGTAAGATTGCCCATTTAGCAGACTGCACAGGTTAAAGACTATTACTTATTTCCAACACCAGTTATAGATCCTAGGTTGTTATGTACACTTCTGATCAACCAGTTATGAACTGGAGGTTGCCACAATACACCCTCTCGGGTCAACTTACTGAACTCAAGAAAGTGTCTCTGTACTATTGCAATGTGGCTCATGTTGGGAATAACATATGGAGGTACAAACAGTCCTGGCCTGGCCTCAGAAGAAATAACCACAACCCATAACTATAGAAGGTCCTTCCTGTTTTTTGTCTCATCTCTTCTATAACTTATGGCACTTTATGCTAAAGGAAAGACAGAAGTAAACTGAAAATTTCTATATCCCTAGGTATGGCCAAAACACTAAATGTAAATTTATATAAAAACTGTAAATTCCTGTATACTTACATATATAAATTCTTTTTCTCTTAATGTGTAATGAGGACAAGTCTTGAGACCTATAGACAAACCTTATAGCAGAGAATTCCAGTAAGACTTCTAATAATACATTATAAAGTCTCTGACTCAGGACAGTTGAACAGAATGGATAAATTGGACAAAGGAGTAAGGATGAAGGGCAGAGTTTCTATGTTTGCTAGACTCATCACCATCCCTAGCCATGTGGGCATGAGCTAATTAAATAATTGCCACGAGGGACTAAATTCAAACATCCTTTCACTCCAGGGGTAGGAGTGAAGCCTGGAAGTTCCAATTAGTATGCGTGCATAGTAGTATACTGTAGTGTACACATGGAGGTTAAAAGACCTCAAACATTGTTCCTCATGTAACATGGCCCTACTTTTGAGACAGAATCGCTCACTGACTGAAGCTCAACAAATAAGTTAGGCTGACTGGCAAGGGAGCCATAAGAACCCACCACCTCTGTCTCTGTAGCAGTGGAATTACAAGTCTGAGTCACCAAATCAAGCTTATTTCGGGTTCTGAAATCCTATCCTCATGCTTTCAAAGCAAGTACTTTCCAATTAAGCAATCTCCCCAGCCCTGGAAGTCCCAATTATTTGATGACATAGTTGGTTCATCAAGCTTACAATCTTACAAGCTTCTTTCCTGCTGGCTAGCTTACATATGCTGGAAGGTGCTAAACAGGAGCTGAGGAGAAAATGTCATTAAGTCTTACCCAGCTATGGAACCTGTGAACTCTAACATTTGACTTAGAAGGCGTGTCCATTGGTGCATTAGTGGCATAAATGTTTTGGGGTAACCAACAGCTTTCTACTAGGACTTAAGGCCTACTTCAGAGGGAATTTATGTCTCACACTTTAAAACCAAACAAGAACCCATGACTGGGAAGGTCACAAGCCCTATCACCATTATTCTGCTAAAGGAACACAGCATTAAACTGCCTTCTATATACTTCTATATCCTTATACCCATAGGCTAGTGAAACTCTCGCCCTTATCACTTCTTTATTCAGCAGTTGGAAGTTAATACAAAGACTGGTCAAGTAGAGAATAAGTGACTGTGGAGCTTATTAGCCTTACATGGGACTTCTATATCATCTCCCTTAATATCATCCCTTAAGACTCAGGGAACACTGTAGAAAAGGAGTCAAAACTTTTAAGAGCCAGAAGTGGGAGGTGGGCATGTACTGCTGTGAAATGGTGTCTTTTGAACATGCCAAGGCCACCATACTCATGAAATCATAGTAGTTGATTTCATGTGGTTGTAGTTACAAGATATGTACAAGTTCAAGCCAATCAACAATTCAGCAGGAAGATGAGGGACACATGAGGCCCCACCCCTAGACAAAGAGCTATGGAGAGTAGATAGTTGCTGGGAGAGGAAGAGTCAAGCTTTCTAATGGTGTGGCCCTCAGCAAGTTGCCTATGGGCCAGTAGATGGTACCTTATATCCATGCACATGTTAGCAGCACTAAAAGGATTCAGTGGGAAAGAGGGGAGAAAAACCTCACCAAGTTGGGAGGGGTATGGGCGTAGGGTCTGGGATGAATTAAAGAAGGTAGTGGGAATGGTATAATTTAACTACATTGCACCATATTCATGTATAAAACTGCCAAAGAATAAAACAATTTAAATTTATGATTTTCTATAACAAAAAACTTCACGTAATTTTTTTCAGCAAAAAAATATACCAATCAGAATAACCTGAATCAATGTTTCTATTTATAGTTTAGGCATAGTACTTTCATTTCTTCCAAAACAGACTTTCTGATAGTGGATTATATTCTTTCCACACTGTCAAAACTCAAAGCTCTAAAACCATTATTCCCAACTGGAGCTATCACGAAACATATTAAATGCTTAGCACTTGATTTGTGATGCCACCATACCCAGAAATGGCATAAAATTCTTGAAGGACAATCTGATGGTTTAAATTACTCTTTTTCCTTTAATAGTTTTTTTTTTTTTAATGTTGCTTTATTATCTAGAAGAAAATATTGCTGCAAAAGCACCAAATCCATGTGATATTTTTTTCCAGGTCACTTGGTCTTTTTTCCATGACTAAAAAAAGGTTAGTTTTTAAAATCCAACCATTTTACAAGACTATGTCTCAGTGTTAAGTGTTCTGGGCTGAGTTCCAGATTTTGGGATGCCTTTCAACAGTCAGCCTTTATCCTTTAGTGTTAAGTGTTCAGAACTGTAGCTCTGACAGTTGCTGCAGTCTAATGCTTTGGTTTACAGATTTTATTATGACAAAATGAGCACAAAGTTTACTGTTCAAACTGCTTTTAAGCCTCTAATCCACTGGCATTAAGTACACAATGTTATACAACAACCATTGAGCTTTGGTTTACATGAGAGGAACTCTTTATTTGGCTGCTTGTCTTTTTTTTTTTCCCTTATTTTAAATAATGTTGTGGTAGTTTGAAGGAAAATGGTCCCTATAGACTCACAGAGAGAGGCACTATTAAGAGATGTGCCATTGTTGGAGGAAGTGTCTCCGTCTCTTCCTGCTGCCTTTGGATCCAGATGTAGAATTCTGATACCTCTGAAGCACCATGGAACCTATATACTGTCATGCTTCCTATCATGGCAATGGACTAAAACTCTGAACTGTAAACTAGTCCCAATTAAATGTTTTCCTTTATAAGAGTTGCCATAGTCAGGGTGTCTCTTCACAGCAATAGAAGCCCTAAGACTAGCCTGGACCTCAAGAAATGGACTGTCACTGACTCCTAGGCTCTGGGATTAAAGGTCCCTACTACCATGCCTACTTTTGTTTCTACTTTCGCTTTTAAAAAGATACTGGTTTCTCATTTCTTTCTTTTTCTCTTGTGCCATCATATGGGGTGCACATTCACCATTTTCGGTAAAAGTGTCATTCATATTGTCACTAAAAGTGCCTCCGTTTCTCATTTTCTTTTCTGAGTTCTACCAGTCCTCACTTATTCTTGTAGGCCATAGCTACCTTACTTTTGACTTCCTTTTCTTTTTGATTTATATGTTTCTTTAAAAGATTTCATCTTAAATCAGGCATGGTGACTCAAAGCTGCAACTCTAGCATTATGGAGATAAAGGCAGGAGGGTCAAGTGTTTCCAGCCAACGTCAGCCACAAACAAAACAACAAAAAGATTTCACCTTAGCTACAATTTCTCTAAGCTGAAATACTTAAGATTACCATTTTATGTTTCATGGGCACATTTCTCTAGTGTCTTTTCATAATATAATCTAATGTGGTATAATTTTTGTTTTTTGAGCTGTTTCCAGTTTTGGTGACGGTGACAAACAGAATTGCTGTTTTTTCTCATTCTTCCTCAGAGAAGAACACCATCATCGTAAGAGAAATGTAGACTAAGCCCACCATAAGATCCCACTCCATCTTCCTATAACAGCAGAAGTTAAAACCAAACCAAAAAAAAAAAAAAACAACAGTACCAGTGACGGCTGTAGCTCAGCTCTGTGTAGATACACTGCACCTAGGAACTGTGCTAGGGTGTGGACTCACTTCATCCAGGACCCAGTGACTAAGGTGTTTGCATCAGCAACAGGAGTCTGGTCTTTGCTGTGCAATTTATTTTTACTTTTTCATCCTCACAGGTTGTTTCCCCAATTATTCCATGCCCTTTTCATTAGAGAGAAAATAGTTATCACTAAATCCACTTTCAAGAAGTTGAAACACAGCCACCACAATGGTAAAGGCCACTGTGGTAGTTTCATAGTTTAGTTCATTTTTCACAAGAGTAAAGTTATAGGAGAGCATAAGCTTCATTTCCTCTGAATTCTCCTAGAAAAGGTCAAGACAGACTTGGTTGTTGATGCATCTTTACAAGCTGTTTCTGAAAAGTGATACAACCCTACCTGAACCAGCTGCTAAGGACTTTTATCTTCTTATATCTCAGAGAGATTTATCTTGGAAAGCTTAAAAAAAAACATTTCACTGATTCTAAATGTCCTTCACTTTTACAAGTTGTCCCTTTTTAAAGGCTGGTTTCCCTTGTTTTTTTGTATTCTTTTCTATCTGGCATTGTTATTTACTTGCAAGAAAGGAACAAGAGTGTGCAGACACAGACTTACTGCACTAGTGTGTCCATCCTTTTGACAATACAACACAATGTTTTCAACTACAAAATCCATTCCTAAAAACTGTGCAATCAAGTTACAAAGACTAGCTACGCTGGGCCAGAGTTCATTACACCTCCCCCAAAACTTTTTGCTTTACTTGAGATATACTTTAAATGAGTAAACATTCATCAAATATAAAATCCATCACTACGCTCAGTTAGAGTTATTTCCTCTTTAGAAACTCCCACTGGCTTAACTGTAATTGAATGAACCTGCGTACACTTTCAGGAGGCAGTTTGGCACTATAACCCAAGGATATATAAACTCTCCAGCTTCACTTCATTTTAGTTGACTCTGAAACAAAACAAAAAGCCACTAACTCTGGTCAGATTTGTTGGTAAAGGCCTCAACACTTCTCAAGTTCCAAACTAGCCTGGATATACAGCGACACTGAGTCTCATAAACAAACAAACAAAAATCACTGGACACAGTAATACACATCAATGCCAGTATTAAGCAAGCTGCCAGCCTAGGCTACACAGTGAGTTCTGTTCGATTAATTTCCCACTAGTTCAACAACCTAATGGGTTCAAACTGTTATTATTTTGCTATTTTCCTCCAGGAAAGTAAGCTTTTTAAAAAAAAATTTTTTTTTTAATTTTTATTGTTTTAAGTCTTATTAAACGACCCAGGTTAGAGAATTCTTAACTTTCACTCTGGGATTATAGGCATGAGCTATAATGACTCAGTTTGATATTTGCAGCTTAGTGATTAACTGCAAGGTTAGTTATTCCTGGGAAAAGGAACTAAGTATCTCCAGTATCTTTTTATTAAAAAATCCAAATGGTATTTGACATAGTTCTTTTTATAACTACAGAGTTAAAACAAACAAACAAAAAACTTATTGCATATGTGTGTGTGTGTGTGTGTCTATACATGTGGAGGTTAGAAGGTAACTTGTGGGAACTATCTCTCTCCTTCTACCATGTGAATGAACAAAGGTTCTTGGGCTTGGTAGCAGTCACTTTACCCAACTGACCCATTTCTTAGGTCCTAAGACCAGCATCTTAAAATTATTTACAGAACTCAAGGACATCTGAGAGTCTTTGGATGATATCACAGTATAGATGAAGGATTTGCTAATCTTACTCTCTGACTGAAAATAAAATACTCTTAACTGGCTCAGAAATCATGTGGTTGTTTGTTTGTTTGTTTGTTTGTTTGTTTGTTTTTAACCTTAAAAACTACAAGGACTGGCATAGAAGACAAAAGTTGATCAATGTCTCAAGGCTAATCCATAGAAGAAAAACAAAACACAGGCTCTGGGTGTTGGAGTCCACTCAGCATGAAGACTTACCGCCCTTTGCTTCTCCCTTACCTCTCTAGAAAAGCGTTTTGCATTCAAATTCTTCACTAAATGGTCTTTGCTGGTGGAAGTTTCCCATCTTCTTTGATTTCTGTCTTTCCAACCCTTTTTCCTGCCCTGAATCACTGGGGAGCAGCCAGACCTGGATTAAGCAACAGTACCAATTACTTTCAAAAGAATGTACCTGTTAGTAGTAGCAACCTCTGTGCCAGCATAACAAGTACAAAGCTCTGTGTCCACAGACAAATAAAAGGCTATATACATTACATTTGAGAGGGGTAAATTCTACCTATCTACTTCACTCTATCCCCAGTCAGGAGCTTCACAGAAACATCATGAATAGTGACAAAAGTAGTAACAATATTACATGAATTGGTATGACCATATAAAAAAATAACTTGAAATATATTAAGGCACAAAAATCAGCTATTACCATTTGCCAATATTTTTCTCTAGTAAAATAAATTTTGTCTTTCTGTTTAGGAATGCGGCATATATAAATAACATGGCATAAAGCAGCTAAATTGGATCCTAAGGCGGAGCTGCATGGTGAGGGTGGCAGAAGGGTAGAAACAGGGGTCTCTACATGTAGGTGCAACATAGGCACCTGAACAAGCTCATCTTTTACATTAGAAAGAGGCTGTTTATCCTTAAAGGCCACATTCACTCTTTAGTAACTTTATCATGGTAGGCAAACTCTATCTTAATTTAAAAAAATTCTAATTAAAAAATGTAGGATTTGTCATGAATATGACGGCATATAATTGTTTCACTGGTCTCAACACTGGAACTTTCTGACCCAGTCTCCCTGCACTGCCACACCCAAGGATAAGATGTTGAATTTAGAGTGAAGAGAACAGAAAGACAAAAGAAAAAGCCATTACAGGAACTGCAACTATAATTATTAAGTTGGATAAAAGGAAAATCTGGTTTTAAATGTGAGCCATACAGAAGATACCCACATCAATAATCAAGATAACATAGGAAACATGAGAGAAGTATACACATATTTCGATCTGTTAAGACTATCAGCAATGAGGGGCTGGAGAGACGGCTCAGGGGTTAAGGAGCACTAACTGTTCTTCCAGAGGACCCAGGTTCAATTCCTAGCACCCACATGGCAGCTCACAACTGTCTGTAACTTCAATATCTGACACCCTCACACAGACATATATGCAGGCAAAACAACAATGCACATAAGATAAAAGTAAATAAATTAAAGCAAAAACAAAACAAAGAAAAAACACAAAGACTATCAGAAATGTGTCTTTAGTGCTCAAGCAAAAATTTGACATATAGGTCTCACTTGCATAAAAATGCTAATTTAAGCAGTAGGAACAAATAAGACTGTGAGTACTGAAGTTAAAGGTTGGCCAGGAAAGGATCCCGATATCCTTTAACAAAAGTAAACAAAGCAACAGGATGACAAAGACTTCCCAGGAAGCCCAATATTTAATCCCCAGTATCTAGAGGGACACAAGGCAAATGAAGCTAGGATAAGGAAGAGAGACCAAGTGCTTGCCTAGCTAGCATGTTCAGGGCCCTCTGACCTTGACCCTAAGCACGGTGAGAGACGGAAGGAGAGTAGATTAAATATATGCTTCTAAAACTTTTTTTTTTTTTTTTTTAACCTAAGCAATCCCGAGTCCAAATATCCCACCATGTAAATCACATTGGTTTATGGGAATTCTCATGGCACTTTAATTATTTGGGTGTTGAGTATTAAACCCAGGATTCTCTTGCATGCTCAGCACATGCTCTATCAATGATACTCTCAGCCTTTTAACATACCTTAATAAGAATTGATTCCATAAAAAATACCATTTGGAGAACAATTTGAATTTCTATAAATATCTATACTATATTTTAACTTGGCACATTTACTATCTACTTTCTAGTTTCAATCAATATACTCCATTATGGGGATAAACAGTGCAACTAAAAATAAAAACTTACAAAGTCTAAAGGTCAAAATGACCAATGCTTTTTGTGACAGTCATCTAATCAATGACATTTTAAAGACTCTCTCACACCTCAATGTTCACATGCTCCAGCCTTTAATCTCAAACCTTTCTGCAAATTAAGAAGACCACTGGCACAGCAAGGAGGAATTTAGACTCTTCTCTCACCACTGTCCTCAACAAATCTAGAGATAAACACATTTTCCTTTACCAAAACTGTTTCCTAATTCTTCTGAAAGCAGGAAAAGTATGTCAGTGGGTTTATGGACCAATAACAGTAATATAAACTGTGATCACCACCTCAAACTAAAGTATGACTAGTCACCCTTTTTGTTCCAGAGAAATTTAGTATGGGTTGCGGCTTTAAAAAGTAAAGAGAGTCAATTTGTGTGTGTATTCTGTTTGTGTTTTGTTCTTTCTGTCACAAAATATCCCCTCCATTCCTGTTGACTCAGAGGAATCACAAGTTAACCTCGAATAACTGAAGTTATCCAACCTTGGAAGAAACTAAAGTGAAGATACTGAGGTTAAGTCTCAGGTTCTCATGTTTATCAAAACTGTTAAAAGTTAATCACAAAATATTTGTCTCTAACAGGCTAGATTTTCAGATCTGGCAGCTTCTTTCAAATGAAACACAACGAATGCTTTCTACTTCCTTTACTTTTTTCTTTTTTTTCCAAGAGAAAACTGGAAAGGGGAAAGTACAGTGTCTTGCTCTTCTCAGCCTTGCAGCAACTCCAACACCCTCCTTAAATAATACTCTGCCCCATAAAGCCAGCCAGCATAGATAGTATGACAGATCCAGAAATTTACAAAGCTGTCATAGTTTGTTTTGTTTGGTTTGGTTTTGACTAAGTGCATAAAACATTCGATATGTGTAAAGTTTAATGTGAAGCTTCATAATTTCCTTTCCAAATGTTAATTTTAATTGCATAGATGTCTTCATTGAGTTGTATTGTTTTGGGGTTTGGTTAAGTTTGGCGTGATGTTTTTTTATTTATTTGCCAAGTAATTTTTTTAAAATAAAGTTTAAAATGTTAAAAATATGTAAAGAGAAAATTTCAAAGTAACTCAGCACCTTTGAAACAGGGGGAAGGGTGTGTCGCTCCGGTAAGACCAGAACTTGAGCAGTGGAGAAAGACACAGTTAGGTTTAGCCTGAACTACATGCCTAATTTGAAGTTCATCTGGAGTATACAAGATTCTGTCCCATAACAAAACACTAGTTCACGTCCCGTTTTCTGCGGACCAAGCCTTTTTAGTTTTGTTCTCTTTTTAAGTCACTGAAGGAATGCTGGCTGCCGCTTATGAATGAAACTACTCTCGAACAATCTGATGTCCATTATTCCAAGGGATAACCTTAGTCTAAAGGGCCACTCCCAAGAACTCTCGAGAAACGCAACAATTCAGCAGTCCGTCCCTGGCAATTTACAAAAAAGAGAAAGGTTCTCTATTAAGCCGGAGGCCAGTTGTCAAGACTCTCCCTTCCATGACTGGCTTTTCCGTTCGGAATCCTGCAGCCAGTCTCCTTTAATCATGAGAGGGGTCCACGGTGGGTTCGCGCCACAAACACTGTTGCGAAACTCTCGGAAACCAAGGGATCAAGGCTAAGGCATGAAAGCCCGCAGCCCGCACCAGACCTCTACTGACTAGCGAAGCCAAGCCGGGGCTACCACCACCACCACCACCACCACCACCTCGCCTGCCTCCCAAACCCAGGGAGGAGACTCCGGCCGAGAAGAGGCCCCTGCTAGGAAAGTCTCCCCATCACCCCCCGGGACTCCCCTTCTAGAACTAGTAGCTCCACACACACTTCCAAAGCCGAAAAAGGACGGCTGTAGCCACACACAAGATGGCAGCCACACACCTACCGGAGAGAGCGCTGCGCCACTACTCCAGCGAAGCGCCGCTCTAGAGTGCGGAGAACCCGATTGGCCGAAGCAGTCAGCGCGAGACAGGCCGAGAGAGCCGCTGACCAATCAGAAGGAAAGCGCGCCGAGCTCCCAAGGCGTTGAGCGGCAGTGGCTGCAGCCAATGGGCATCTGAGCTGGCTCGCTGAGGGCGGAGTGTGCCGTGGGCTGGTGTCTCCCGGGCGGAGGTGTGGGCGCTTCAAGACTGCAGGTGGGGACTGTGCAGGGTGCCCGGGGTGCTATCCCGCCTCAACCCGCTATCCTGGTAGCGGAGGTGGCCCGGGCGCTCAGCCGCGCTTCTTGTTCTGTCTTGCGGCGCTCACTTCCGTGGCTGGTGGTTCCTGAGTAGTTTGGCTATAATGGACTATAGGCAGCGGAACACAGTATAAATCTCAAGACACTGGTCCATTCCACAGGTAAGATTATACTGGCCATGAACAAATGAAATCATTTATCAGTTGAAGTTGATTGGAATCTTAGGAGCGACGGACTGACTCACCACTCACAGTCCAAGATCAGTAAAGTCAGTGCACAAAGGTATATGATTGACAGATCTCTGGCATGTAGTAACTTATGGCTCTCTGTATGTTTAATGAAGAAAACCGAATTGGAGGATTGATTTATGTTTAGCCTTAGATTGGTATACAGACCATAAGCTCTTCAAACTAGGCTGCCACATACAATAGGACATGTTTCTATTCATCAGAAGCCGTTTTCCCATTATTGTTGTGTGGGATAAAAAGAACACATGGAATGATTAAAAATGTGCCTGGCCCCTGACTTATATTCCATAAATGGCATGCTATCAAAGAACCAAGGAGATAGTGGTATCTTAGACTTTTTTGTTTTTTTTTTTCCCCCAAGTAAAAAGGAGACTTAGATCTAAATGAAGTTGGCTGGCTTTTTTTATTGTTGTTTTTGGTTTTTGCCAGATGAAAGCTTGAAACTGAAAAAGAACCAAATTTAAATAAAATTTTACTGACAAGCTGGGAGGAGCGGCACAAGCTTTTTACCTCATCACTGGGGAGGCAGAGTCTAGTGGATTTTTGAGTTCTCTCCTGACTGAGTTCCAGGACAGCCAAATACAAAACAAACAAACAAATAAAAAGTACACTGACAGTGAAATATTAGTTTTGTTTTTGGAAGATAAGCTTATGGTTTAAATTCTCTTAACTTTTTTGTTTTTTGGCAGTTTTTTTTCAAGCTACACTGGTGAGAGCTTTTTTTAGTTTGTTGTTTGCTATGTGGAAATCCAGCCTAGTAGTTCAGGATTACCTTGAACTACTGGTACTCCTGTCCCTACCTGCCGTTTCCTGAGGTGTCAGGCTTCGAGTAAGTGTACTGAGGTGGAAGTTACTAGAACCATTTTGGAAGGCAGCTTGACAATGTCTCTCTGTGGCACTTGGATATTTGTAGTCTTAATTTACAGTGGAAAGGTTGATTGGCTGAAATACAATTTACAGTTTATATTTACCTTTTAACAGTTTGTGTTTCTGGTGAGTCTCATTACCAGTGTGATACATACTTCTTTTTGGTTAACAGATTTTCAAGTTTCTAAGCATGTTTGGTATTCTGAGCATATCACAGTTCGTGGTATATATAAGCATGTTCTGGGCTGAAACTGGAGCTCAGTCAGAATACTTGCCTTGTTTGTACAAAGCCCTGGTTCGGAAACTGAGCACCATGTAAGTCCAATGTGGTGGCACATGCAATTGATCCCAGGACCTAGGAGGTAGAGGCAAAAGGGTCAAAAGTTTAAGGCCATACTCAGTGTCATAGCCAGTTCAAGCCTTTCTCAAGAGGAAAAAATAGAAAAATTGTGTTCCACTTGGCACTTAGTGGGCAACAGCTTATGTGTTTTCCTGTTTTGAGAAATTTTTGGTCATTATCACCTCATTCCTTTATTTTCCCCATAATTTATGAGGTATGATTTTCTGGGGTACTAAGTGGCTTTTCTCATGAGTCTGTTGTCTTATTTTCACCTGATCAGTGTATTTGAAGAACTGTTTTTATATCCATGATCCTTAATTGGTTATTTTTCAGAATTGTACATTTCTTTAGCCCTGCAAGGATCAAATATATTCACATTTGTTTTAAAATATTTAATTCTCCGCACTTTAGTGTGCTTGTTACTTCTTATCCACAATGCAGCTTTCTTTGTGTATTTCAGAGCTCTCATCTCCTTGGGGATTTTCTGCCATCCTTTTGTGTTACGCTATTGATTTGCGTTATCTTGAGTTCCTCGTGTTTCATTTCCTCATAGAGACCTCACAAACAGTCTGTTAAGAGTTCCCTTTTAGTTTTAAACATGACTCTATATAGTGTTTTAAAGCCTTCTAACATTCTTCTGGCTTATGGTGTGGAAAAGACAGAAAAGTTTACCATGTATTGACTAACACTTTGATAATTCAAAACATTTTATTAGTTCCACCAGTAGATATATATCCTAAGGAAATAATCAGAAAAATGCATAAAATGTTTGTTCCAGTATTATATATAACAATTTAAAAATATACAAAACTTTATGCTGACAATTAATAATTTTAAAAAATGTATTAAAACTTTCAATGTATGATTATTGTCCAAAGTAGATAATGTAGCCATTTAGTTATAGAAAGATAATAGTGATTGGGGAGAGAATAGACTATATTATTGTCTATTCTCTATATATGTCTAAAAGGCATATACACTAAAATCTAAAATTTTTAGAATTATGTACTGAGAGGATAATTGCTACCATTTATAGAATTCTTCCTGTGTCAAATATCATTCTAAATGATAATCTTATCCTCATAACAACATCTTAGGTAATTACCATTATTCCTATTTTTTAAAGTTTCTATGATATATTAAGATAAGATGGATAGTTTGTTGGTTGATAATGCAATGTAAGTATTAACATGTCAGATATAGACGATAGGATCGTGAGTTATTCTTTTCTGTATTTTTCCTAGTTCTGTAGATTTTTTCCCAGTTCATGTATATTTTTTCATAGTGCTTTGTATTATTTTTAAAGATAGAGTTGTTGTTATGGCAGTGTCTTTTTCTTCTTACTATTTTTTTTCTTTTTAATATGCACTATTCTTTGTTTTTGTTCCAGAGTGTTTCATGCATTTGTGGACCAAAACATGGGATGAACTTTTATTTTTAAAAAGGCATTGTCAGTAGTCCTGATTCAGCTTTCAACCTGACATTGATGAAGATGCTATACCTGTTTTTTCTTGTACTAGTATCATTCTGAAAGTCTATTCAAGCACAGTTTCTATTTGAAAATTTAAATACTAAAGAATCTTAGGAAGTGGCCTGACGAGATACTTTATTTGAGGACTACAGATTTCATAGAGACTGCAGTTGGACCCTAGTTATTCTCCAATCAAAGTGGTTCTTTTGATTAACTTAATTTTGAAGAATTTTATATAAGCAATACCAAAAGATGGAAGAAAAAAATGGTAGGTCAAAGAACTCATTTTTAAACGTTGTATTTAAATGTTTATACACATTTATGCTAAATTGCTGAATTTCAGTGGTTTTCACTCTCAATGATTTCTTTTTCTTCCTTCTACCTTTTGTGTGTGGGGAGCTAGCACAGCCTGGAATGGTTTGAAGTAAGTGGGGCCCAGAGTTGAATGTAGAGGTAGCTGTGAAGGCCGGTGCTCTCTTTCTAGCTCTCTACCTATACTAAATGCCTACTAATAACTTCTAAAAAATAAACACTTTCTTGTTATTCTGTGGTTAAAAACTACTGGCTTGGGTGATTAACACCTGTTGCCTAGCAGCAGGGAATTAAATAAAAATACTTATTGCTATAGCTCCTTTCTTTGGCCAAGGAGCCAGAAGCCTCTCTGGCTAGGCTGGTTAACTCTTTGTGAATCAAAGAGGAAGAAAAGGAAAAGAACTAAAATCTTTTATATAGGCAAAATGCACAGAAACATATACATTCATACATACATTTACATTTTCATTTACACATTAACACATTCACATTTTGTTGAGCCTAACCACCTGTCTTATATACTCCACAAGTATTCGTGCATGCTTTCACACACATATACTTATACATACACATATGTATATAGACAGACAAACATATGGATGGATGGGTGGGTGGATGGATGGGTGGGTGGGTGTGTGGATGGATGGATGGGTGGGTGGGTGGATGGATGGGTGGATAGATGGATGGATGGATAGATGGATGGATGGACAGATGAGGCAGAGCTACCCAACCCATACTACTCAACCAATAACTTTATTTTGTTTCCCTGGCCTTTAGTAGCTTCTTAGACAAAAACTTCTTTAGAAAATTACCTCAGAGATAAAATATTACATAAAATGGGAGTTACAGAAGGATGTCATTAGTAAATTATCCTTGGATTCAAATGTTTTTCCTTGAAAAATACAAGCTTGTCCCAAATCTGTTTCTCTTTTTAGTGTGATTGTGAAAGCTCACTATATTTCTTATTATGTAGCCTTTACTTTTTATATGAGGAGTGGGCACATTCTGTTCTTGAGTCTAAGTTTATTACATCTTTCTACCAAAGCAACTAAGACCATCTATTAAAATGTTCTACCTGAAATTATTTGAATCAAATCAGGAATTCTATATAATTATTAATTCATCTAAATAGCATTAATTCATGAAAGTTCCTCTTTATATTCATCTGCAGGAAATCTGATCAATAGTGTGGGCTAATGCTCAGGGATTTTTATATTAATTTAATAATGACAGAAAGGGCATGTCAGCTTCAAGAAGCAACCCTGAGAGGAAGTCTCTTTGGGACCTTGCCATGGAGCTCACCCATCACAGACCATGCAGAAAACAGTGGGCGTCCTCCAAGAAGGCCACCTGCTAGCCTTAGCCTATTCTAAATGGTTCCTGACATTGGAGTGCGTGTGGTGTGTGTGTGTGTGTGTGTGTGTGTGTGTGTGTGTGTGTGTGTGTG
>JANHMN010000001.1:203171202-203196546 GCA_030674055.1 Rhabdomys pumilio | reverse complement strand
TGTGTGTGTGTGTGTGTGTGTGTGTGTGTGTGTGTGTGTGTGTGTGTTATATATGCATTTGTGTGCAGATGCCTAAGCTTGTGGATTTCAGATGTCAGGAATGGGTATCTTCCTGTTTCGGCTCATCCTCCCTTTTTTGAGACAAGTCTTCCCATTAAGCCTGGTGCTCACAAATTTGCCAGAGCTGAGTGGCCAGTGAGCTCCAGGGGTTCAGCTGTCTCACCTTTCTCAGCACATGGTGCCGAGATCTAAACTTCGGTCCTCAAAATTGTAGAGCAGACACTTTCTGGACTGAGCCATCTCTCTAGCCACAATGTCTTATAGTTTGAATGTGTCTTTATGTCTCTTATTTAGTGACCATTTGTAAAATAATAGTTTCATGAATTCTGGCTTTCTTCCAAATGATGACACATTTCATCGTAGAGTATACCAAAATCACATTTGTTACTATTTTTTACTAAAATCCGTTAATGATGGTTAATGATAGAGACATTTTCAGGCTTGCACCTGTAAATCTAAGGTTTCTAAAATTGTACGTTGTCACCTAGTGACTTGTTTACTATTAGCAGTCATTTTATCATTCTAGTCATAGGGTCACTTTGTTCATTTTCAAGAAAATCTGTGCTTAATATCCAAAACTGAAAAGCTACAGTTTTATCCAAGATACTTTTAAAAATAGCTCTGTATTGTGAAGATCACTAGTTTAGCATTTTACCTTGAGTTGTCAAACAGTCGGTTGTTTTTTTTTCCTTGAGACAGCTACTATGTTATAATAGCTGTACAAATGGCTGTGATTTACTTACTTGGTTGGAGAGATTGTGTGTATGTTCATGTGGGGACTGGAGACCAACCTTGGGCATTATTCCTCCAGTACTACCTATCCTGTTTTGTTTTGTTTAGTTTTGTTTCATCTTGTGGTTTTCCTCCTCTGGATTAAAATTACACCACCACACCTTCCTTCTTTTGAACATGATTCTAGAGATTGAACTCAGGTCCTTATGCTTACAGGGCAGGCGCTTTACTAACTGAGCTAGCTCTTCAGCCTTCATCAAGGATGTCCTTATGTAAAATGATAGCAGAGATCACAGTGATAGGCATAGGGCAATGCCATTATTTTGGTTTGTGACAAGATATCTGTAGCTATACCCAGTACCTTTGTGCTATCAGTTAATGTCTACAAACTGTAAAAGCAAGTGCCTTGCTGTTACTTTTAATGTGTGTATATCATGTTGGGGATAAAACCCAAGCTTTACACCTAGTAAGCCAACATTCTACTGCTGAACTCCTCCAACCAGTTGAGTGTTACTTTAAAAACAGTTAGATCTTATATGTTGTCTAAAGGAACATGAAGATTCTCAAAGTTCTCCTTACGCCATTTTGCTGATTATGGACTCAGAGGTGTTTCAGAGATCCTCTGGGCGTGTCCAGCATTTTAACATTGCAACCTAGAATCATCTACAGAGTTCACATGTGAGAACACTACAGTTGAGTTACACAATAACAAATCATGTCACTCATGGTGATCTGTTGCAGTAATGGAAACCCTAACTAAGTTTACTATATGATGTTGAGCCACATTCACTGCAAATCTGGGACACCTGTGACCTGGGGTCCATCTGTCAGACAGCCCTGTGTCCTCCAGCTTCTCAGTGTATATTGTTACGTTAGTATTGATGCACTTACTGAGTGTCTCATAATTAATCTAGTGAATGAATTCGGATCACTATGATTTTGAGTATTTCTTTTTTACAAAAAACTGTACTGGCTTGTTTTGATACAAGGTAGAGTCAGGAGAGAGAAAAGAGCCTTAGTTGAGGCCCATGAGATCTAGTTGTAAGGCATTTTCTCAGTCAACAATGGGAGAAGGCCCAGCTCATTGTGGGTGGTGCCATACCTGGTCTGAAATGCTGGCTTCTATAAGAAAGCAAACTGAGCAAGCCAAGTGAAGCAAATCAGTAAGCAGCATCTGCATCATCAGCTCCTGCATCCAGGATCCTGCCATGTTTGAGTTCCTGTACTAACTTCCCTCAGTGGTAAACAACAGTGTGGAAGTGTAAGCTAAAACCCTTTCCTCCCCAGCTTGCTTTTCGTTCATGGTGACTTGTTGCAGTTAGAGAAACCCTAACCAGGACAGGCTTTTTCAAGCTTTTTACCGTAGTAATGTTCATCTTCTCTATAAAGTTCTTATACTTCTTTCCTTATGGATATGTTCTAGTAGTAGTTAACACTTAGTTGAATAAGAAATAAGTTTAGTACTTGCTTATATTACTTGTAGGTATCTTTTTGAAATAGCTCAACTATTTACAGTTTTAGACTATTATTGCTTCTTGGTCTTTTAGGTAAAGTCAAGTGTAGAACTTGTTCTAATCACATAATAGATTATAGCTGAACATTCACACATTTCACAAATAAGTAAAGATCAGAAGCAGAAAAACCAGGAATTGTTTAAAGTGCAGTCATTTATACAAGATTTTATATTTACAGTGAAGTGGAGTCTCTCATGTTCCTCCTTAATGTGTTGATTTAGTCTCTGGGCAGAAATGTTGTGAATAAAGTTAGTATAATATAATTAGGATGCCTCAAGGAACAATACCTGTATTTAAAACCCAGAACAGATGCATGTGAGCTGCTTAGTTGGTCATTGTTATAGATGTAGACAGTTTCGATGTCTTCTATGATTGGCTTTGTTTTCGTCAGTTTGTTAATTTGTGTGTGGTATACTGGGAATGGAACCCGTTCCCCAGTTACGCTCATCCTGTTTCACTGAGCATGGCCTAACTCCTATTGTCTTAAATTGTATTGCTCGTCTCTGTTAATCAGTTCTAAGGTGAAGTAGCTACTCTGACTTTTTGTTTCAAGTATTTTCTTTCAGAGCAATTCAGTGAAAACATGTTAGCATTTCTAGTAATATTCCACTTGATACGCAATCGAACAAACCAGTGGATTTGATCAGTGCCTTTGGGTATCACTGCCTTTGTTCTCAGCTATGACAAAGTTGTATATAATTCCAGAAAATTTTGATGCTACAAAAGCTATTTTTATTTTTTCTGAAATTTTTCTTAAATTTTTAATTGTAATTATTTATAGGGAACATATAATATGTGAATGCAGGTGTACGTTGGGAAATGCTCAGATTTGGGTTCCAATAACTTTTTTATTTTAGTTTTCAAATATTTATTATTTCATTTTGATGGAAACATTTTTTAAAAACTCCTCTTAGAGCTTTTAAAAACACAGGGTATAACAACCTGTAGTCACCCTGTTCTACTGGAGAATACTAGAACTCCTTTCTAACTGTAACTTTGTTGGCCGGCCAACCTCTCCTCATCGATCCCACTGTCCCGACCTGTGACTAACTGTTCTGTTCTTAGCTTCCGTAAGATCAGCTGTCTCATAACCTGCATGAGTTTGAACATGCCCTTCTCATCTTTTTGTTTCTGACTCACTTTTTCTTTGCATAATAATGCCCTTCAGTTTTCATCGTGTGGCTAAGTAGTATCCATTGTACATATATACTTTATTTTTTAAAGCAGTTTTTAAATATTTCTAAATCCTTCCCATTTGATGTCTACCTCTAGTATGGGCAAATCCCTAATGTGGAGGGATCTAAGCTACACCCCCAGCCCCAGTTTCTGATATATTTTTAAATTTAGCCGCAATGTGGAGATACTTGGGTCTTGTTCTTGATGTCTAGATCTTTGTAAGGAAATATGATCTAAATCTTTTTTTTTTCTCAAAGAAAGTGTTAGATCAATTGAATCATATAGTAAACTTAGGGTTTCCATTACTGCAGCAGATCACCATGAGTGACATGATTTGTTATTGTGTAACTCAACTATAGTGTTCTCACATGTGAACTCTGTAGATGATTCTAGGTTGCAATGTCAAAATGCTGGACACGCCCAGAGGATCTCAAAAGACCAATTGAATCTTTATTTCTTAATTTTTGTTTAAAAATGATATCTTTTTTTTCCTGTAACTTATGCTTTAAAGAAATTGGTGCAATTTTATTAAAATCTTAGGTGATGCAAAGGCTTTCTGGATGCAGCTACAAGATGATGGTAAAGTTGACTTTATGTTTGAGAAAATACAAGATGTCCTACATTCACTGAAACAGAAGATAAAAGATGGGTCTGCCACAAATGGAGGTATGAAAAATGAAGACTTCTGACACTTCCTACTGTTATATACTGGGAATGCAGTATAATGTTCCTGCTGTTTATTATAAACAACAATTAAGTACTTTTCTAAGGCCCTAATGGGAATTTTATCTGCTTTATGTATTATAAATTTGCTTTTCTCATATGTGGTGGTTTGTATATGCTTGGCTCAGAAAGTGGTACTATTAGGAGGTGTGGCATTGTGGGAGGAAGTGTGTCACCTGGGGGTGGGCTTGAGACCTACCTTCCAGCTTCCTGAAAGACAGTCTGCTTGTGGCTTCCTTTGGTTGAAGATGTAGAACTCTCAGCTCCTCCAGTGCCATGCCTGCCTAGATGCTGCTGTGTTTCCTGTCATGATGATAATGGACTGAACTTATGAACCTATAAGCCAGCCCCAATTAAATGTTGTCCTTTATAAGAGTTGCCTTGGTTATGGTGTCTCTTCACAGCCATGGAAACCCTAACTAAGACACCATACAGCTTATGAAGTGTGTAAACCTGAGTTTTGTAAATGATAGTTACTGAAGGACTCCTTCACCATGTGTGGCCTAGAACTCCTCTTAAGCACTGGCCTTAAGCACTCTTCCTTCTTTAGCCTCCCTCGGAGCTGAAATAAGAGTATGATTTTCTCCTTTGTTTATACTTTTTCCTTTTATACCTTCATGCCTGAAGTGGAGGAGAAGAATGTTGCATAAGTAATACCTGCTTCTTGTATAATGTTGGCATAAATAGGAAAATCTAACAGAATTTTTTTCCTCCATCATTTAGCCAGCTGGTGTAGATAGGACTCATTAGTGGTAGAAGTCGTGACCTGCGTGTGTAAAGCCCTAGGTTCTATCCCAGCATACAACAGCATGAAAGTTTCCTGTCTCAAACACAACTTCATATACTAGTTTTGAAAGCAAAATCTTAGTTTTTTGTTTTTCTGTGTGTTTTCAACTCTAGTTGTTTGGAACATGGGGCTCTAAATTTAAGATCTTCCTCTGGCTCATTAGGATACAGGCTTGCAAAAGCAAAGCTGTTTCCAACTATTAATACTCTTGGCTGCTCTCACCATATGGTCAGTAGCCCTTGATATTCTGAAACCCAGAAGATGGGTGGGGACTAGTGGTGGGAGGGGTTGTTTTTATCTTTGGTTTTGTTTGTTTGTTTGTTTGTTTACAGTTTTGTTTAAAAGTGGGAAGAGAAGAATTCTTGTTTCTCTGCCTACTCTGAAACAGGTTTATAATTATGTGGGAGAGATGAGGTAAAGTCAGCAAATAATTCGTATATTTTAGCTGAGGTACAGGTTAAAAGTTTCTTTGGGAGCAAGTTCCTCCTGTTACTGCCAAAGGTTTTTTCTCTCAGCATGGAATCTCTGCTATACTATGCTTATGACATTTCAGACGCTCATGATAATTTATTGGGTTTTTCTTCTTTAAGAAACTTTAAATTTTTTAAAGATTATTTCTCAATTTCTCGTGAGTGAGATGGATGTAAGTTTGAATACAGTTCTATCAGTTCTAGTTAATTGACCTAATTAGCTGACTTCAGACCTCATTTCCGTTGGCTCTGTCACAGATGACAGGCTTTTCTCAGGGAGGTAGAAAGATTCAGTGTCAGTTGTTTAGTATTGGAGTTTGGTAACCAGAATGGAAGTGATAATTGTGTTTATCTCCCCCTCCTTTCTCTTTCTCTCTCTCTCTCTCTCTGTCTCTCTCTCTCTCTGTCTCTCTCTCTCTCTCCCATCCTCTTCTTCCTCTTCCTCTTCCTCCTCTCTCTCTCTCTCTCTCTCTCTCTCTCTCTCTCTCTCTTTCTCTCTCTCTCTCTCTCTCTCTCTTAACAGACTATGTCCAAGCAATGATTTTAGTAAATGAAGCAACGCTGAGTAACAGTCAAACACTGGAAAAGGGTATGTTCACTACTTACTCCAATCCTGGTATTCTTTGTTCTTTCCTTGCCAACCTTAATCTGTCAAATTAATTAAAGGTAACTTGAGACAACATATAAGATCCATATTGCTAAGTATTATGAATCACAGTTTCGTTTATGAAAAATCTTACCCCTCCAGAGATAGGGAACACACTCCTACAAAGCCCTAAGAAGAATGGAAGTTTATGTCTTTTCTTTATAAAGCATCGTGTAGAGAGGGCAGATAGAATTCTAAGAGTTCAGAGCATTGTAAACCTGTTTTCTATAAAGAGCACTGTTAGAAAGGTACATTCCATTATAGATGAGTTGATGGTTTTGTTTGTTTGTTTGTTGTTTGTTGTTTGGTTGGGTTTTTTTAAAGCTTAGTTTGAAACCTTCAGTTTTCTAAGAGCTAAACATGTTTGGTTTAAAAAATCAAAGATAACAAAGAAAAACTTTATAAGACTTCTGATATTAGGTGTGTATTTGCTGGAGAGGTAGTTCAGTGGTTAAGACTGTTTCCTGCTTTTCCAGGGGACCCAAGTTCAGTTCCCAGCACTCGTGTTGGGCACCTAACATTCACCTGTATCTCCACCTCCAGGGGCTCTGACACCCTTTTCTGACCACTGTGAGCACCTGCACTAATGTGCACATAACTCCTCCATGTATACACATCATATAATAACAAAAATCTCTTTTAAATTTTTTGATGCAATAACTCAAGAAGCTGGAGGAAATGATTTCATCCTCTTAACAGTTGATTATGAAAAGTATAAGATACAAATTAACAGCCTGGTAAAGCAGCATGTGGGGACAAGGAGCCTGAATGGAGGTACTCCAATCTCAAGTTTGGGGAGTATGCCACCCTCCTAATACATAAATGCTTTCATCAAACTAAAAACCTCTGGCACCCCCTCCCCCATTATTTAGGGTATTTATGGAGATCTCATTACATAGGCATGAATACATTAATATTGACCATTGGTGATTGATTCTGTCTCTTGCCTCTCTTGCTTCTCTTTGTTCAGTCTGAAAATTCCAAGCCTGTAATTAAGCTTTGTTATTTTCTAGTGGAACAGTCACCGTGCTGAAGCTCTCTAGGGATTCTAGTTAGTAGTTCTCTGAGTAGCAATCTAGACAAACATCACCCTAGAGATTCAAAGCCCTTAGAAGTGTTTGGAACAAAGACCAAAAGTTATAGTAGAAGGTGCTGCTCTCTGCCCGACACTCGGGAGATTACAAGGATTTTAATAATTTGATATGAAACTAGGGCAGACCAGATACATATTTCTTGTTATGCCACAAATACCAAGACTAGAAAAGATAGTTTGAAGTTATTTTATCAGTATTATCATTCCATAAATTTTAATGTATCATAACTGCGCCTTATGTTTTGAAAGTGCATTTATCAAATTTTCATTTATATTGTTAGATATGCTCAACAAACTTTGTTATCAAAATTTGGAGACTTAAACTTTTTAGTGCTATCACCAGTATATTTTGGAAAATGTTTTTTCTCATTATTCTTAATTTCAGTGCTAATGTGTATTTTTACAGTAGGTTCTCAAAAAAAAAACTTTCCTTTCGCGGTATTCTTTGGTAACATTTAAGATTACAAGGGGAAAAAAAAAAGATTACAAGGAAAGAAACTTTCTTCTGTGTCTGGGGTTGCAGACTATAAATTAGACTCAGAGATGTCCAGTTGTATTGAGCCAATGTACATAGAAGCATCTTAGAAGTGAATACTCATCGTAGCAGTGAGCTTTGATTAGTAGGGCTGTGGGGAGCCGACAGGTAAGGCAGAGGGCACTTCTAGACAAGCAAATGGGTTCTTAGAAGTGAGTGGAAGAACAGAGAAGCAGATGTGATTTTTGAAAGGTAAATGAGCCCTGAAGAAAATAGATATGATATACTATACATTGAAATAGTGTCTACATTGGCATGGTGCTGACATCCTTCGTATTTTGAAACTTCTGGAAAAAGATACTTGCAATTTTTTCTTCCTTTTTTTTTTTTTTTTGGAGATTCATTTTTAAACATTTAAAAGAGGAGAGAAAGCTTTTCCTGCATTTGTTGATTTTTCAAGCATTTCAGTTCAACAATCCTTTTGGTACTGTAACACCTCTGCACAGTTTCAGAATTAACACACCCTTCAGGGATTACAGTTTCCTTGGGGAAGGGGAATGGTAACAAGGAATAAATCCTAAGAAATAATCCTTTTCCTCTCTAAAATAACTTATTTTTAACTCAGTCGGATTTTTAGTTTGGAGTCATTAGCAACAGAAATGATATGTCATGATTTTATGTTTTGTGCAGTCTCTTCACCTGACTTGCAACAATTTTATGAGGACAAAATCTATCTAGTTGATAGTAGAGAAAAGGGCTTGGTGTTAGGGTCAAAACAAGCCCTTGGAAATTCAGTCTGTACTCCCAGGATACTGATTAAACACTAGTCACCTTTTCTTCCCTTGCTTACTTGCAGCTGTGATTGCTTGTTGTTTTCCCCATAGGAAAGAACAAGAAACTAGAACAGAGGGTACAAGATACACAAGGAAATAATTAGACAGATAGATCAAAAGAGATAATCCAATGCCTTAAACCCTGTCTCCTCCAACATGTAGTTATAGAACAATGAGGAAGCAAAAGATACCTAAACCGAATATTTTGTGGCCTTTAAAGGCCTGGAAACACTATGCCACTTGTTTATAAAATATAGGCACAACTACTACTACTTTAAATAACTATTATTTTGATTAAATTGATATCAGACTCATTTTCTGGAGTAATTTCTTCAAATTTTTAAAATTTATATTGCTTTCTTAATATTTTTGAAAATATTGGCAATCTTATGGCTGAGTCTTAAAATGTTAGTATCTTTGGAAATTTTAGTGTTCTATTTGGGCAGAATTTCTAATCAGTGAACATATTATTGACTATTTTAGTGAATTATTTCTAACTTTGTGTTTCTGTTGCTCGTGTTTGTACTTTCCCTGTAGATCGTATACCTGCGACTCAGACTGAGCAGGAAAACAAATCAGAGGCACTTCCCTCTCCGACAAGTGAAAACTCCTCTCCTGAGGCCTGCACCATTCCGTATGTATATATTGTCTGTGGTAGTACTCCCTCAATGTGCTGCTTAATAAATACCCTGTAATTAACTTTTTCTATAAAATTTAGCTTAGGATGTCTGTTTTATTAGTCAACTGAAATCTTCGAAATCAACTTTAAGGATATTTAAAGTATTAAAATTGCCTCCAGTGTCAGCTCAGTGTTGACAGCAGCTTGTAAAATATCAAGTGTGAGGAGCTTTATTTAACCCCTTCTCCTCTGTCACTGAGTTCAGTGAACATTCCTTAGCTCTCAAGAGACTTACACAAGAGTACATCTGATACCTGCCAAACAATAAGGCCAGCACCAAAACCTTCAAATGCTGATGAAATTCCTAACTTGTTCCTCTAATCTTTTTCATTTCAGCTAAAATTAAACTAGCCCTTAAAAAATTCTCAAGAAAAAAAAATTTTTTCTGTTTTACTTTCATATCTTTTTGGCCATTGTAGATAAAAACTGTTACATGTAATTTGCATTTATAAGTAGTAGAGATGTGTTGTTGGGTTTTCTTTGTTTTTGTTTGGTTTAGTTTTTCACACAAGGTCTCACTAGGTCCCTGAGACTAGCCTTGAACTGTGATCTCAGCCTCCCAGTTGAAATGTCAGTATAGCTTGAGTCTCCAAACAACTTAATATATTCATACAGAAATCTAAGTCCATGCTTTAATAACTCCCTAACTGTGGCTCACAAAACTTTTAGTTAGAAATGCTCACCCAATATACAGCATAAAATCTCATTAGTTTTAAAACACAAACCCAACCATTCTAAGATGTTGGACAAAACTGCCCATAACCTTAGAAGATTATACTGTAGGTACATAATTAGTTTTTACAATAAATTAAATGTTTTAAAGTCATTTTGCTAGTTTGTTTGTTTTTCGAGTACAAAGTCTATAAATACACTGTGTACTCAAGGGAAGAGTCACTGGATGGAGGCTTTTATTTTAAAGATGTATTTAGTTTATTTGAGTGTTCTATCTGCATGGACACATGCATGCTAGATGAGAGCATCAGATCCCATTACAGATGGTTGTGAGCCACCATGTGGTTGCTAGGAATTGAACTCAGGACCTCTGGAAGAGCAGTCAGTGTTTTTACCTGCTGAGCCATCTCTCCAGCCCCATGCTAGTTGTGTTTTGTCCACTTACACAAACCTAGACATGTCTGGGAAGAGGGAATCTTAAATGAGAAAATGCTGCCATGATTGGCAAACCTGTAGGGCATTTTCTTAATGATTGATGTGGGTGGTGCTATCCCTGGGTAAGTGGTCCAGGGTTGTACAAGAAAGTAAACAGAGCAAGCCAGAAAGTAGCTTCCACCATAGCCTCTGCTTCAAGTTCCTGCCTGATTTCCCTCAGGATGGACTGTGAGCTGAGACTTGCAAGCTAAAGTAAACTCTTTCCTACTTGAGTTGCTTTTGTTCTTAGTGTTTTATCACAGCGATAGAAACTCTAAATAAGACAGTCATGATATATGCTGTGGAAACATATAGATACCTGATCTTTATTATCTTTAGACGTAGGCTCTTTTAGTTTTCCTTTTTTAGAGACAGGGTCTCATGTAACCCACACAGGTCTTGAAATTGCTCTGATGCTAAGAACGTCCTTGGTCCTCCCTCTTTTCCTTCCCAAGTACTATGATTACAGGAGTACACCACTTAAAATGGAGGTTCTGTTCACAGTTCGTTTTATTATGAACTGGAAGTCCATTTTCATCTTGACTGTTTTTCCCCTTGTGGTGTTTTCTTGAGACACTCTGTAGCCCAGGTTTGCCTTGATTCTTGGAATCTTACTGCCTTAGTCTCTCAAGTACTTGGCTAAGAGGCATGTGTTTTGGAACTTATTTTGATATATCAAGAAGACCTAACTTGAATTATACAAATAAATACAGTTATTCTAGATGTTCTTAATTAGTCCTTTCTTTCTAAACTTCTGACTTAATCATACCCATGTTCTTGTAAATATAGTTCACAAAATGCTTTCAAAGGTAATTTTTGAAACAATATTAACAATTTTACAATTTCACACACTTCTCAAAGCAAATCCTCTCTCTCCACTTCTCCTTTTAAACATGCTCTGAATATTCTTTGATTTATCTTTTGAGGATCACGTTGTTCCCCGAAAGTTCTGGTTTTCACAGATTTGAGAAAGATAATTTTGAGTTGGAAGACATACAGAGAAAATTGGAAGGGATAGAAAATTCATGAGTGTTAGCTCTTCGTAATAGTCCCCTGAGACTGTGGGAAGAGATGGCAGTGTATGTGCCCATCGTCAGATCCTAGAACTTTACACTCTCCTGGTAGTGTGGAGCTTTCTCAGGAAGAATTTGCTGTTTGTTCTGCTAGTAGTTTGGTTTGTTCTATTCTCTTTCTTTCTTCCTTTCTTCCTTTCCTTTCCTTCCTTCCCTTCCTTTCTTCTTTCCTTCCTTCCTTTCTTCCTTCCTTTCTTCCTTCCTTTGTTTCTTTTTGTTGTTGTTTTTCTTTTCTTTCTTTTCTTTTTTTAAACCATTCTGGACATCTGACCAAAGACCTCATGCATGCTAAGATGCACTGTATCCCTGAGTTGCAACCCAGATCCCTCAGGGTTTTTAAAAGAAAGCCTTATGCTCACTAGAAACTATGCCAGAGTTTAGTTATCTTCTAATGCAGAAATTTGGATAATCTTGTTTGCTGAGACTCGTGAAGTTTTCAAAGAGGCATTTGGGTTTTTATAAGAAAATACATTCTTATATGTGTTTGGTTTTTTTTTTTTTTTATTAATCAAGTTTATTTTTTTTAATGTGGGTTCCTGTTGACTGATAATTTTTCTTAAAAGGATATAAGAATAATCAAGAACTTGGCTAAGGATTTATGTCTGAGGGTGTTCATCAAAATACTAACACAGAGACAAATTGGAAATAGTTCCAAAATTAAAAGATATGTTAACAGTTGATAGTATATCGTTTAACCATTAGACTGAGAACCAGAAACTTCATTGATGAAATTGTGTACATAGCCAATTGAAGGAGCTTGTCCCCTGAGGGGAAAAAAATTGGCAATATTAACAAAACCTGGCTTACAGTAGTCTAATGTGGTTAGCTAACAGGAATGGCAGGGATAGGAATCTACCATGAAGTTGCTACTCACAGCACTGTTCAGTGTGTGGAAGTTCTGTGTTTTTCACTGTCTATAACACATAAAATACAGTTTGGAGATTTTGAGACAAACGTAAATAAAATACCTGTTTTAATGTATAACAGACACTTCATAATATAAAACTTACGTTCTTTGTAGAAGTTTAAAAACTGGGTTCAAAGTACAAGAATTTTTTTCAGACTTTTACCCCTTAAATTGAATACCAGTCCCATTTTCTTTTGTTAATTCTCAGAATGTCAGTAGTATTGACAACTATCTTACATATTGTAGGAGGGGAAATCAGTTAAAAATGGTTAGATGCAGGCACTGTAAAGAATTCTTAACTAATTCTTCACCTAGCCTTAGTTTTGCTAGGCAAAGACTTAACAAATTACACATGAAGAAAAATGTTCTCAGCCCTTAAACACGTCCAGGCTGTCTGTGTGTCGTCGAAGCCTCATAGACAGTCACAGCTCTCATTAGGCTTCCTAGAATTGTCTTAGTTACAGCTGACCTCCAAAGGCCTCCAGAGTATATAAAGTATTTCAGAGTTGAGGTTAGCTTACTGCTGTCCAAGAAAATAAGTAATTGTCACCTTAGTGTGCAATGTTTTTAAAAATGAAGTTAAACTATAAATTTGAGTTATAATAATTATTTTATTCTAATAGATCTACAGGGAAAAAAGAATTCCTCCCTGTGAACAATAAAGCTGAAGATTTAGGGAAGAAGGAACTCCCTTTGCATATATCTTTCCAGCGCCATATCTGCTCCAGGGCTTGCCTAATGGAAACACCACTGTCCTTGAAGGGAGAAAACCCTCTGCAGCTGCCAATCAGATGTCACTTCCAAAGACGACATGCAAAGACAAGCTCTCATTCTTCTGCCCTCCATGTGAACTATAAAACGCCCTGTGGACGGAGTCTACGGAACATGGAGGAAGTTTTCCATTACCTGCTTGAAACAGAGTGTAACTTCTTATTCACAGACAACTTCACTTTCAACACTTATGTCCAGTTGACTCGGAATCACCCAAAGCCAAATGAAGTTGTTTCTGATGTGGATATTAGCAATGGAGTGGAATCGGTGTCGATTTCCTTCTGTAATGAAGTTGACAGTAGTAGACTTCCACAGTTTAAGTATAGAAAGACAGTGTGGCCCCGAACACACCATCTGAACTTTGCCAGAATGTTCTCTGATTCATGTGACTGTTCTGAGGGCTGCGTTGACATGTGAGTAGAAAAACATGGAATTTCAAGCATGTCTTCTGCATGTAGACACATTTGTCTAGTCTGCTGTGTTCCAGTTTGCCATTCTGTCTGTCTAAAACCAATAGACAAATTGTCTAAAATAGATGAAAAAAGATATCCTGTTTCATAACTGCCCAAAATGATAATCTGCAATTTATTTTTTCTAAGGATGAGTATATGTACTGCCATAGTTATAATAGCAATTACAATGTCATTGATGAGTGTCATAGATGCCCAAACACTTTAAATATATTCTTTTCATCATCATAAAATCCTGTGTGTTAGGTATTATATTTCTCTCATACAAGTAAAGAAGCTAGTCTCAGAAATAAACTCAAAGAAGTCACAGAGCAGACAAATTGGAAAGGCAATATTTGAACCTTTGTTCCTGATTTCTTTGTTACTTGTTATATTTTACTTTTACAAATTAAATGTCATTCCTGGATGATTTTTTTGGAATGTAAGTGTGTTCACAGTCTGTGGTAGAAGAACATAACTAAGACTATCAAGAAATGAGCATCTGCTGGGGAAAACATTCATTTTGTAAAGTTAAAAACCCATTTAATTGAATGTCTATTGGAAGGTCAGAGAGCTCAGTGCAGTTTATATTAGTTGAAATGAGCTCTTGGTTGGTGCTATTTCTTAGATAGGCCCAAGATAGAGAAGTTTCTGTATAGTGCTTGAGCAAAACCTCTCTTATAAATAAACATCTACCATTTTTAATGTCATTTACACTTTTACCAAGTCTCATAATGTTGATGTTTTGTTTTTATTCTCACTTCTCTATCCCCACTGCCTTTTTTTTTTTTAGAAAAAAATGTGCATGTCTTCAGTTGACAGCAAAGAATGCCAAAGCATGTCCCTTGTCACCAGATGGAGAATGTACTGGATATAAATATAAAAGACTGCAGAGACTCATACCTTCTGGGTAAGAAACCTTAGGATTTGTTGTAGGTTGTATCCATGAAGAATGTTACATTTCTTACATTATGTGCATGGGGGTGCAGTACCCGTGCCTGTGTGTGCACACGTGGAAGCCAGGTGTCTTCCTCAGTCACTATTCACCTTGTTTGTTTTTCTCAGATAAAGTCTCACTGAGCCTGGAGCTTCCCACTTTGGCTAGACTATCTGTGCTGTCCACTGAGCCTGGAGCTTCCCACTTTGGCTAGACTGTCTGTGCTGTCCACTGAGCCTGGAGCTTCCCACTTTGGCTAGACTGTCTGTGCTGTCCACTGAGACTGGAGCTACATATGTGCTTCACCATGTCCAGCTTTTATATGAGCTCTAGGGATCTGAACTCAGGTCCTCATGCTCGCATAACAAGCATTTTACCCATTTTGCCTCTGAGAGAACTTTTTTCATTATGGTGTACAGTCTTACAGGTTTCATTTATATTTGTTTCTAATACTGAAAATCTAAATTATTAAGAAATAATAACATGAAACCATTGTATATTAAGAGTGGAAGTCAGTGACCACACATACATTAGAATATATGTAAATAATCACTCATCTGCTTCAAGTCTGGCTCTTCAGAAAATGAGTGACTCTGAGTAGCCATTTTCCCATTAAAACATGGTTATAACACATGGGAGACAGAGGCTAAATGAGTGATACTGAGTTGAAGACCAGCCTGAGCTGCATGGGGAAGCTGTTTCCAAAACAGATGAAGGGGCTGAGGAGCTTACTCAGTACGAAAGAGCATGAGGACCTGCATTCTAATGCCCAGAACCTACTTAAAAAGCTACAGCATAGTGCTATTAGAGGCAGGAGATATGCAGTCCTTGGGGCTTGCCTTCAGGCTCAGTGAAGGGATCCTTCTCAAGGGAATAAAGCAGACTAATAGAGCAGACACCTGACTTTCTCTGGCATCTGTGCTTATGTATGTGTGTGTGCAACACATACATGGGCACGATTCCCCCTCACGATTCCCCCTCACTAATAATAATAAAGAAATGTACTTAGAGAAGGTGATTGAAAGAAACTAACTTGACAGTTAATAATTTTCAGCTTATCGATTAATACTAAGAAATAGCACCAATAGAAGTAGAATTAGAAGAGTTTGATCCTAGACATTTCCTTTACATATTTTAAAAGCTAACATTATTGTGTACTAAACACTAGGATACATATCTTGTAAATATTGACATGTGGATGTTAATGAAACAGCCCTGTCGGTTAAGCTCTGTTATATAAATTTCTTGATTGAGGTTGGAAAGATGGCTCAGTGCTTGCTGTTCTTCTAGAGGACTCAGGTTGGAATCCCAGCACCCACATGAGTGTTCACATTCAGTTGTAACTCTAGTCCCAGGGATTCAGTGCCCTCTTCTGGTTTCTGTGGGCACCAGGCATGCACATGGTACAGTTATATGTACAGGCAAATCACTAATACACAAAACATAATTAAATATAGAAACTGTAGCTAGTCAACCCAGGCAATCGAACCTTACACGTTCACGTGTCCTTCAGTCTCATTATTAATTCAGTGAAGTAGCAGTATACACTTCATTCTGCTTTTTGACTAATTGATACCATCTCATGTGTATTATTGCCAGCATTTATGAATGCAACCTGTTCTGCAAGTGTAACCGACAGACGTGTCAAAACCGAGTCATCCAACATGGTCCCCAGGTGAGGCTACAGGTGTTCAAAAGTGAGAAGAAGGGCTGGGGAGTACGCTGCCTGGATGACATTGACAAAGGGACATTCGTGTGCATTTATTCAGGTAAAGCAAAGATTTGTTTTTTAAAGATTTGTTTTCTATAAGTAGGATCCCTATATATGTGAACATAAATTGTCCTAGTCAGAGCCATTGGCATGCAGAACAAGATGTAGGGGCAGTACAAAAGGAGACAAGTCACTGAACCTTGGGTCCAGAAGGGCTGAGATGCCATAAGGTACCAGGTACTTCAGAAAGGAAAGGTTCTATTTCACCAGGGCTTGAGACTTAAACAGCACATTGTCTCCACAGTGACAGATGCTCTGGAGTAAGGGAAGAAAACTTCTAAATAAAAAAACCTAATGACCCACTTACTAAAGTAAAAGCAATCAATCTAAAGCTCTTTAATATTTTGAACTGACTAGAATTTCACAAGTTAGTACTGTAGTGCTGATTCAGACAGTAACTTTAAGCATCTCACTTAGTTTCAGGGACTCCAGAATATTGGTCATGCTTGAATCTGTCACAAACCACTTACATACACATGTACTACCCAGCCTGCCTAGACATTCTTTCTGTTTGTCAGACTAGCCCTTTAGTGAAGCCGTCTGCTCACACTAAGTGGTGTCCAGGAAGCGTCGTTGGCAGTCTCTGCAGAGCCAGAACATGACCTAAGGCTAACCTAGAAAGATGAGTGGTGATATGTAGCCACCGAGTCTAGCTTGATAAGTATAATTTTGACTCTTGAAAGAAGATGGATTAAATGAGACAAATTTTAATATTAAACTGAGTTTGAGCGTAATAGTTGATCGAGGTCACAAGTTTTAAATAGGTCACTTTTCAGAAGAGTTTAAGATTTCAAACTAAAACAAACAAGTCTTATCTAGAGTGCTTTTTTGTTTTTACATTACTGTGGATCTTTATAAAATATCAAAATGAACTGGTGCTTCTTTCAAATAGCTCATATTTATTATCAATGTAAGACAGTAAGCCTCCCGTTGGTCTTTTTTTAGTATCTTGGAATGGTTTTCTTTGATATATTCTAGAATTTGTAGGGTGAGTTTATCTCTCTAGAAACAAGGTGCTCCTAGCACAGAGAAGACAGATACCAACTTGTTGGTAGTTTCCTGTTTTGAACACGATGTGTGTTATTTTAGGAAAGTTACTGAGCAGAGCCACTCCTGAGAAAACAAATATTGGTGAAAATGGAAGAGAGCAACAGCACATTGTGAGAAATTCATTTTCCAAAAAGCGGAAAATAGAAGTCGTATGTTCAGATTGTGAAACACACTGTGGAAATCCTAAAGCTGAGGGATGTCCTCCTGGGTTCAGCAGTGATCTCAGAGAGCCTGCTGTGTGAGTAAGAGCTCAGAAATGTCCCCTCTGGGGTTCGTCCCCTCTGTGTCTCTTTTTCTCTCTTATCACCATTCCTCGCCTAAACATCATCTTGCCTCACAATTTAAGTTTAACACTTCTAGAAATCCAGTATTCTTACTTAATATCTAGGCAGCATATTTCCTCTGTGCCCCATTTCTGAGTTCACTGTGGATAACTTTCATCTGATTCTTTATGAATGCTATACATTTTAATTTTCTGTATCATTATTCTCTTTGGAAAGCTTTATTAGCATCCCTTAATGTTTGAAAACACATTTTAAATTATTGATATCTAATGATTGTCGTTTTCTTTCTCCATTAACTAGTGTAGATATTATATAAATTAATTTCTTTAATATTTTAATCTTAAATTTATGTGTATGGGTGTTTTGCCTTATCACTTGTTATGTTATCACGTGTGTGCCTGGTGCCCTCAGGGGCTAGAAGTGGATTTTGGATCCCCTGGAGCTGGAGTTAGAGATGATTGTGAGCTGCCCTGTGGGTGCCAAGAATTGAACCATGTCCTCTGGAAGAGCAGCCAGTGCTCTTAACCACTGAGCCATTTCTCCAGTCTCTAGATTAATTCTAACAATAATGGAAGTTTATGAAGTAATGGTGTTACCTATATTTAAGGTCTAATAAAATGAGGTTTTGGTGATACACAGAAAAACTTTTCTGTTTCAGGGAAATGAACTATAGAAATATTTCAAGAACTCAGCGTCATACCGTCATTGGAAGACCTAAATCCAAGACAGCTCTTTTTCATTACAATGAGGAAAACATGGTAAAAGTTACAAAATGAAACTGAGCTCACCTGTAATGTTAGTGCTTTGCAGGGCGAGGGGCAATTCAGGAGAGTCATGAGTTTGAAGTCAGCTTGGGCTATATAGCGAGACACTATCTTAGAAAACAAGAGAAATGCCTCTCCAAGTACATTAACCATTGTCTTACCTTTCTAGTCTGTACTGAAATATTTATGCTACATAGTACTATGTAGGATCTGTTTTGTTGTTTTGAACATACAGGCTTTGTGCAAAAGTCTAAGTTACAAATTTATTATGTTTTTAGCCCAGATAATATCTTGACAGATTTGTAATTGTAGCTTACTAATGTGCCTAGAAATAGACAGTTTAAAATCTGTCTGTGTCTACACTGTGTGGGCCCCACTTATGCTAGGTCTCCTTATAGTACCAGCTCTGCGGCTTTTCAGATCTAACCAACTATATGTGAGCTATAAAGAGCGATATGTGGTGAGGAGGCCCAGCTGCTAAGTACTTTTTCCTGGCTTAGAAAGCACCACTGCCTTTCTTATTCTCTTTGAAGGGATTTGTTTGCCCAGATTCTGCTGCCCTAGAAGATAAGACCGGATTTAAACCAGCTCAAGAACACTTGAACTCTAAAGCTAGGAGAGCTCACGGTAGGCTTCATTTCTTTATGGTTGCCTGCCTCCCTGCCTTTTTGTCCCTTTATTTAAATCTACAGCTCCTTTCCATAGACTTCATAACAAATTGGTGGGTTTATCAAGTGGACATTAGTAAACTGTACTCCAAATCTGGCCTGCCAGATGTTAATTGTGATTGATAAAAGCATGCTTTTTGTTTTTAAATAGTCGAGAAAAAAATCAGACAGTGTATAATATTTCTTGACACTTGAGAATTAGGCGAGCTTACAAGTGCCCATAAGTAAAGTTTTAGTGAACTGTAAGCTGTAGGAATTGATCTGCAGATTTCTACTTTCCCTCTACATGAGCATAATTGAGTAGTCACAACAGAGACCATATCACTGCTAAATTCCCAGTGATTAGTCCAAAATTTATAGGAGTTTGCAGACTTCTGGTCTGATTTCAGCAGTAACCTACTACATGGAAGAGGGGTTGAGTGGACACTCTGTCTGCGTGTCCACAGGTGTTGTCTGTGGCTTTGGAAGTGCTATCAAAAAAAAAAAAAAAAAGCACACATCCAAAGCAGCCACATTTCAAATCTTCCTTTTGGACTCTTAAAGATACATCGCTCTGGCAGTTCAGTCCACACCACTGTATAGGGTGCTCAATATAATGCTAGCAAGGGTATAAAATCAACCTCCACGGAATACTCTTTCAGAGTACAGTTTCTGCATGATAAATGTTACAACTGGGGCAGACCTGGGTTTCTGAATTTTTGTATTTCAATGGATCCCTCAGTAGAGAGATATGGATGACAGATGTCCTGTTCAGGGAACTGGCCAGCCACTGCAGCCTCTTCTCCCATTTCGTATCATTTATCTACAATCTATCCCAACTAGTGTTGAAGGATAAATTGGTGGAGGTATGGCTGCTCCTTGCTGGGAAAGTTCTATTAAGAAAGAGCATTTTAGTAATAGTTCTTTTACCCTTTAATACACATGAGCCATAATGAGTATGGTTGCTTCGACTCGTTCACTATTTGCACCATTTGTTAAGTATATTTAGCAGGCAGTCCAAATAACAATACCATATAGCTAGAAGAAAGTATCAGAATCTTTGACTAAAGAGCCATAAGATAATGATTAAACCAGAAGCCTTTATTTTTAGGAAATGTAATTTTTTTCTAGTAATATTTTTAATTAACAGTTACAAGTATTTATCAGTATAGTGTGGTATTCATTATACACTGTATAATGATCATTATTACCTCAGGGATTTGTCATTTCTTCCCTATTGGCTATTTGAAAATATGCCATTAATTATTGCACCCACTGTTATCTTACTGTGCTGTGTGGGACTTTAGGAGTTACACCTCCTAACAACTGCACCCATACGCTTAGGAGCAACCTCACTCTGTCCCCTCTTCCTCATGGTAACCACTAGTCTGCTCCTGGCTTCTTTCACAGTAGCTTTTGTTTTTTGTTTTTTGTTTTTTTAAGAAAAAAGAAAAATACCTTCAAAGATTTTTGCCTCCCCCTCTTTTTAAAAAAACATTTACCTGTTTATTTGAAGGAAAAGAATGTTCATGTATGTGTGGCATGGCCAAGATTAGAGGACAGCTTTTGGGAATCTGTTTTTTTCCTTCCACCATATGGAGTGCCAAGGATTGAACTCAGAACTTCAAGCTTGGCAGCAAATATTTTTACCCACTGTATCATAAGATCAACTTTTTAACTGAAGTATAACAGGGGGGAGGGGGAGCGCACTGGATTATATTGCATGAGTGGGTTGTTTTTTTCTTTTAAGTACATGAATTTACTTATTCTATCTGGCATGAATTCATACCTTGTATGTTCACAAATGGTTAATTCCATTATGGGTGCAAAACCTGACTAAACAGCTCACCACCTTTATTGGTTTATAAAAGTACAATTTTTGGCTGGTCATTTATAAAGGTACCAAACATTAACATGTATAATAAGCCCTTGGAAATGCAGTTGTTTTCGGAGTTTAGGGAAAAAATAACTCCTGACAGTTTTCTTAGGACTATGACATGTTAAAGGCCTAGCCACTCCCTTTGTTACATATATCTAGAATATACTTAAACGTAGATTCCAGAGTTGATGAAAAGAAAGTCCCTGTTTTTGGATTTGCTATTAAATACATTAATGAGAAAGCAACATGTAGATTGATTAAAAGAGGTGATGCCACAGTAAAAAGACAGACTTTAGAAGCTGGGCACATGTGTGTGTGTGTGTGTGCAGCACTTCCCTGCATGAGTCAGGTAAATCTTCTCCAGACTGAATGTTTTCATTTATAAAGTTCAAGTAATACTGCCTACATTAACATGTGTTAAAGATTAGGGCTAATTAAAGCAACTGTCATCTAACTTAATCTTAGCACTATTACCCAGACAATTATATATCCTGACAATTCCTTCCTAACAATGTCTACTAGAGGACTTAAGTTCAAATCACGTTGGAGATTCTGAAGACAAACAGCTGACTGAATCAGATGTGATAGATATAACTACAAGTAGAGAAGACACTGCCCCAGTACACAGGTGTAAGCACGCAGCCATATTGAGTAGTAAGGACATTAAACAGGTGCTTGAAGTCCCAGTAAAAAAGTCCCAAGAGGAAGAGCCTGCAGCCTCTCAAAGCCAGCAGGTCTTGTGTGATGAGAAGCTGCCAAGTGAAAAGACAAAGATTCCATCTGCTTCCCTGATGCAGCTCAGTAAGGAGAGTCTGTTTCTATTGGATGCTTCAAAAGAAGGAAATGTGGGCCGTTTCCTCAATGTGAGTATCAGGGTTGAGATTTCTGTTTTTAAGCACTCTTTAAAATTTATCAGCAAGATAAGATTAATAGATTCTAAAGACAGAACAGACTACCCGAGTCAGTCCTCTGTGTATCGGTGTGTGCTGTTTCCTGATGTTTAATTTCTGCTGCTAATATTTTGTTGGGTTTTTTTTTTTTTGAGGATCATACTAATTAATATAAATTGATTTGCATTAGAGAACTTAAGAAATGCTGGGCATGGTGACTCATGCCTGTAATTTCAGCACTTCTCAGGCAGAGGCAGGTGGGTTTCCTAAGTCTTAGACCAGCCTGGGCTACAATGTCAGAACCTGTCTTTAAAACACAAAACAGAATCAAACAAACAAAAACCCATAAACCAAAGAATGTCAATAGGTCAAGAAGTTTACAGGGCTGGGAGAATGACTCAGCAAAGTGCTTGCCAAGCTATCATGAGGACCTGAGTTTGGATCCCCGCACCCACATTTAAAGCTAGTGTGGCTGTATGTATACTTATAACCCCAGCATTCTCATGGGTGGAAACAGAAGGCTGGTTAGGCCCAGTTTCAGTGAGAGATGCTGTCTCAAAGGATTATGGTAAAACATGATAGAGCTGAGTATCCAACATTCTCTGACTTCCTCATGCACATACACAGACATGTGCATGTACACAATACCACACACACAGTACATCATATACAGACACACACACACACACACACATACCAGGCGTTATGACACACACGTGTAATCCTAGTACTGGGGAAAAGACAGGAAGATGCTGGGGCTTACTGGCTTGTCTAGCCAATCATCAAGCTCCAGGTTCAATGGGACTTTGTCTCAAAAACTAGGGTTATAAAGTATGAAAACTTAAGGTGAAGAGCAGTCCAGATATCTGTTTGACACTTGACTTCCAGCTTTCACAGACACATGCAGGTATGCATGCATGCCTTCACATGCACGTGTGTGCACAGAATACACACTGTTTACAAATTCAATTGTGTACATTGCAAAAAAATTGAATAGGAGCTAATCAGCACTGAAGCTGACTGACAGACGTATATGAGGATATTGTAGAGGCTTGATGTCTTTGTGAGTCTTGTGATGACAATAAACATCAGCACTGAGAAAACAGGGCAGCTAAGAATACTGGAATGGAGGAGGTACTGAGAGTGCCATTATGTTCTGAACCTTGGGAAGAGGTTGTTATGTGGCTGTGTTGAGAGAAGTCAACTACTTACACATTCTCCTTTCAAAGTGCTAGTTTGGGTTAGGATATAAGGATTATATCGCATATACTCTTGGTGTTAAACTCTGTCAATGCTTTTGTTTGTTTTCAGGGCCTTTGCTGTTTGTTTGTTTGTTTGTTTATTCATTTTACATTTTTGAGACAGTGCCTTTTCTGTGTAGCCCTAACTGTCCTGAAACTCACTGCCCAGTTAGAGCTTTCTCTTGAAAAGTGTCATGCTGCCAATTTCCCTGACCCCATTCTATGGCTCTTGTTTATTCTTGCTTTTTTTTTTTTTTTTTAAAGCTCTGCAAATGCAAGTAAACACATGTATGGTGTTGGTTCTTTTTTGTGTAGCCTATTCACTTTGTGAGTGTATGAGTGCATGGGTGGCGACCTCCTGCACATGTGCAGTGTGTTTGGGAGCCTGAGGTCAGTCATGGGTGTTGTTCTTTCAGTGCTATTCACTTTGGTTTTTTAAAAACAAGGTTATCCATTGGCCTGGAGTTCACTAATGAAGCTGGGCTGTCTGGCCAGCAAGCCCCAGGGATCCTCCTGTCTCTATGCTCTAGTCCTAATATGAGCATGTGCCACCATACCTGGATCTTTCACATGGGGTCTGGAGATGGAGCTCAGGTCTACATGCTCACATAACAAGTACATTACTGACTGAGCTATCTCTTCTATTCACTTTTGAGCTGACAATACCCTCCTGAGTTTATTCTGTATCAGTACACAGGAGCTCCTGGTCTCCTATTTTATACTCATTGATTTTGTATGTGGGTGAGGGCGATGCACACAAGCCACGTGCGTGTGTGGAGGCCAGGGAATAACTTGGAGACTTGGTTCTCCTTTTTTTACCTTGTCAGTTCAAACTCAGGTTGTCTGGCTTGTTGGTAAATGGCTTTCCCCACTGAGCCATCTCACTGGGCCTGATTCTTCTTGTTAGTATGTGTCTCTTTATATGCTGCATAGAATTCCATTGTGTTCATTTTAACTAGTTCCCGAGGCAGGTATTAAGATTATTTCCAAGTGTTTACTGTTTAAAAACCAATATTTATTAACAATCTTACACATCGATATCTATGCAGATGGTTCTATACAGAACATTTTTAATATAGTGCTGATGAGTTGAAAGATAAGTGTATTTATAATAATATTAAGTACTGACAAAAAAAATCTCTATTTGGGGGTTCTATTTTGTATTTCTATCAGCCTGGTGTCTGAATGGCTATACTGAATTGGTTTCTGTTGTTAACTACACTGCTAAAAACCGGTAGATTGCGAATTACTTAAACTGAGAAAGACAAAATTCAGTGAGATGTGTAGGAAACAAGGATATTCACATACTTTCTAAATTTTATGCTGTGTCTTACCTCTGTTTGATTTTTTTGTTTAACAGCATAGTTGCTGTCCGAATCTCTGGGTACAGCACGTTTTTGTAGAAACGCATGACAGGAATTTCCCGCTGGTGGCCTTCTTCACCAACAGGTTCGTGCTTCACTTTGCTTATACAATTCAATCCTGCAGTGCGACTTTTAAGATAGTAAATATGAAAAAGATATTCAAAAGATGCAGCGGAACCCCAAACATCTGGTATCACAAAATAGTCAGTTTACCTAAACTGTTAACTATTAACTAAGAATTTAAGTGGTTGGGATTTCTATTCTTAATCTCATTTAAGATTAATTTCCTAGGGAACTGAAGACATCAGATGACATAATTCAGTTCAGGAAACATGAGGAGAGTGCTGTGTTCTGTTGTTTTGATTAACAGAATTAGTTCTTATTGCGCATACTTATGAACAATATAGTATAAAAACAAACTTCTCAATTTGTAGTTTTATAATTTGACTTACTTGTAAATAGAAACATTTTTTTTACACTACTTAATTGTATATGTTGTAGGAAGCAGAGAGATTCATCTAGCTTTTGGGGTTTTTTTATAACAGGGTTTTGCCATTTACTCTTTGCTGACTTGTAACTCAGTACATAACCCAGAACTGTTTTGTTGTTGATTTGCTTTTTAGTTGTTTGTAGACCTGGCCTTGAACCCAGATCCTCCTGTCTCTGCCTCCCAAGTGCTGGGATTAAAGGCATGAGCTAGTACCACGAGACTGGCCATGAACTCTTAGTTTTCCGACCTTAGCCTCCTGGGTGCTGGGATTGCTAGTGTGTACCACCAGGTGTGGCTGAATGATTAGCTTTTAACTTGCTTCTCTGTACCCTCCTAACCATCAGTCAAGTAATCCGTTCTATCTTTCCCCACCTGTTTCTCTCAGTTGCTGCTTCTTACCTGTGGGTCCCTCTGCAAAGACCTTTGTTACTTTTCTGATTATGTAGTTGTTTGGTTTGGTTTGGTTTGGTTTGGTTTGGTTTGGTTTGGTTTG
>JANHMN010000001.1:203148013-203171192 GCA_030674055.1 Rhabdomys pumilio | reverse complement strand
TTGGTTTGGTTTGGTTTGGTTTGGTTTGGTTTGGTTTGGTTTGGTTTTTTTGAGACAGAGTTTCTCTGAGTAGCCCTGGCTGTCCTGGAACTCACTCTGTAGACCAGGCTGGCCTCGAACTCAGAAATCTGCCTGCCTCTGCCTCCTAAGTGCTGGGATCAAAGGCGTGCGCCACAACTGCCCAGTGAGAATCGACAGTTTGAGCTACAGATAGATGTGGCAAGATATTCACAGTAGTGATACAAGGACTCAAGGAAGTCACTAAAATGAAGCGAGGAGGAGACTTGACTCTTGGGTTTTGTCTAAAAGGGACCATTGTGAAGGGGCCTGTTTCCTTTAAATCACGGTGTTCCATCAAGGTCATCCTTAGAGCGAGCTCTGCAGAAATCCTGATCTGCACCAGCTAGTGTCCATCCAAGGATAGCACTCTCCATTTCATTGCCTGTGCGTCCCCTTTCCTCTGTTTGTTGTTGTTTCTTTGTTGTCCTCCACAGGTAGATGAAACAATAACTTTTGAAGACAAAAAATAAGAACTGTTTTGAGACTATATGCTTGAAAATGTTTGGTTTTTATTTTATTGCTATTTGCTTCAGGATATTAATGTTTTTCTTTGGGTGTTTTGACAATGGCTTTGTGAATGAAAGCCTTTGGCAGGGTATGGACTCTTAAGCACAATTGTATTATCTTTGTCCTGCTGCTCAGTCTCTAGAAAACATCATTTCACCCCTTCTACTGGGTATTTGGTGAGTTTTCAGTCTGAAATCTTTATCCTTCCATGTAAGATCTTCTTAAAACAGTTTAAGGGTTTCTTTTCTCTTTGGAATTATTTGTCAAAATATTACAATTAAAATGGCTTTCTGCTTTCTTAATGTAATATTTTATTAGAGAATTTCAAACAATGTATTTTGATCTTATTTGCCTGTGTTCATCCACCATTTTTCACTTCCTCCCAACTTCATGTTTTCTTTTCTTTTTTCTTATAACTCACCAACACCTATTTATGTTGCTCTTTTATTCCTAAATATGAGGGCACCAGGTGCCACACCCTTAAAGAAAACGTATTCTCATTCCCACAGAAGCTGTCAACTATTAATATCTCCTCTGGGTTGGGGCTCATGAGATAAGATCTACTTCCTATTGCTAGAGGTTGACCAGTCTGATCTTTCTGGGCATCTACGGCACATGACTGTAGAGAACCCAGTCATGTCCAGTAGACACTGCTTCAGTTTAGTTTTCCCTGAATTCCAGCTTTTACATTCATTATGCCCTCTTACCTGACAATCCATGAGACAGCTTTCTGATTTTTGTAAATTATAACTTTCTGTTTTATAGACTATAATAAAATTATATCACACAATACCTCCTCCCATGTACCATTCCTCACCCAGCTCTTTTTCAAATTTATGGCCTCTCTGTCTTTAATTACGTGCATTTCTATGTGTGTGTTTATTTAGGAATATATCTATATTCCTATATACAGACTGAGAATATGTATATGAGTTTGTATAATGATACTTGTATGTACGTGTTTTCAAGGTTGCTATTGGATGACCAATTGGTGTGTTTTTCTTCCCTGGGAAAGACTTATTTCTTCGGGTTTCAGCACTCCTTGGTTACCTGTAGTTCTCTGTGGAGGGTTAAGGCCTTCTGGGCTTTTCCCTTCTCATGTTAGCATGACCTTGTTGTCCTGAAGCCTGTGTTTAGGCAGCCATGCTGGGGAGACTTGATGGCTGTAGCTTCTCTGTCAATTCCAGGAGACAGGATCTCACAGCAGACTTTCTGTTCATCTTGCTCTTCAGTCCTTCTGCCTCTTCCATAAGAATCTTAGGCATAGGAGTTGTAATACATTGATGCCTTAGTTGGGGCTGGGCTCTGCAACTGCATATTCATCAGTTGTAGTTTGTTATAAGAATCTCCCTCTGCTTTTGCAAAGAGAAGTTTCTTTGAAGAAGGGTGAGAGCTATGCTCATGTATGGGTATAGGACGCATTTACAATGTAGTTAGGGATCATGCTGGATTAGTAAGGTGCCAGTTGTCAGTTCTCCTCCATGATTCCTGACTTCACTATCCCTGAGTACTTGGCTAGGATTCCAGGACCAAGCATGATGCCCTTCTTGTTGAACAGGCCTTGAGATTAATTAGAGAACTGTTAGTTACTCTGTGTATTAGGCAAACACATTAGGATGTAACACTGAGTTGTCAATATTACATCTATGATGCATTAAGGCAACAACTAAAAGTACTTCTTCAAGAGTAAGTCCAGATTTGGAGTCTCTACTTTGA
Organism: Rhabdomys pumilio; assembly: GCA_030674055.1. Lineage (NCBI taxonomy): Eukaryota > Metazoa > Chordata > Mammalia > Rodentia > Muridae > Rhabdomys > Rhabdomys pumilio. The sequence goes on along the minus strand of JANHMN010000001.1, from coordinate 203,168,909 downwards.
CATTTCATGTGTCTTTCATCTTCTGTCTGTTGCATAACTGAATCTGTGCCTGTCTTTATGTATTACATTGTAGTTTTCTGATGTATTTTCTTTTAGTGTATATGAATGAGCATGGACATTGAGTATTAGACTTTATCAGTCTCCATCTTGTCCCCTTGAAAAAGTCTGCAGTGAAACTGGCTTGTCATTACATCTAGACCGGGTAGTCAGCAAGCCAAAGAGTGCCCCTGTCTCTGTTCCCTGAGTCCCTGAGATTGCTGGTGCACATCCCACCCCTGACTTCATTCAGTCCTGAGGAGTGGAGAACTTATGTCCTGTGTCCTTACAGCTTGTGTTCTGCCCACTGGTCCATCTCTCCAGCCCTGTTACTTTGTTTCTCAGAGCATTCTTTTCTTTGAGGATTTGTTTGTTTGTTTGTTTGTTTGTTTGAGACAGGCTGGCATCAGACTCATAGATTGGCCTGATTCTGTCTCACAAGATCTAGGTGTGTGCCACCACACCCAGGGAAAATCCTTTAAGGAATTCTGCTTTATACTGTGGCTTTAATAGTTCTTTGTCTTTGAAGATACTAATTATGGGCCAAAGAGATGGCTCAGCAGGTAAAGACACATGCTGCCAAGCACAACAACCTGACTTCAGTTCCTAGGGCCCACATGATAGAAGAGAATTACTTCAACCTGAAGTGATTCTAACTGCCCTATATGTCATGTGTCTAAAATGTACACAAAATAACACACAGGAAAAGCTTACTATACTATTTCAGTGAGTATGTGTATATATACACACATGCATTCATGTGATATTTCCCTTCAAGACCTCTGTCCCCCTATGTGTCTGTTGCCTTTGTACTTTCCTGGTCTTTATATAGAAGTTAGAAGATATTCCTGCAGAGGCCAAACAATGTGCTACAACATTCAGAAGGACAAACCAGTTGTTCCTTAAACTAAGCACAGGCACAGTTGGGGTGTCTGGGGTGGGTTTTCTCCAGCTAGTGAGGGCTATTTGTGGTTGTTGACTTGACACACCTGGGAAGAGAGCCTTCTCCATATTTGCCTCCATCAGAGTGGCCTGTGTGGCATTGAACTGACTGCAGGTTGATGGAGGAAGGCACAGGCCACTGTGAGCAGCAGCAGCACAGGGCCAGTGGCTGTGGGCTGTAGTGCACAGCAGGTTTAGAGAGCCAAGGGAAGCAGCCAGAAAGCCTCCCTGCTCCTGCCTTCTTCCTTGTTCTCTGGATGAAGACTGCAACCTGTTAGTCATAGAAAACCTTTCCTCCCCTGCATTATTTTGGGGCTGGGTTTTTATCCCATCTGCAGAGGAATCAAACTAGACCACTTTTTTAAATGACTGTTCAGAGTTGAAAATCGACAAGGAAACCGTACCTATCTTGTACTTCCTCCCAGGATGCTGCTTGTTCTCACCACCCAGGTTTAGAGAAACGAAACTATAAACTCCTCCATTGCATTTTGAGGAGTGCAGGTGCCCAGTCATGGCCCAAGAGACAGCACAGTCCCCTGACCCAGTCCTCACTGGTGAGTACTAGGGTTTTGGTTTGCAAGAAGGTCACACTTCATTTCACTTGGGGAGACTGCAGAGCACAGCTGAGGGCTGAGCAGGGCTTACAGCATCTGAGAAAGCTGTAGGCACTGAAGACCTCAGGAAGTGAAACCTCCAGGTTGACTGGTTCCCATACTATTTGGTCTTTGCTTCACTGGGAGCTCTGCACACTGTTGGGAAGGGAAGGTAGACTTTATTGGAGATAATGAAAACCTAGAAAGGAGGTCCCACCGGCCTTTGGGGTAATTGGGGAATACTGAGGACCAGGTTACAAGTAGCCATTAGTTTCCTAGAGGCTTGAGTTTAGGCTGATGTTTCAGGGCCACCCACTGTGACAGTCTCCTTGAGATGGTTTTCTCTTATCTTGGGAGCATGGTGATCCAGGTTTTTTGTCAGCTTTGTGGTTTACAAGTTTCTGGAATCATCTTAGAAAATCATGAACTCAAAAATGCACAGGACGTCCTTTCTGGGATAGGAAAGAGAAAGCACAGGGGACTGCAGGGAAGCTGGTATTGACTGACTGTTACAGCCCCTGCCATCCCCCCAACCCCTTGTCTCTCCAGTAGAAACCTGACCCAAAGGTTAAAGCAGGAAATACAGACATAATAGGAAAGCCCTAGTGCCTAACTTTTTTAGCCCTTTCAAGCAACAGTGATCACTGCCCAAGGGAAGTCACTATTTTCAGCAAAAGCATCCTTCCATCCCTGAAACAACCCAGGGATTCATTATCCTCACCCACTTGGTAGAGATGTCCACAGCTAAATTTGCAGTTGACTAATGATTTATTCCAGCCTGTAACCATCCTGCAACTAGTATATTCTTGAAGTTCAGTTTGTATATGACTATCTTGCCTGCATAAATGTTTGTATAGCCCCCATGTACTTGTATGATTTGGTGTTTAGCAGAAGGCAGCAAAGGATTCTACCTGGACCTAGAGTTAGAAATGTTTATAGGTTGCCATGTAGGTGCTGGGAACCAAGAGCAACAAGACATCTTGTCTAGAGAGCCATCATTCTAGTTCCTGGTATGTATGTATGTATGTATGTATGTATGTATGTATGTATGTATGATGTATGTATGCACGTATGAATGTATCTGTATGTATGCAGGTATATATGTACAGATGCATTTATTTAGCGTGTGTGTGTGTGTGTGTGTGTGTGTGTGTGTGTGTGTGTTTGTATTCAAAGTGTGTGGAGACCCTTGAGCTCTAGTAACAAGAGTTTGTAAACCATCTCAACATGAGTATTGGGAACCAAACTTGAGTTCTCTATCAGAAGAGCAACTAATCTGTCTGTCTAGCCCCATTCTAATTTTTAAAGTCCAGAGTCAGCCATAGGGAGGAAATGTGAGAAATTGTTTCAGGCAGAGAGGATAACACAAATAAGGGCACTATGTTTAGAATAAATGGCAACCACTAGCAATCTGGTCAACTATTTTATTTAGCTAATCCATTTGTGGATTGTAAACTGAGGAGCTGAAGAAATAAGGTTCCATCCCACTTCCCAGGCTTTATATTTGCAAACTCAAAATGAGTTTGTCTCAAAAGAACTATGGGCACTTTGTTTTTGTTTTAATTTAAAAGTGAGCCTGAGATGGCTTAGCAGTTAAGAGCAAGTTGCTCTAGTGGAGAATTCTGGTTGGATTCCCAGGACCCATATAATGGCTCACAACCACTTCCGAAGGATCCCATGGCCTCTTCTGGCCTCCATAAGCACAAGGCACTCATGTGGTACCCTCATACATATAACCTTTTAAATTAAAAATGTAAGTATAATATTAATGGGAAGTCAGTAGAGTAAGATAAAAGCCACAGAACCAAAAATAACCATATCTAATCATTACTAAAACAAGGTATATATCCATCTTATCCTTTAAAATAAATTCTATATTAATATTATAAAAACAAAAGTTCACTAGTTTCTAAATATATCACCCTTACATAAGAGTAAATTGTAAAGTGATTTTACTTTATTTTATTTTATTTTTTATTTTTTTTGGTTTTTCGAGACAGGGTTTCTCTGTGTAGCCCTGGCTGTCCTGGAACTCACTCTGTAGACCAGGCTGGCCTTGAACTCAGAAATCCGCCTGCCTCTGCCTCCCAAGTACTGGGATTAAAGGCGTGCGCCACAACCTCCCGGCGTAAAGTGATTTTAATATCACATAAAGCATGTAGACTTAAATGTTTATTGTGTATGGTGTATGCACATATGTGTGTGGGGGGTGTTTACTGGTATGTATGCAGAGGCCAGAGGAGGATACCAAGTGTGCTCCTCCTACCAAACTTTGTTTCACTAATGAAGTGATAATATTCTAACATGTGACAAGCCTTTACAAATCAGTAAGAAACTAATAATTCAATAGAAAAAATGGGCAGAGGCATTGCTGCTAGGAAAGAAAAACAAGACTGTCATCCATTGAATTAGAAACTCGGGGTATGGCCCACTTTTGCCTGTATTGTCTGTTCTATGACTTGTTCATCTAACAATCTGTCCAAGTGATTCTATGAACGTATGTTTTTAAATCATGCAGGTAAGGGACCTTCTCTCGTTTTCTTCAAAGCTTCCTCACTGTCTATGCCGATATAGTCTTTCTAATAATTGCTTTTATACATTCCTTAACCTTGGTATTTGGGTTGAAATTACATAAGTTTAAAACTTCCTTGGGGGAGAGGGGAGGTTGTATAGAATTGCCATCCCGGTGTACCTAGCCTCTGGTGCACCTAGCCTCTGGTGCACCTAGCCTCTGGTGTACCTAGCCTCTAGTGTACCTAGCCTCTAGTGTACCTAGCCTCTGGTGTACCTAGCCTCTGGAGTACCTAGCCTCTGGTGCACCTAGCCTCTGGTGCAGCTAGCCTCTGGTGTACCTAGCCTCTGGTGTACCTAGCCTCTGGTGTACCTAACCTCTGGTGCACCTAGCCTCTGGTGCACCTAGCCTCTGGAGTACCTAGCCTCTGGTGTACCTAGCCTCTGGTGTACCTAACCTCTGGTGTACCTAGCCTCTGGTGCACCTAGCCTCTGGAGTACCTAGCCTCTGGTGTACCTAACCTCTGGTGCACCTAGCCTCTGGTGCACCTAGCCTCTGGTGTACCTAGCCTCTGGTGCACCTAGCCTCTGGTCCAGACAGCAGATGTCCTACATGTACTTGAATCTTCACCTTGCTTCGACCTTGCTCACAGGCATTTGCCTGTTTTTCTCAAAACTTCTTTTGTTCTTTTCTCCATCTGGACTGGTATCCAGATTGTGCTGAACGTGTGTGTGTGTATGTGTGTGTGTGTGTGTATTTCCAACCCCTGATTCAAAAAGAAAACCCACACTCCCTCCCACACAAACGATCAACTGACAGATCTTCTCAGTTAGGGGTGGATGCTAGTGAGTGCTGTCCCCCAACCCCCACCACCATGCCAGCTAGAATTTTAACTAGTTTGATCCTATGCAGGCCTTTTGCAGGTTTCTACACCTGCCTTGGATTTATGATTACAGCATTTCTGACATGTCTAGAAGACACTGTCTTAGAAGCTTCCCATCCCCTGTCCCACAGTGTTCCCTGAGGTGAGGTGATTATAGTTGTCTCATTTATGGCAGAGATTTCCACACATATTTCACCCTGTAACCAGGTGAGAACTTAATAAGACCATATTCCCAAAGGCATCACACTTTTTAATTACAGGACACAGAAAAACTAAGCAATAACCAGGAGGTTCTTCCCTGTTGGCTAGCTTTCATAGTACTGAAAGGTGCCATGTAGCTTGTTGGAGAAGAAAAGTAATCCACAATCTGACACTGCTGTGAGCACTGAGCTATAATAACAAGCAGCATGGCAAGATATGTTCCTGGGTGCAAGAGTGACACCGTGTTATAGGGGTGACCAACTGATTTCTAATTGGAGTTAGGGCCAGCAGGAGGAAGCATGTGCCTTGTACTATAAATTTGATCAAGATCCCCTGGCAAGGGAGCTCATAGGCCCAGAGGTGAACCTACTCCTACTGTCTTTGCCTAATATACATGCTATCAGCCTTTGCTCTACATTCCTAACTTTCCCCATTGATAAGTCCAGCTCTTAGACATCATCTGAGATTTCTTTATGTATTGTATGCATTTCAGTAAGGCCTCTAGAATGTGTTCAGTGACACCATAGCCCACCTTTGTGGCTTGCTGTTTCTGTTGACAGCACTGTCAGAACCCTAGTCAGAGGCTGTACCACACAAGAGATGCTATTTTTCCCCACTTAGATTGCTGATTTGTTGTTGTTCCAGGAGTTAAGACCCTATCACAAAAAACGAGGCCCTGCCCCCTTCTTTAAGACTAGAGGAGCTACCAAGGCCATAAAATGCTTTTCTGTTTTAACCTGGATGTTATTTATAGGTTTTTGTCAGGTTACAGAAAAGATGGAAAAAAGGACATGTGCCCTCTGCCCTGAAGGCCATGACTGGAGTGTGATCTACTTTGCACCATCAGCTAATATAGCTGCTCATGAAAAGTGTTTGGTAAGTTACTAGTAAATAACTTTAAAATTACTTGTGTAGTGCTAGAGAGATGGCTCAAGGGTTAAAAGCACTGGTTGTTCTTCCACAGGATCCAGGTTCCATTTCTAACACCCACAGGGTGGCTCACATCCACCCATAACCCCAGTCCCTGGGTATGTGATGCCTTCATCTGGCCTCTGAGGCTAGCCTAGGGCCTCCCACTTGGCAGCATGTGATTTTTCTTGACAAAGCACCTTACTGGCCCATGTTTTTCTGTCAGCATCTTTCAGGGAGCAACTTTTAATCCTAATAAAATACAACATGTTAATGCACTAGGCTTGCAGCTGCAGCAGACGAGCAGAAACAGAGAGGCCCTAACTGCAAACTGTGGGGGAAGGAGAGAGCTACACACAGAGTTGTTCTCTGACTTCCACATGCAAGTATTAACGTTTGCTTATGGTTTCTAACTCTCATACAATCCTTTGATATGTAAGTATTATAATATTCCCCATGTTTTTATGCTTTTTTTTTTTTTTTAGTTTATCTGTAATATTAACCTTCAAATGAAAACAGGTAGGTTGTTTAGGTTTGTGACTCACAGTAGCTTCTGCTCTCTGGAGCTAGAGAGCTGGGAACTCAGTAAAGTGCCAGAGACCTAAAGTGTCCATAAGTGTCCTGACGTCCATCCCCAGGATTCATGCAACAAACAGGACAAAGCACTGTGTGCCTATAATCCCATGGGAGGAAGGAATAGACAGGAGGATGCTAGGAGCTTGCTGAGCAGCCTGTTGAGCTGACTTTGTGAGCTCTCCAGGTTCAGGGAGCAACTATCTCATAAAATAAGGTAGAGAGGGGCTGGAGAGATGGCTCTGTGGTGGAGCTGCTGTTGCAGAGAGGACCCAGGTTCAGTTCCCAGCACACAGGGGTGAGTTCACAAGCATTTGTAACTCCACTTCCAGGAGTCCAGTACCTTCTTCTGACCTGTGACGGAACCAGCACACATGTGATACACACACATACATGGTGGCAAAACACTCATTTTCATAAAAAAAAAAATCTTAGGAAAAAGATAAAGAGCAGTAAAGAAAGACAGCCTAAGTAAATCTCTCTGTCCTCTACATGTACAGGTACAAACACACACAGAGAACACATACACAAAATTACACAGATGCACACTAAACACACATACACACACATACATACTTATAAAACACACACATATTTGATAAAATTGAAAAAAGATTTTAATGTGTGTGTGTGTGTGTGTGTGTGTGTGTGTGTGTGCATGTGTGTGACACTCTGGAGCTGGTGTTCATATGTGAGTTGGGTGCTGAGAGCTGAATGTAGAGCCTTTGGAACATTGGAAGAGAAGTACACAAGCTTAGCCACAGAGCCCTCTCTTTACCTCTGAAATGCTGAAGAGGAAAGAGACTTGTGGCCACTAAAACAAACAAGGGAATTTAGGGCTAGCTATGGTCACCCATACCTGCATTTCCACTGCTCAGAACCCAAGGAAGAGGCCAAGGTCAAGGTAAACTTGGATAAATGAAGAATCTATCTTTTTTTTAAAACATAAAAATCATAAAAGCCAGGTGTATTAATATGTCTTTAGTTCTACCACTCTGGCAAGAGACTGGAGGACCTGTGTGAGGGACTCCCAGGCCAGCTAGGCTATAGTGAGACCCTATCTCAACAACAAGAGTAAAGGTCTGCCATATGGTTGTGGAGGCAGGCACAGTTCTTCAAGTCTAGGATGAAGGCCTGGAAAGCCATCAGAATTGGCCTCTGTCCCTAGCTTTGGCTTCTCTAACTGCATGGCTTCAGCCATTGCCAGAGCCTGCTCTGCATTCCTAGGCAGGGACATTGCTGTAGGAGCCCCTGTCTGCCTGGCTCCAGAGTCAATAGAGCTCAGTTACCAAGTACAACTGTGTCTGCAGACTGGGGATTCTCACAGGAGTCACACGGCTTGCATCTGTTCTACTGCACAGTGGCCAGTGCTCTGAGCCATCGTCCACTCTGCACTCCTCTTCACCTTTCAGAACCATCTCTGACTTGTGTCAGTCAGGACTACTTCACACCAACACTGGATTATTTTTGTTTTGTTTTGTTTCGTTTTGTTTTGTTTTGTGTTTGCAACCTCCAGCTGTATGCATCAGGACTGGTGGAATGTGAGGCCCATGATCCATGTAATATAGCTAGAAATTTTGACGTGAAATCAGTACTGGAAAAGATCTGGAGAGGAAGCACATTGGTGAGTTGACATGGTTTTTTGCTTATAAATGATGAGTCTTGGGGTCTGCATTCAAAGGATAGTCTGTTTGGGGATGGAGAGATGGTTCTCAGGAATTCTTGTTGCCATTTCAACAATGAAATAGCAACACACAACTGCTTGTAACTCCAGCTCCAGAGCATTACACATCCCCTGCTGGCTTCCACAGACACCTGCAATACATATTCACTCATAAATAAAAATGAGTCTCTCATCTAAAATCAGAGTTTATGCTAAAGTCTTGTTTGAGAACTATATGGAGAGCTGGAAGGTGGACTGTGAGACACTGCCTCGTCTGATGTTGTCTGCTTACAGCCGAGTGTCCCACACACCAGAAAACCAGGCTTGAGAGGCTTCTGTCTGAGTGAAAATTCTCTGGTCAGACAGGTGTAACAAGTCCTTACTGTCATTCCAGCAGAGCAGGCACCAATTTCAGCAGCTCAACAGCATCATCTAGGTTCTTCTGCTCTCCTGCCCCAAAGCAGCTAGCTGGTCCTCTTGGTGCCACAAAGCTGAAGGCAGCATCCAGAACTCAGGGCTTTATCCTTGACATGGAGCAAGATGCCTTCTGAATGTCAAGGGTGGCTGCATGTCTTTCTGCACCACTTCTGGGTGGTTATCACTGTCAGCATCTGCCCTGGAGGTGAGGGCATAAGGGTCCTAACCAGGAAAGAAGGATGGCTCAGAGAGTATCCTCTGAGGTCGACTGTGTCTCCTGAAAAGGTCATTTGCAGATGAGTAAACAGATTGACAAGTTTGAGTATTTCATGGCTGACCAAAAGCACAGTAAAGTGTTCATGACTGGAGCCACACAATGCCTAACCATCATTACATATACCTTCATATAAAAACAGGGAAATTAAATTAAGGGATCAAAAAAAAAAATACTGTGCTGTTCAGTTCTGTTTTCAATGTTTAGTTCCTACACACTGGAAACAGGTTCCATTCATTTCATATTATCCTCAGTAGCAACTCTGTAGAGCAGGTACCACCATCCCAGGAAGAAATGTCTAAGAGGAAGTCATAGAAAGTACCAGCCGTGATCACGATCTTCAGTGTGACAGCATGAGCTGCTGTGACCTGAGGCTCAAAGTCCCCCATCCAACCCCTTGCCTAGGGATAAAGAAGCCTGCTAGCTCCATTTTTAAGAAATTGCTATGTTTTTTCATTTATGTAGACTGTGATACAACTGTCTATGCCAGGCCTTTGATGCCACTTGTCTGCAGTTTTGCTGAAAATTCCTCAGAGGTTGCCAAATATATTACTATTTAATGTGGATATGGAGGGTGAGATATACCAGAGACAGCCAGGACAAAAACACAGAGCTGCTGACTTAAACATTTAATGACATCCTTACTTTTTAGTAATGAAACAAGTACTTACTCGTTATGATCTATTCTTCTATAGATATGCTCATTTTGTCATAACAAAGGAGCCATTGTCGGGTGTGGTGAAAAATCTTGTTCCAAGAATTACCACTTACTCTGTGCCAAGGAGGATCACGCAGTTCTACAAGTTGGAGTTACAAGAACTTACAAGTAATCAAATACCTTTAAAACTCATGGTGGAGGGGTGGGGGTGACTAAGGAATGGCTAGCCTGTGACATACTTCTCAGGCTTAAATTATGCAAATGAGTTTCACATGCGAACAGGATTATGGGACACCACCAGGAACTCAGCTTCACATATCTGCACACAACAGGAAAAAGAACTACTCAAGGGTTTGTTTGACTTTCTAAATCTCCCCTGTACTCACTTCTTCCTGGGAGAGCCACATTGGCAATGACAGCATGCATGTCCTGCAAGAGACAGGAATCAGTTCAGGCCTGTTCTTCTCTTTAGCAGGAAGACATCATCCTTCCTTCACTCACTCATCCACAGTTCATGGGTCTGTCTTCCCACCTTGTGGGAATGAGCTCTCTGCTTCCAGTGTTGGACCCAGACATGGAACTGAGGATGTCAGAGCTTTTGGCAAGCACCTTCACCTGAGGAGTCATCTTGACAGTTCCCAGCTTGTGACTGTTCATAAACGTTCATTCAGTTTTGAGCAGTCCTTTTATATTTGAGTTACGAGGAAACCTAGGAGAACTTCACATTCATTATTTATGTTCACAAAGAACTCACTTTCCTTTGACAGCCAAGTGTATTTATAAATACACAATCAAATAAAAATGACCGAAATCCCTACTATAACTAGTTTTTGTTTTTGAGACAGTATCTCACCAAGTAGACCAGGCTGTCCTTGAAATTACAGAGATAACTTTAAAAAATGTTTATTAACCACACTAGAAATACTTACTCTTTTTTAAAAAAAAAAACACATTTTAATTATTTCAGAAAGGAAAAAGTGAGCATCTTTGTTGTTAAAAATTTAATATTAACATTTAGTTTCATAGAATAACTGAGATACTTTACAAGATGCTGAGGTATATTGAGAGAATGAACCCAACCAGATATCATCAGGTTGGGGGACTGGTGCAGGGAGGCCACAGTGAACACTGACTCATGGAAGGGGCTGGAGCATGAAAGGGATTTGCGGATGCTTAAAAATTACTGACACTGGGAATGGGGAGGACACAGGTGAGAGACTCTATCGTAATATTCTCTATGTGTTACAAAACCACACAGCCAAGCATGGTAGTGTAAGCCTAAAATCAATGCACTGGAGAGGTGAGGGCACAAATCCAAGTCCCTCTGGAATGCAGTTGAGACCAGGTGAAAGGTGCACAGATGTCCCAGGTCTAGAGGAGGTGACTGAGCTGAGTGCTGCTGGGAAAGCTGCATGGAGGGCACTGGGGTAACTCGAGGACCCTAGGTCTCATAAGGGCTAAGACAAAGGCAAGCCTGTGCAGAGAAGTCCTCACAGCTCCCTCACTCCAGTTCTCTAGCCTGCCATGCTGTCTTCTCTCTGAAGACACTCGCCAAACTCAAGTTCTGAGAAGGCATGTTCTGATCCTGAGAAGTCGTTCTCCACAGTACTGCATGCCTGTGTGTGAACTGTGAAGATCAGACAAATCGTGGGTAGTCAGATTGGAGCTCCAAATCTTACACCATAGTTCTTTAGATGCCTCTCATCACAGCATAGGAACTAGGGCTGTTCAAAATATTCAGCCAGCATTCATGCCTTCAGAGACTAAAGTCTTCTTTCTACTGCTCAAAATGTACCAATACAGTGGCCACCCTCAACTGCACTGGATGTGGGTTAAATTTTGACTTGGACTTCAACACATTTCTTTTTAAAAATGAATACTTCAGCCAGTGTCATGGCATGCATCTTTCCTCCCAGCACTGGGGATGCAGAGGAAAGGTGGATCTCTACAAATTAAAAGATTTAGTAATTCTTTGAAATTCTGTATTTTCAGAGTATTTTGCTCAGAACATCTTCCACAAGAAGAGACCACTGAAAGTGGTGTCTAAAGTGAGTTTAAAGAAAGCTAATTACTTAAGTAAAACCTGAGATAATCTAACTTCTTCTCAATTGTAATTTTTATGAGCACCTGTTTGTGTGGATGCCTTAGGTTACAGATGGTTGTGAGTCACCATGTGGGTGCCGGGAACCGAACCTGGGTCCTTGGAAGAGCAGCGAGTGCTCACAAGCACTGAGAAATCTCTAGTTATTGTCTTTATGTTTATAACTCATTGAAAACTACCCTTAAAGTAGTACTTGCTATCACTATATGTTGGCAGGGAATGATGGTATATGATAAATATATATATATATATATATATCACAGAGTTAGTTCATGGCAGGCCTGAGGTACATAGAGGATGTATCAACCTAGAGGATGTATCAAAAGAGTATTATTCCCCATGAAACTTCATTCCACTTCATACCTCTACTGTTAAGTAGTTGTTATAAGAAACATCACTGGTCAAAGAATATAACTGATGAAACTCTGGATCATCAAGCACTGGCTCCTTATCTTCTGAGAAGTCTCTCTAGATGAGGGAAAGAGGACCGCCCACATCCCTGCAAGTCTTCCCAGGAGCACTTGTCAGCCTGACGTGTGAAAGTTGTTATTTCTTCACCTTTCGACAATCACCAATGACCCAAGTTGACTCTTCTGTTCAATCAAACACCATCCATTTCAATCGTTCATAGGCTTATGAGCTTATGATTAAAAACAATTTTTAGTTTTAGGTTCAAGTTTGCCAGTCTTCTGATTTTGTAATAACTTTAACATATTTTTATTTTTATGCAAACTTTAACTGAGACAGGGTTTCTCTGTGTAGACCTGGCTATCCTGGAACTCACTCTAAAGATCAGGCTGGCCTTGAACTCAGAGTTCTACCTGGCTCTACCTACCTACCAAAGACAGGGATTAAAGATGTACACCACAACCACCTGACAATCTTTTGCTTTATATTCCAACCTTTTAATGGTTTCTCTTTTAGTTGATGGTCCAAGCATGAAGAAGAGGAGAGGAAGGAAGAAACGCCTCTCATCAGGCCCTCCCACACAGGTAATTTGAATGATAGAGCAAATTTCTTCACAGAATGTCCTTACTTAGAATTCTAAATGCCAGAGGCTGCCAGTTTTCAAGTCATTGGAGGAGATGGCATTTGCACACCACCCTTCATGTGTGTTCTCTCCTCGATGGAGCTGACGCTAGAATTGAGATGGTGTCCTGGGGAGAATCCCACACTCAGGAAGTGGAGATCATCCTGACATGGTTGAAGAAGCATATTGAGACTAGTAAGAGGCTCAGGGGATGACATCATGCTTTCATCATTCTGTCAATCACTCCTTGAACCATGCTAGTGAAATCCTGTATCTTTTCATGACACTTAGTCTTAAATAGACTGAGAGTACAGACAAGCATTTGTGCATAACCAAGTGTTTTCTAGCTACATGGTCCACACCTAACCAAATTTCTAACTTAAAATTTTCTAGATATAAAATTAGTAGATATAAAATATAAAAGAAATTGGAGAGGTTTGAAACAGTTTTTATATTAGTTTCTATACATTGGATTTGTATCAGACGATAGTCTCTCCCTCTTAGTCAACAGATGTTTTTCAGGCCACAGATAGCCTACCCCATAGGTCCTAGCTATTTGAGAGTGCCATTTGGATCCAGGAGTTCATCAAGACCAAAATAAAAAAATAAACTTTGTCTAATATGTCTTTCTTTTCTTACATTTGATTAATAGATTTGATTATGTACATAATATTTTAATTTTATGTGGTGTTCCAGGCCAACATGAAAATTCAATATAATCTTGGTTTTCTCTTCCAGCCAAAACCGGTGAAACTCATGAGATCCAAAAGACAAGTGGCAGTAGAGCCTCTTGGCCACAAAGGTTGGTTCTCAGTGATGGATGTGTGACAATGATGGATTCAAAATACTTAGAGGAATGTTGACCCATATAACAAAGCCATCCTTTGATCTTTATTCTTCTGGGCGTTTGGTATTTAATAAGAACATAAATCTTTATTATAACTGTATTATATTAGAACCCATACCGCATCAAAGTTATTTTAGCTGGAATGGACCATTTCTTCTGATTCTGAGAAGACATACTTAAAAGGCAGGTGGGTTTCCCTGAGGCTACAATCCAGTGACATGCTGCCCCTCATAGTGACAGGTGGCAGGGCCCTTAATATGGCAAATCTGTGACAAATATGAGGGGCTGTCATCTCAAGCATTTAAAGTAAATTTTACAAAACCACATCACTCATTCAGTTATTATAAGCAGAGAAATGTTCTCATGTCTGGACCATTTACTCTGTGAGCTATAGAAAAATGAGACAAGCGTGCTCACCCATTAACTGGTCAAGTATAAAGTGACCACATGATGGGAACAGCTGTCAGTTTCCTCCTAAAGATGCATTCTTTGTTCTTAGATGCAGCTGTCAAAAAAAAGGAGCTGTCAAAAGCTCCTTTTCTTAAGAAATGCCAGGAAGCCGGACTTCTTACTGAATTATTTGAACAGATCCTAGAAAAAATGGATTTAATTCCTGGAAGACTCATGGATGAGACTGCTTCAGAGTCAGGTACTGAATGGGCTACATGTAGACACATTCTAGAAAACACACCTCCCCATGCTTCCCCCCTCCCTTCTTTAACTCATTCTTTAAGAACACACATCCAGCATGGACTGGAGAGATGGCTCAGTGGTCAAGAGCATTTGTTCCTCTTGTGGAGGACTCAAGGTCAGTTCCCAGAATCCACAGGGTGGCTTAACTCCATAACTCCAGTCTGAGGGGAATCCAACACCGTCTTCTGTCCTGTCCAGTTACCAGGCATGCACATGGTAACCATATGTACATGTGGGAAAAACACTCATACAGAAAAGAATGAATAAATCTAAAAGTTTTACATGAATAAATCAGCAAGATAAGGAAAAATCACTGATTTTTAATTAAAGGCAAAAATGCACAGAGATCAGAAGGTGTGTTTCCCAGAGGTGCACACAATTGTGTAGAGACATCATTAAAACTGCTATAATAGTTTGGCTGGTTTTGTTGATACTGCATTTGCTGTTTTAAAGTATACTTTTTTGTGAGATATATATATATATATATGTGTGTGTACACATATACACACACACACACACACATATATGCACTTGTGGAGGATATAGACATGGTAGTGCAAGTGCACCCCCCCCAAAAAAAAACCAAAACTATCTGATCCTCTGAAGTCAGAGTTACAGGCGGTGCTGGGGACCAGCTCCTAGGCTATTATTTTGATGTGCCTTAAATTCTATTCCTTAATAAGTCCAGGTTTTTAAGAAAATTAGTACAGGGGCTAGAGTGACACCCCAGTGATGAAGAACATATATATTCTTGCAGAGGACCTAAATTTGGTTCTCCACACCTATGTATGTCAGCCCACAATGCCTGGACCAAGCTCCTGGGGATCTGACACTCTTAAGGACTCTGAGGATACCTAACCCATGTACACACACACACACACACACACACACACACACACACACAGAGAGAGAGAAACACACACACACATACATGCATGCACACACGTATTGAAAATAAATATTTTTTTAATCATTACATTGTGCCCCTGCTCCAACACACAGGTGCAGGACAGAGGATAAGACAGAGGGGTTCTGCTTCCACTATGTGGGTTCTTCCTGCTGAGCCATCTTCCAGGTCATGGAATTCTCGTTTAGATCAACTGTGTATTGGAAGTTTCTTTCTGAATGGCTCCTAGGGTATAAAAAGTCCACTTACAGTGTGCAAGTACATGGCATCTATGACCTCCTGTAGCATACAGCATGAGCTACAAGCCTTATAATTCCTTGTTAGGGTGATCTGAGTGTTACATAACATAAGAGACAATGTAAAATATTGGCTTTTAAGTGTCTTTCTCTATGACAAACCAAAACATAAATTAGCAGTATACGTTTCTAAGAGCTCATTTGTTACATAATTTTATTTACTAAGTTTCTCATTACCAAGAATGCTCAAATCTGTGGGTACCTCCTACTCACCTGGGGGCTCCCTGGGACACAGGTGTTTTCTCCCCAACAGGCCCAGCTGCACAGAGATAGTGAGGTGATGCTTCCCCAGGGCTCCCTGCTGGGTCTGCATTGAGCTGCCCTCCTCTGATTCTCTCTCTTCCTATTGGGGTTATTTTCTTTTTCTCCCTGTGTGATTTATTCACATTAAAATTAACACAGGACATTGCTTCTTCCTCTAGACTATGAAGGGATCGAGACCTTACTGTTTGGCTGTGGATTATTTAAAGACACATTAATACAATTCCAAGAAGGTAGGTGACTCATAAAATAAGGAACAGTGTGTTATAGAAACATTGAAAAGGTGAGGCAGGGGGATTGAGAGCCAGTGAGACCTTGTCTGAAGACCATAATAAGCTTGCATTTATTATTGACTCTTTCAGTACTAAATCCGTTTATGTGCTGTACCTCTAGTTATGGGTGAGGGACAGATTCACACAGCATGGTATGAGTAGCTTCTCCCCCTTATTCATAACACATTGCCCTACAGGGATCCTTTCTACAGATGTGCCTGTAAAACTATTCAGCAGCAGGATTTCCCCAAAGAGCAGATTGCCTTTGTCACCCCAATATCCACAGCTTCTCTCATTTTAATTTCCTGTTACTTGTTCTCATTTGAACTCTGCAATATTAAGATTTGGTCAGCAGAGAAGTTACTTTAAAAATCAGTTGAGAAGGTCTGTTAATAAGAAAAGCTATTTTTAAAAAACAGCATTCAGAAAGATGTATTTCTGTTGATATTACATGTGTCACTTAGCATAAAAGTTATGTGTCTGAAAAATGTCACATACCATATGATGTGGGGAATCTCAAGATACTAATCAGGACTGCATGCGAACCACCTGGAAAGGCTAACCTCTGACATGGTGCCATTCTGGTCTGGCTGATTCAGCCCAGGATTCCAAGCTAACTATAGATATGCAGTCATTCTGACAAATAACAAATTAAAGATTCAGTTGTGAAAATTCTAAACCCAACTAAAATGACCTTGGTAGGTTTCTACAGTAAATATTTTCTGTCCCTAAATCACACCCAAAGCTGAGCTGTACCAAATGTCCTTGGAGCCAGAGATGTGTTCATGAAAGAGTTGTTGCTGGTTGGCCAGCCACAGGCTCTAGCCTCTGAGTGAATGAACACTGTGTAACCTTGTTCTACCGTGAAGGTATCAAAGTCATGTGACACACACTGGTGTCCATCATGACTCAAGAAAGGAAGCAAAGACATGGAAAGACTCTCCTCAGACTACTCTGTCTGCTCATTTGAGGCTCAGTTACTATAAGGTAGATATCTGAACTGGTTCAGATTAGAGACAGTACACTATTCCTAATCAAATCCCTGCACACACTGAAGGCACTTTCTTTCTTTTAAAGTAATCAAGAGGAAAACTTGTGAATATGAAGAAAGGCAGAGGCAGATGAGGCAGCAGCTTGAGGCGCTTGCAGACTTACAACAAAACTTGTGCTCATTTCAAGAAAATGGGGACCTGGACCACGCAAGCTCTCCTTCAGGATCCTTGCTACCTCCTGAGGACCACCAGGTCAGATGCAAGGAATCTCCTGAAGTGCAAGCAGGCTCAGGACACAGCCTGTGACAGATCCACAGTCTCCTTCCACTCTGACCTGCTACTGCCCACACGTGCTCCATACCTGACTGGGTGTTTCTTGTCCCCTCTCTTGTCATCTCACTTATCCTGCTTTCTCTTGACAGTAAAAGCTGTTCCTCAGGTCAACTGGATCAGGCCTCCATGTTCTCCAAGGAGTGAGGAAGTCTTCCTACCTACCCTACCCACCGCAGTCAAGGGCAGCAACATGAGAGGCTTTGCTCATCTTTTTATGGAAATGTAGAGCTTCCTCTTGCTTCTGCTGCTCCCGCAGAAGGTCTCATCATGGTCTCCCCTCAGTATTAATAACGCCATCACAGTAGAGCAGACTCATTCCTGCGCATTCAGCATTCTCAACATTTAGCACATTTAATAAATGCTTATCGAAAACACTGTGAAGAGTCAACAGTTTATTTAATACAGTCCCCAGCAGACATCAGCTATAACAAGACACAATGTACTATTCTGTGATACCAATTTTGTGGGTCTGCATCAGAGTCTTTTTAGAAGTGTCAGCTGGTGCCAGGCAGCCTGACGGTGCTGCCATTAGTGCAGGAACTTAGAGCCAGCAGCTTGAAAGTTGTCATTTAAAATACCTCCTGCTACCTTTCTCCACCTGACAATATGCGTCAGATGTGTGCCCACACTGCCCCGACCCTCAACTCCTCTCCCATTCACATTCTCATTTCCTCCCATGATCCTCTGGGCCACAGTAATGCATCTGTCAGAATGGGCTTAAGCTGTGTCCCAACATGGTGTCTAGTTTGTAATGAGTGCTCACACACACTTGTGAAGGAATCATTCCTAGTGCCATACAGTCATTACCAAGGCCAGCCTAAACTACTTCATGAGAGATCAACTGGAATGACTGCCATCTGAGCACCCATCAGAACCAGCTGGGACACTTTTATGTTAGTGCTTCCTCTGCTGCTTTACATTCAGCTGGAATCTGTTCATCTCACTAATCTATACGGCAGAAAAGGCACCACTTGTTTGGTATTCATAATGTATGTGTATATTGGGCAGACCGCTAAACTAAACTGCTGTGTTATTACTGAAAAATGAGCCGAGTACTCACACCCCTCAGCTTAACACCAGAGCCCAGACAGCTGAACTCACTTTTACCAGTTGCCCTCTGATCTCCACAGGGATGTCATGGCATATGGACTCCTCCCCTCCACGTACAAAGTTCATGTTGGAATCTTTACATATTCCATTATAGCCTCGGTTGTTAGCCCAGTCTCCACGTTCCCCTAAGAACTGGTGTCTCCCAAGGATAGTGGTTGCCACTTTTCATTTTTAAGTTCTCCCAACTCGAATGCTTATTCTGTGTTCTGGACCAACTGTCCTCTTCTAACAGACAGAAGAGCTTTTGGTCGGTGAGGTAGTTGAGAACTAGATGACACATTCGGAGTGCTACCTTACTTTTATTCTAACATTGCTAATTTTTCAAATTGTGACACAATCCATGTAAAATTTAACATCTCAGCCCTTTTATGTTTGTTCTTTCTCCATATCAACCCTTTTAAAATATATAGTTCAGTAGCGTCAAATACAGCTAAAATTATTTATCATCCTAAAGCACTTCACCTTTCAAAAAGGAAACTATGCCTTTAACATCTGTGTCTTCTCCCAGCTCCTGGCTTCCACTCTCTTTCTCCCTCTAGGACCTATTGTTTTATTTAAATTCACAAATTAATCTATGTTCTATCAAAATATCAACTGCCTCCCTTTTCAGGCTATATAGTACTATATTTATTTATTTATTTATTTATTTATTTATTTATTCATTCATTCATTCATTCATTTTTAAATTATTCTTTAATCTTTTTTTACAGTTCAGTCTTTATCACCTTCCTGGTCCACCTCCTGACTTTTCCATATCCCACACCTCTGTCCCCCTCTCCAAGAGAGTGTCTCCACTCCGCCCCAACCCCACCAGACTTCCCCACTCCCTGGGGTCTCAAGTCTCTTGAGGGTTAGGTGCTTCTCTCAATGAGGGCAGACCTCTGCTATACATGTTGTGGGACTCATTTCAGCTGGTGTATGCTGCCTGGTTGGTGGCTCAGTGATTGAGAGATCTCAGGAGTCTAGGTTAGTTGAGACTACTGGTCTTCCTTTGGGCTTGCCTTCCTCCTCAGCTTTTTCTAGCTTTTCCCTAATTCAACCACAGGGATTCCCAGATTCTGTCCCCTGGTTGAACATAAGTATCTGCATCTGACTCTTTCAACTGCTTGTTGGGCCACACCAAAGGCAACCAAGCTAGGCTCCTGTCTGTAAGTACACCATAGCATCAGTAATAGTGTCAAGCCTTGGAGCCTTCCTTAAGATGGATCCCAGTTTGGGCCTGTCACTGGACCTCTTTTCCCTCAGGCTCTTCTCAATTATTGTCACATAGTACTATATTCTAAAGGGGAAAACCAACCACAACTGAACATACCTATCTTAAGAGATTGTTTATTAATATGTCATTGAAGAAATTACATAAATGCATCCTAAATACTCAACTACTAATCATAGGTATAGTAAGTTCAAGGATACAATTTGGGCTCTTTTAAGAAATGTGACTTCTGGCCGGGCAGTGGTGGCGCATGCCTTTGATCCCAGCACTTGGGAGGCAGAGGCAGGTGGATTTCTGAGTTTGAGACCAGCCTGGTCTACAGCGTGAGTTCCAGGACAGCCAGGACTACACAGAGAAACCCTGTCTCAAAAAACCAAAACATACATATATATACATATATACATATATATATATATGTGTGTGTGTATATATACGTATATATATGTATATACATATACATATATATGAAATGTGACTTCTATGGTTTTCATTATTACATCAGAAGAAAACTTTAATTCCAAGAATTTTTCTACTTTTCTATGAGTAAAATCAAAATCAATCAAAGATATCTATTTTGTTTTCTCATCTGAGAAAGATTCTCAGAATTTTTAGTTTCTTTAGGTCTGTTTATTATAGCATGATTATCCTGTACTTATGGCTAATGTCCACTTATCAGTGAGTGCATACTATGCATGTTCTTTTGGGTCTGGGTTGCCTCATTCAGGATGATATATTCTGGTTCCATCCATTTGCCTGCAAAATTCATGATGTCCTTCTTTTAATGACTGAGTAGTATTCTGTGTGTAAATGACCCAGATTTTCTTTACCCATTCCTCAGTGGAAGGTCATCAAAAGAGAAGAGGAAGATGGAATGGAGGGAGAACTTATATGAGGGGGCACTGGGAGGAGAGAAAGGGCTGATATTGGGTTATAAAGTGAATAAATAAATAAATTAAAAAACAAAAAAACAAAATCAAGAAATAATAAGATTGCATTAAGAAATACTCAAAGGAAAAAAAAAGAAATACTCAAAGACTAAAAAAACAAACAAAAAAACCCTTCTTTCACTACCATAAATATACACATACATAATCTCTCTCTCACACACACACACACACACACACACACACTCTCTCTCTCTCTCTCTCTCTCTCTCTCTCTCTCTCTCTCTCTCTCTCTC
>JANHMN010000001.1:203130867-203148003 GCA_030674055.1 Rhabdomys pumilio | reverse complement strand
CTCTCTCTCTCTCTCTCTCTCTCTCTCTCTCTCTCTCTCTCTCTCTCGCTGCTATGGGTGTGGATTGCAGCTGTAATTTGTGCTTTTTTTGTGGAGAAAATTTTCAAGTAAGAACACCAGTAAAGTTCCTAAAGTTACAGTTTTGAGGCCCAAAGTCTGCAGGACTGTGGTTCTACAGATTATTTACAGTCTGAGGTAAGGGACAGCTGGAGTTGGTTCTGGGGTCGCCAGGCCTGCGAGTTTGCTGGGGCCATGTAATTCCCAGGCTCTTGGCCACCCAAGCATTGCTGGAACTTGCAGAAGAGCTGAGAACTAGAATCTGGGCCCTCAGGCTGGATCTAGCCTGAGGCCTGGGGGTGAGGGAACTGGTGGGGGTTGGGGGGAGGTCTGGCTGGTCCCATGGGGAGAGTCCTTGGCTTGAATGTTCTTGGCTTGGAAGTGGTTGTGACTGGGAGTGGAGAGGGGCCTCCACAGGAGATTAGACAGTGACTCCATAGGCAAAGGACTTCTCCATGGCAAGGCGGATCCCTGTGAAAAGAGACAGTCCATGGTTCTGAATCATTTATTGCCATGGTGGAAAGTGAATGTGTAAAACCATACCCCACTTCTCAGGGTGGACCTGAGATGAAATATCTTTGGCAGGGAGGAATGTCTGCAAAGGAAAGCTTATTGGCCAAGCCCTCCAGGCCTCAATGTACCTTATTAGCATGGAGATCTGTCTTGAACCTACATGACCACAGGTCACATCCTTTTCTACATGTGGGGTTCTTAGTGTATTGCCCTTATGTGACTGATGGCTACAAATCTATGGGGGGGCTACAGCTAGTGACAGGGACCTGATGACAGGGAGCAGGTGAAACTCCTACTGTCCCTTCAGGGTCTCTGGGGCCTCTGGCTTTAGCTCAACTGAGGACCAAGCTGCCTCTCATGGTCTACTGCCCTACAAAGCTCAAATGAACCCTTTTCTCCTCTAAGTTATTTTGGACCTTGGGTTTTATTACACCAACAGAAAAATCAAACTAGATCACTTTTTAAATGAATACTCAGAGTTGAAAATGTGCCAGCACACTGCCCTCAACTTGACTTCCTCTCAAATTACTGTTTGCAGTCTCCACCCAGCTTTAGAGAAAAAGAAACTAGAACCTAGAAACTTGCAGAGGCACTTCAAAGAGTGCAAGTACCCAGCCATGGCCCAAGAGGAACCAGGGTGCTCTAACCCAGTCCCCAATGGTGAGTTCTAGGGTGTGGGTCAGCAGGAAGGTCCCACAGTCCACTTCCCCCCAGGGAGACTGCAGGACACTGGTGAGGGTGGAGTGGGGCTTACAGTGTCTGGGACATCTGCAGGCACTGGGGAACTCAGGAAGTTGAAAGCTGTTCTATCCTCTTGGGTCCTTGCTTCATGTCTCTGTGATCTCTGCACTGTAAAATTAATACTCAAGACATACTGCTGGAAGGGAAGGTAGACTTTACTGGGAATGCTGGAAATCTCAGTCTTTAGAGGGCAATTGGAGAAACAGAGAACCACGTTGGGCTTGTGTGATGCAGGTAGCCTTCAGTGTACTAAAAGTTGGTGTTGTGCAGGCTGATGTTTCAGGGACTCTCCTGGTGATATTCTCGAGATTGTTTTCTCTTATCGTGAGAGGATCACAATCCATGTTTTTTGTCAGTGTTGTGGTCCACAGGCTTCTGGGACTATCTTGAAAAACAATGAACTCAAGAATGGAAAGGAAATCCTATCTGGGTAAAGAAATAGAAATAGTGCACAGAGGACAGCAGGAATAACACAAAAGCTAGTGTTGACAGGTTACTGCAGCCCTGCCCCATCCTGTCTCTCCAGTAGAAACCTGACTCAAAGGTTAAAGCAGGAAATACAGACACAATAGGAAGACTCTAATGCCAAGCCTTTCCAGCCCTTTCAAGCAACAGTGATAGCAGTGATCACTGCCCAAGGGAAGTCACTATTTTTAGCAAAAGCGTCTTTCCATCCCTGAAACAACCCAGGGATCCATTATTTTCACCCATTTTGTAGAGATGTCTACAGCCAAATTTGCAGTTGACTAATTAACAATTTATTCCAGCCTGTAACCCTCTTGCAACTACTATATTTTGAGATTTATTTTGTGTATGACTATCTTGCCTGCATTAATATCTGTGTGCCATATGTGTCCTTGATGCTTGAGTTATATAGAGAAGGCAGCATAGGATTTCCCCTGAATAGAGAGTTAGACTTGGTTATAGTCACAATGTAGGTGATAGGAACTGAGCCAGGATCCTCTGCAAAAATGCACAAGAGTTTCTGTTTACTGAGCTATTGCTCTAGTATATAGTATGCATATGTGTATGTATGTGTATGTATGTGTATGTATGTATGTATGTATGTATGTATATATGTCCTATGTCTGTCTGTATGTATGTGTATGTACATTGAGATTACATTAAGCTTAAAACTTCCTTAAGGGAAATTGTGTAGAATTGACATTGCGTATCTAGCTCTGGTCCAGACATCTGCTACATCTAATATCATCTTCATCTTGCTCCTGCCTTTTACCTTGTGTTTCTCAAAACTCCCTTTGCTCTTTTCTCCATTTGGACTCATTTACAATCTCTAGATAGTGCTGAACATATATGCCTGTGTGGTGTGTGTGTGTGGGCATGTGTGGGATATGTGTGTGTCCACAAACTAATTCATTGTAGGTGCCAGGCCACACCTAAAGGAAAACCCACACTCCCTCCCCCACAAACCATCAACTGACAGATCTCCTCAGTTAGGGGTGGATACTAGTGACTGCTGCCCCCTTTTTTCTGCTTTGATCTGATGCATGCCTTTTGCAGACAACCAAAGCTGCGAGTACCGATGCTTTGAGTTTATGATTCTAGCATTTCTGTCATATCTAGAAGACACTATTCCTATGGATCTTAGAATCCTTCCGTCCCATCTTCCAGCATATTCCCTGAGCCTTGGAGGAGGTGGGATGATTGTTAGTTGTCTCATGTATGCCTAAACATTCCACAGACATTTATTCTCTACATAATGACTAGTTGAGAACCTGATAATAAGACCGTATTGCCAAAGACACCATATTGTTTTCAAGGTTGCTATTGGATGACCAATTGGTGTGTTTTTTTTTTTCCCTGGGAAAGACTTATTTCTTCGGATTTCAGCACTCCTTGGTTACCTGTAGTTCCCTGTGGAGGGTTGAGGCCTTCTGGGCTTTTCCCTTCTCAAGTTAGCATGACCTTGTTGTCCTGAAGCCTGTGTTTAGGCAGCCATGCTGAGGAGACTTGATGGCTGTAGCTTCTCTGTCAATTCCAGGAGACAGGATCTCACAGCAGACTTTCTGTTCATCCGGCTCTTCAGTCCTTCTGCCTCTTCCATAAGAATCTTAGGCATAGGAGTTGTAATACATTGATGCCTTAGTTGGGGCTGGGCTCTGCAACTGCATATTCATCAGTTGTAGTTTGTTATAAGAATCTCCCTCTGCTTTTGCAAGAGAAGTTTCTTTGAAGAAGGGTGAGAGCTACACTCATGTATGGGTATAGGACGTATTTACAATGTAGTTAGGGATCATGCTGGGTTAGTAAGGTGCCAGTTGTCAGTTCTCCTCCATGATTCCTGACTTCACTATCCCTGAGTACTTGGCCTGGTTCTAGGCCCAAACATGATGTCTTGTTGACCAGACTTTAATACCCATTAGAGATCTGTTGGTTTCTGTGTATTAGACAATCACCTTAGGAAGTAACACTGAGTTGTCAATTGTACATTGGTGTTGCACTAAGGCAACAAATAAACACACTTCCTCTCAGAGTCATTTACTAAGAGCGACTTTTTTTTAGTATGTGTGAATGAGTATGGATATTGGGTATTACACTTTATTAATCTCCAACTTGTTCTGGTCAGACAGTCTGTTCTGAACCTGCCTTGCCATTTCATCTACCCTGGGTGGCCAGGAAGCCCAGCAGCCATCATGACTCTGTCCTTTAAAGTCCTGAGATCACTGATGCACATCCCACCCCTGATTCTATGGACTAATGAAAGGAGAATTCAGGAATTATGTCTATACTTCTGTGGCTCTAACCAATGGTCCATCTCTCCCAAGAGCTTCTTTTTCTTCTTTTAGAGTGTTTTGTATTGAGACAGGGTCTTGCTATGTAGGCCTGGCTGGTTTCAAACTCATTGAGATTTGCCTGACTCTGTCTGAAAGGTACTTCAGTTACAGAAGATTCCTTTCAAGAATCCTGTTTTGTTTGGTGGCTTTAATAGTATTTTGTTTTTTAAGACATTAGATATGGGCCAAAGAGATGACTCAGCATGTGAGACCGTATGTAAAGGCACACACATACTGTGAAGCATAACAGCCTGATTAGACCTTGGAACCCACGTGATAGAAGAGAATTACTTTAACTTGAAATGAGTCTAACTGCCCTATGTGTCATGGCACACACGTGCACACACTGAAATGCACACAAAATAATGTGTAATAAAAGTTTAACATACTGTTTCAATGACTGTGTATATATAACAAATATACACACACATTCATTCGTGTGATATTTCTCTGCATACATGCATTCATGTGATATATCCCCCCATATGTCTGTTCCCCCATACTTGCCTGGTCTTTATCTTGGAAATTAGAGATGTTCCTCAGAAGTACAGGTCTTGTTCATCTATTCTTCCTGATAGTGTGTGAAAGGCCTGCTCCAGGGCCTAGCCAAGGCCCTTGCCATCCTGTGCTAGCACCTTTCATTTTGCCCAGGCTGTCCATGTTGCCCTGTTGAGTTGGCTGTCCTCTCAGAGTGCATGCCCCTTAGACTTTATTTTTGATTTCTCCCACAGAAGAATAAAATATTAAAATTCTACTTCCTGTATGTTGGTGCCTACATTGATATTTCTCTTTGTTACAGGGACTAAAAGATGTACATTTCTGTGGTGCTTTGTAGCCCATGCATGCTAAATAAGGACTCCTTACTGGCATATGAGTCTCAGATCTATTAATTTTGTGTCCTTTAAAGATACACAGACATAGGTCGAACAATGTGCTACAACATTCAGAAGGACAGACCAGTTATTCCTTAAACTAAGCACAGGCACAGTAGGGGTGTCTGGGGTGGGTTTTCTCCAGCTGGTTAAGGGCTATTTGTGGTTGCCGACTTGACACACTGGGAAGAGGACCTTCTCCATATTTGCCTCCATCAGAGTGGCCTGTGTGGCATTGTCCTGACTGCAAGTTGATGGAGGAAGGCACAGGCCACTGTGTGCAGCAGCAGCACAGGGCCAGTGACTGTGGGCTGTAGTGCACAGCAGGTTTAGAGAGCCAAGGGAAGCAGCCAGAAAGCCTCCCTGCTCCTGCCTTCTTCCTTGTTCTCTGGATGATGACGGCAACCTGTTAGTCACAGAAATCATATCCACCCCTAAGTTACTTTCGGCCATAATTTTCATCACATTGGCAGAGAAACCAAACCTGAGCACTTTTAAAATGACTATTCAGAGTTGAAAATCTGCCAGCATACTGCTCACAATGTGCACTTCCTCCCCATTAGGGCTTTTCTTTCACCACACAGATTTAGAGAAGCGAAACTAAAAGCTAGACGTAGAAGCTGGAAACCAGAAACTAGAAACTCAGTTACACTTCCAAGAGTGCAAGTACCCAGTCATGGCCCAAGAGACAGCACCACCCTGTGGCTCAGTCTCAGTGGGTGAGTACTAGAGTCATGGGCAGCAGGAACAAGCCACACTCCACTCCCCCTACCCCCAGGGAGACTACAGGATGCTACTGAGGGTGGTGCTGGGCTTACAATATCTGGGAAAGCTGTAAGCACTGGGAACCTCGGAAACATGAAACCTCTATGTTGGCCTGTTTCACTCTCTTGGGTCCTCTCTCAAAAGTTATGGAAGCTCTGCACTGTAAAGAGAATAGTCAAAATATGCTCTTGGGAAAGGATGCTAGGGTTTATTGGTGATGCTGGCCATCTGGAAAGGAAGTCCGGGTTTTTGTGGCAAATGGAGAATACTGAGGACCAGTTTGGGGGTATGTGTTGCTTATAGCCATCAGTGTCTTAAAAGCTTGTGTTGTGCAGGCTGATACTTCAGGGCCACTCATGGTGACAATCTCCTTGAGATGGTTTTCTCTTACCATAAAAGCATGATGATCCAGATTTTTGTCAGGTTTGTGGTCCACAGGCTTTTCGAACTGTCTTAGAAAATCATAAGCTCAAGAATGCACAGGAAGTTCTCTCTGGAACAGGAAAGAAAAATGTGTGAAACACGAAGGCTGGTGTTGACAGGCTAGTACAGCCCTACTCCAATTCTATCCCTCCAGTAGAAACCTGACCCAAAGATTAAAGCAGGAAATACAGACACAATAGGAAGGCCCTAATGCCAAACCTTCCCAACCCTTTCAAGCAACAGTGATAGCAGTGATCACTGCCCACGGGAAGTCACTATGTTCAGCAAAAGCATATTTCCATCTCTGAAACAACCCAGGGATCCATTATCCTCCCCCACTTGGTAGAGATGTCCACAGCTAAATTTGCAGTTGACTAATGATTTATTCCAGCCTGTAACCCTCCTGCAACTAGTATATTCTTGAAGTTTAGTTTGTATATGACTATCTTGCCTGCATAAATGTTTGTGTAACCCCCATGTACTTGTATGATTTGGTGTTTAGCAGAAGAAGGCAAAAGCTCCCTCCTGGATCTAGAGATAGAAATGATTATAAGTCTCCAGGTAGGTGCTAGGGACTGAGCCTGGGTCTTCTTTTTTTTTTTTTTTTTTTTTTTTTTGGTTTTTCGAGACAGGGTTTCTCTGTGTAGCCCTGGTTGACCTGGAACTCACTCTGTAGACCAGGCTGGCCTCGAACTCAGAAATCCGCCTGCCTCTGCCTCCCAAGTGCTGGGATTAAAGGCGTGCGCCACCACCGCCCTGCTAAGCCTGGGTCTTCTGCAAGACAAATAAGAGCATTTGTCTACAGAGCTATTGCTCTTTACCCTGGGATGTCTGTCTGTTTGTCTGTCCACGCGCGCGCGTGCGTGTGCATGTGTGTGTGTGTGTGTGTGTGTGTGTGTATGTATTCATATATGTATATTCATTGAGATTGTATTAAGCTTAAAACCCCTTGTGGACAGTTGTGTAGAATTTCTATCTTTGTATATCTAGTGTCCTGTACAGACACAGGGTGTTCTAGCATATTCATTGGGATCACTATCTTGCTCCTGCCTTGCTGATAGTCTTTACTTTGTGTTTCTCAACTAGTCCTTGGCTCATTTCTTCATCTGGACTAGTTTACTACCTCCAGATTGTGGTGAACATATAGTGTGTGTGTGTGTGTGTGTCTGTGTGTGTGTGTGTGTGTGTGTAACCACGGAAGCATGGTAGGCCTAACAGGGGCCACACCCTACAGGAAAACCAACACACCTAGCCCCACAAACGATCAACTGACAGATCTTCTCAGTTAGGGGTGGATGCTAGTGAGTGCTGTCCCCCAACCCCCACTACCATGCCAGCTAGAATTTTAACCAGTTTGATCCTATTCAGGCCTTTTGTGGGCAACCTTAGCTGCAAACACAGCTGCTTTGAGTTTATGATCACAGCATTTCTGTCATGTCTAGAGGACACTGTTTTATGGATCTTAGCATCCTTCCATCCCAGTTTCCACCATGTTCCCTGAGCCTCGGGGTCTGTGGTGTGATTGTTAGTTGTTAGTTGTCTCATTCTTGGTTGAGCATTCCACAGACACTTATTCCCTGTACAGTGACAAGGTGAGACCTTGATAATGAGGCCCAATTGCTAAAGACACCACATTGTTAGACACAGGACACAGAGAAATTAAGCAATAAGCAGGCGGTTCTTCCCGGCTGGCTAAGCTCTCATAGTAGTGAAAGGTGCCATGTAGCTTGTTGGAGAAGAAAAGTAATCCACAATCTCATACAGCTGTGAACACTGTGAGCAACAATAACAAGCAGCATGGCAAGATATATTCCCAGGCACAAAAGTGACACCATGTTATAGGGGTGACCAACTGATTTCTAATCAGAGTTAGGGCCAGCAGGAGGAAGCATGTGCCTTGTACTGTAAATTTGACCAAGATCCCATGGCAAGGGAGCTCATAGGCCCAGAGGTGAACCTACTCCGACCGTCTTTGCCTAATAGACACGCTGTCAACCTTTGCTCTACATTCCTGTCTCTGCCCATAGGTAAGCACAGTTCTGAGACATCATCAGAGATTTTTTTTTAAATATATTTTATTCATTTCAGTAAGACCATTAGGAGCTTTTCAGTGACACTATAACCAACCTTCATAGCTTGTTCTGTTTCTGTTGACAGCACTGGTCTTCAGTTCTAAAGACAGGCTGGCTGTACCACATAAGAGATGCTACCTTTTACCAATTAGATCATTGATTTGTAATTGTTCCAGCAGTTAAGACTGTATTATAAGAGAGCCTTCGTGCTTCTTTAAGTTGAAGGAGCTAGCAAGGCTATATAAATGCTTTTCTGTTTTTAACCTGGATGTTATTTATAGGTGACTGTCAGATTCTAGAAAAGATGGAAAAAAAGACGTGCGCCCTCTGCCCTGAAGGCCATGAGTGGAGTCAGATATACTTTGCACCATCAGCGAATATAGTTGCTCATGAAAACTGTTTGGTAAGTTATTGATACATAACTTTAAAACTGCATGTGTGGGGCTGACAAGATGGCTCAGTGGTTAAAAGTACCAGATATTCTTCCAGAGGAACCAGGTTCCTTTCCCAGCACCCATGTGGTGGCTCACAAAGCATCATGGAAGATCACCGATAGGAGGGTATCATCACATGAACCATGTCTCCATGGGCGGAGGGCCTCTGAGCTGGACATGCTCATTTGGGTCTGTCTGCCCAGTCTTGTGAGTGCTGAGACGCATGGCACGTACAGCCATATCCAGCTGTCAGGCCTGTTTTAAATTATGCATCATCTGTCCTGTTTGCTTGAGTGTGTAAGAACCTTCTCTCATAAGTACAGTTTAACAATCAAAATTAGACATTAGCACTGGTCCAACTTTTTCTCTCAGTATCTTTCAAAGAGCCACTTAAAATCATGAAAAGTACAAACATATCCATGCACTAAGCTTGCAACTGAAGGAAAGCAGCAGAAACACAGAGAGACCCTGACTCCAAATCATGGGGGAAGCACAGAACTACTTCTCAGGGCCACTCTCTGACTTCTATATGCAAGGATTAATGTCGCATCATGATTTCTAACTCTTTTTTTTTTAAATTAATTTTTTATTGGGTATTTTATTTACATTTCAGATGGTATCCCCTTTCCCCATTCCCCCTCCCAAAAACCCTCTATCCCATTCCCCCTCCTCCTGCTTCTATGAGGATGTGTCCCCACCCACCCACTCCCACCTCCCCGCCTTCAAATTCGCCCACACTGGGGTATTCAGCCTTCATGGGACCAAGGACTCCCTCTCCCACCTATGTCTGACAAGGCCGTCCTCCCCTACACATACAGCTGGAGCCATGGGTCCCTCCCTGTGTGCTCCCAGGCTGGTGGTTTAGACCCTGGGAGCTCTGGTTGGTTGGTATTGTTGCTCTCCCCATGGGGCCTCAAACCCCTTCAGCTCCTTCAGTCCTCTCTCTCACTCCTATGATTTCTAATTCTTATGAAAAATTGTTGCCTAGGAAAGCTTCACTACTTTTTTCTCATGTTTCACATGCTCTTCAGTTTTTGAGTTTCTCTGTGACATTAGCCTTAAATTGAACGCAGGCAGATTATTTAGGTTTATGTGACGCAGGAACTTTAGCTATCTGGGACTAGAAAGCTGGTGGCTCAGTTAGTGAAGTGCTGGGGACATGAGCATGAAGTCCTGCCTTCCATCCCCAGGACACATGGGAACTTAGTGCCTGCAATCCCATACTGTGGAGTACAGCCAGGAGGATTCTAGAAGCCTGCTGGCCAACCGGGGGAGCTGACTTTGTGAGCTCTCCAGGTTCAGGCAGCGACTGTCTCATAAAATAAGGTAGAGGGGGGCTGGAGAGATGGCTCTGTGGTGGAGCTGCTGTTGCAGAGAGGACCCAGGTTCAGTTCCCAGCACATAGGGGTGAGTTCACAAGCATTTGTAACTCCACTTCCAGGAGTCCAATACCTTCTTCTGACCTGTGACGGAACCAGCACACATGTGATACACCCACATACATGGTGGCAAGACACTCATTTTCATATAACAAAGTCTTAGAAAAAGGCCAAAGTACCATAGAGAATTACAGCCAAAGTAAATCTGTGTCCTCTACATGCAGACACACAACACACATAGATACACACATTCATAAACAGGAACACACCAGGATACAGACACACATCACAAAGAACACACAAGCACACACACACACACACACACACACACACACTCACACACACACATAGTTAAATTTTAGAAAGATTTTAATGTATGTATGTACACATGTGTGTGACCCTTTGGAGTTGGAGTTAAGACAATTGTGAGCTGGTGGCCTAGAGCTGGGAGCTGGATGTAGATCCTGTGGAAAACTGCAAGAACAGTACACATGCTGAACCACAGAGCTATCTCAACGTCCTCTAAAATGTTCAAGAGGAAAGAGACTTTGTGGCTGCTAAAACACACAAGGCAGTTTTGTCTTAGTTGTGGTCACCCATAGCTGCATTTCCACTGCTCAGAATCTAAGGAAGAAGCCAAGTTCCAGGTAAAGTGGGATGCATATCTAGATCCTGTCTTTAATAATATCATAAAAGCCATATCAGTGTATGGCTTTAGTCCCAGCACTCAGGGGCAGAGACAGGTGGATTCTGTGAGTTCCAGTCCAGATAGGCTACCATGAGACCCTATGTCAACAGCAAGAATGAAGATCTGCCATATGGTTGTGGAGGCAGGCACAGTTCTTCAAGTTTAAGTTCCATCAGGAATGGCCTCTGTCCCTAGCTTTGGCTTCTCTAACTGCATGACTTCAGCCATTGCCAGAGCCTGCTCTGCATTCCTAGGCAGGGACATTGCTGTAGGAGCTCCTGTCTGCCTGGCTCCAGAGTCAATAGAGCTCAGTTACCAAGTACAACTGTGTCTGCAGACTGGGGATTCTCACAGGAGTCACACGGCTTGCATCTGTTCTACTGCACAGTGGCCAGTGCTCTGAGCCATCGTCCACTCTGCACTCCTCTTCACCTTTCAGAACCATCTCTGACTTGTGTCAGTCAGGACTACTTCACACCAACACTGGATTATTTTTTTTGTTTTTCTCATCCTGCAGTTGTATTCATCGGGACTGGTGGAGTGTGAGATTCATGATCCACCTAACACAGCTAGAAACTTTGATGTCAAATCAGTAAAGAAAGAGATCTGGAGAGGGAAAAGATTGGTAAGTTGACATGTTTCATTACTCATGTTATGAGTCTTCTGTACTACATTCAAAGGACTGTCTATCATGGGCATGGAGATGTTTCAGCAGTTCTGAATGCTTGCTACCCATCCAGAAGTCCTGAGTTTGGTGCCCAGCAACCAAATGGCAACTCACAACTGCTTGTAACTCTGTCTTCAGGGCATCAGACACCCCCTGCTGGCTTCAACTGACACATGTACTTATATACATGGTCTCTCAGACACACACACACAGAAGTCAAAATAAAAATGACTCTCTCATCTAAAATCAGAGTATATGGAAAAGTCTGGTTTGAGAACCATATGGAGAGCTGGAAGGTGGACTGTGACACACTGCCTCCACTGATGCTATCTGCTTACAACCGAGTGTCCCACACACCAGAAAAGCAGGCTTGAGAGGCTTCTGTCTGAGTGAAAATTCTCTTGTCAGACAGGTGTAACAAGTCCTTACTGTCATTCCAGCTGAGCAAACACCAATTTCAGCAGCTCAACAGCACCATCTAGGTTCTTCTGCTCTCCTGCGCCAAAGCAGCTAGCTGGTCCTCTTGGTGCCACAAAGCTGAAGGCAGCATCCAGAGCATGGGGCTTTATCTTTTAAGATATCTTAGAATGTCAACCATAGCTGCATGTCTTTCTGCACCGCTTCTGGGTGGTTATCACTGTCAGCATCTGCCTTGGAGCTGAGGACATAAAGGATGGCTCAGAGTCTATCATTTGCCTTGGAGCTGAGGACATAAAGGATGGCTCAGAGTCTATCATTTGAGGTCCACTGTGTCTCCTGGCTACATTTAGGAAAGGCCATTTGCAGATGAATAAACAGGATGGCAAGTCTGAGTGTATCATGTCTGAGCACACGCACAATAACGCATCAATGACTGGAGACACACTTGTATGTTAAGTTGCAAAGCATTAGTATCTGTTCCAGCAGACTGTTCTTCTAATTAGAAAGCGGCGGGTCATCAAATGAAGCATAATTTTGATTATTCAGTGCTAATTAGGTTTGAGGCAGTTCATGAAAAGAGTTAAGGAAAGCTACCATTGAATTCTAGAGCATAGTTCTCTCAACCTGTGAATACTTTCCTACAGAAAATACATATCTCAAGTGATTTTACAAATCACCAACCATAAACTTATTTTCTTTGGACCTTTATAACTGTAATTTAGCCACGGATCTGATTCCCAGTTCCTAAGCCCATCAGAAATACATATTCCAATGGTGATGTCCCACAATCAGAGAAGCACTGCTGTAGAGTTTGCCCACATGGAAACAGCCCTGTCCAGAGTGAGGGCAGTTGAATAAATAGGATATTGAGAAAGTGGTTGTTATCCTTGAGAGTTTTCATGGACTTTCCTATTGGGAAACCCTGAGATGCATTGGAAGTGTGGGATTAATAAAAAACAAAAACAACAACAACAACAACAACAACAACAACAACAACAACAACAAAAACGAATGCAAAGGGCACATGAGGTATGCGCTATTCACACTATTCCTGAGGGAAGTGTCTAAGTTGAGGTTGTCATCGCTGTGATGAAGCACAAGAACCAAAGCTAACAGTTAGTGAAGAAAGGGTTTATATGCCTTACAGTCCATTGTGTATGAAGTAGGACAGAATCTCAAACAGGGCAGTAACCTGGAGGCAGGAGCTGAGGCAGAGGCCATGGATGGGTCCTGCTTCAAGGTTTGCTACACATAGCTTGCTTGGTCTGCTTTTTTATGGGAGCCAGGGATGCCAGCCCATTGGCTCCATCCACAGTATTCTGGACCACTCCCTATCCATCACTAATTAAGTAAATGCTCTACAAGCTTACCTACAGTTCGGTCCTCTGTATGCATTTTGCCAGTTGAAGTTCTATCCTCTGACAGGACTTACCTCATTGCAGAACTGTCAGCAAGGGTATTGTGAGGTAGCAGTCTTGTGTGTTTCTCTGTTTATGTAGCTATATGGTTCCTCCATAATTAAATAAGTGCTCTAAACCAGGAGCTTTGATTTAGAACTCTACCTATATGGTAGTCTTGTTATTCACCTACACTTGAATTTTCTGCATGTGTTTCCTTATGTATTATGATGGGATCCTTACCTGGGATCCCATGAGTGCTGTCTCTTACTTTATAGAGTGTCCTCATCGGGCTTAGACCTCCTTTAGCCAAAGGATGGACCCAATCAGCCTTGGTCACGGCTGGCTGCCTGTCGTCACAGGATAAGTCTCTAGTAGTCTACCAACGCTTCCTGCAGCCACGCAGTGCCTAAGTGTCTCTATCCCACATCCATCTAACTCCAGATGGGGAAATAAAAACCAGAGTTTAAGAGAAATACTGTGTTGTTTCAGCTGTGTTTTCAGTGTCATTCACTTTCTATACATTCACAACAGGACCCCTTTATTTCATATTACCTTCAATGACAACTCTGTAGAGCAGGTACCACCATCCCAGGACAAAATGTCTATCTAAGAAGAAGTCATAGAAAGTACCATAGAAAGTACTTCATATTCTAAGAAGTCATAGAAAGCTGAGGTCACAATGTTTAGTGGTGCAATAGGAGCTGCTCTGACATCAAGCTCAAGGTTCCCCAACCAACTCCCTGCTTAGGTATAAAGAAGCTGGCTAGTTTTGCTTTTAAAAAAATCTTCTAAAAATTATTTATTTATTCACTTTACAACCCAAATATCAGCCCTTCCTCCCCTCCCAGTACCCCCTCATGAAAGTCCCCCCCATTCCACCTTCCTCTTCTCTTTTGAGAAGGGGAACACCCCTTCTAGATGTCACCCTCCACTAACTCCCCCCAAGAACACTGTGTTGAAGCAGAAAGTGTATTTTTTCTTCTCTAAGAATATTTCTGGCAACCATCTACATGTTTTGCATATGTGTAGACCAAGATACAAGTGTGTATGCCAGCCTTCTATCCCAGTCGGCTACAGTTTGGTGAAACTTACTCATAGGTTGTCAAATCTAAGTGACCTTTTGTGTGGGTGAGAAGACTGGGATATGCCAGTGATATCCAGGACAAAAAAATACATGGCTGCTGGCTTAAGTAATATTTAATGTCACCTTTACTTTTTAGCAAAGAAACAATACTAACTCACTATGATCTGTTTTCTATAGAAATGCTCACTCTGTAACAAAGGAGGCGCCACCGTGGGATGTGATTTATCATACTGTAAGAAGAGTTACCACTATGTCTGTGCCAAAAAGGATCATGCAATTACTCAAGTTGATGGAGATAATGGAACTTATAAGTAATCTAATACCTTTAAAAATCCATGGTGGAGGGGTGGGGGTGATTAAGGAATGGGGAGCCTGTGACATACTTCTCAGGCTTAAATTATGCAAATGAGTTTCACATGCGAACAGGATTATGGGACACCACCAGGAACTCAGCTTCACATATCTGCACTTGACGGGAAAAAGAACTACTCAAGGGTTTGTTTGACTTTCTAAATCTCCTCTGTACTCTCTTCTTCCTGGGAGAGCCACATTTGCAATGGCAGCATGCATGTCCTGCAAGAGACAGGAGTCAGTTCAGGCCTGTTCATAAAAGTTCATTCAGTTTTGAGGAAACTTAGGAGAACTTCACATTCATTATTTATGTTCACAAAGAACTCACTTTACTTTGACAGTCAAGTGTATTTATAAATACACAATCAAATAAAAATGACTGAAATCCCTCCTGTAACTAGTTTTTGTTTTTGAGACAGTATCTCACCAAGTAGACCAGGTTGTCCTTGAAATTACAGAGATAACTTTAAAAAATGTTTATTAACCACACTAGAAATACTTACTCTTTTTTTTTTTAAATTTTTTAAATTATTTCAGAAAGGAACAAGTGAGTTTCTTTGTTGTTAAATTTTAATATTAACATTTAGGTTCATAGAATAACCGAAATACTTCACAAGGTGCTGAGGTATATTGAGAGAATGAACCCAACCAGATATCATCAGGTTGGGGGACTGGTGCAGAGAGGCCACAGTGAACACTGACTCATGGAAGGGGCTGGAGCATGAAAGGGATTTGCGGATACTTGAAAATTACTGACACTGGGGATGGGGAGGACACAGGTGAGAGACTCTATCCTAATATTCTCTATGTGTTACAAAACCACATAGCCAAGCATGGTAGTGTAAGCCTAAAATCAATGCACTGGAGAGGTGAGGGCACAAATCCAAGTCCCTCTGGAATGCAGTTGAGACCAGGTGAAAGGTGCACAGATGTCCCAGGTCTAGAGGAGGTGACTGAACCGAGTGCTGCTGGGAAAGCTGCATGGAGGGCACTAGGGTAACTGGAAGACCCTTGGTCTCATAAGGGCTAAGACAAAGGCAAGCCTGTGCAGAGAAGTCCTCACAGCTCCCTCACTCCAGTTCTCTAGCCTGCCATGCTGTCTTCTCTCTGAAGACACTCGCCAAACTCAAGTTCTGGTGAAGGCATGTTCTGATCCTGAGAAGTCGTTCTCCACAGTACTGCATGCGTGTGTGTGAGCTGTGAAGATCAGACAAATCGTGGGTAGTCAGATTGGAGCTCCAAATCTTACACCATAGTTCTTTAGATGCCTCTCATCGCAGCACAGGAACTAGGGCTGTGCAAAATATTCACCCAGCATTCATGCCTTCAGAGACTAAAGTCCTCTTTCTACTGCTCAAAGTGCACCAATACAGTGGCCACCCTCAACCACATTGGATGTGGGTTAAATTTTGACTTGGACTTCAACACATTTCTTTTTAAAAATGAATACTTCAGCCAGTGTAGTGGCATGCATCTTTCCTCCCAGCACTGGGGATGCAGAGGAAAGTTGGATCTCTACAAATTAAAAGATTTAGTGACTCTCTGAAATTCTGTATTTTCAGAGTATTTTGCCCAGAACATCCTCCACAAGAAGAGACCACTGAAAGTGGTAAGTGTCTAAAGTGAGTTTAAAGAAAGCTAATTACTTAAGTAAAACCTGAGATAATCTAACTTCTTCTCAATTGTAAATTTTTATGAGCACCTGTTTGTGTGGATGCCTTAGGTTACAGATGGTTGTGAGTCACCATGTGGGTGCTGGGAACCGAACCTGGGTCCTTGGAAGAGCAGTGAGTGCTTGCATGCACTGAGCCAACTTTAGTCATTGTCAGTAGTTTATAAGTCATTAGAAAGTACCCTTAATGGGTTCCTTTCCATTACTGTATATTGACACGGAATAAGGATAGCACTGTGTGTGTGTGTGTGTGTGTGTGTGTGTGTGTGTGTGTGTGTATGTGTGTGTGTGTGTGTGTGTGTGTGTTTTGTGTTTGTCTCTCTGTGTGACTACACAGACACACACACACACACACATATATATATATATATATACATAATATATATATATATATAATATATATATATATTCATACAGACACATACAGAAAAACAGAGACATAAACAATTATTTTCAGGACAGCCTGAGGTATATGACTAATTAGTTAATTAGAAGCCTACTGTAGATGAAGACAACAGGACTACCCACATTTTTTGCAAGAATTAGATGGAGCACATGGGATCCTGAGCCATGGAACTTTGTTAATATTGCACCTTTTCAAGTATTATCTAGGGCCAATTTTAGGATTCTGTTCAATGAAACACCATCTGCTGTTTTTAAATTTTACATTTGCACATGCTTGACTCCATGCTTATCCAGTCTTTTGATTTTAAAACAACTTTGGCATTTATTTTTTATTTTATGCTTACAGTAAAACACACACACACACACACACACACACACACACACACACACACACACAC
>JANHMN010000001.1:203106176-203115953 GCA_030674055.1 Rhabdomys pumilio | reverse complement strand
TCTCCCTTCTCCCTTCTCCCTTCTCCCTTCTCCCTTCTCCCTTCTCCCTTCTCCCTTCTCCCTTCTCCCTTCTCCCTTCTCCCTTCTCCCTTCTCCCTTCTCCTTCTCCTTCTCCTTCTTCTTCTTCTCCTTCTCTTTTATGGTGCCTATGTGTAGACATGTTACATGTGCAGCAGTAAGAGAATAACTTGTAAATTGCTTTCTCCTTCCACCTGTGGATCCTGGGGATTGAAGTTAAGTCATCAGGCTTACTCATACCTTTACCTGCTAAGCCATCTTTCTAGCCCTTGATGCCTATGCCTTAAGAGCATCTCAGCGAATCTAAATATTTCTTAACTGTTTAAGTGGGTTTAATGCATATTAAGAATATTCCTTAAGAGCCCCCCACAGTACAGATGTGCCCACAGAAGTTGGAGACTGTGAGCAGCAATCAGGGAGCACTGGGCAGGGCCCGTCCTCCACAGGCCGTGTGGAAACAATTGTGGCCAAAGGTTCAGGAATATTTTACTGACTTTCATAATCCAAGTTCAAAAATCCTCTCATTAAAATTAAAAATAAAAGCAATTAACATTTCATCTTTTCTCAATGTTTATCTAAGTGTAAGAAAATCACAGGTAACCACATGGGTTTAGTGCAAAATTTTATCAGACCTTCAAAGAAGTCCTTTTACTTCTGCTCTTCAAACTATTCCACAAAATAGAAACAGAAGAAACACTACCCAATTTGTTCTATGAAGCCACAATTACACTCATACCTAAACCATACAAAGACCCAACAAAAAAAGAGAACTTCAGACCAATTTCAGTTATGAATATTGATGCAAAAATACTCAATAAAATTCTAGGGAACCAAATCCAGGAACACAGAAAAATGATCATCCATCATGATCAAGGAGATTTCATTCCAGAAATGCAGAGATGGTTCAATATATGGAAATCTATCAACCTAATCCACTGTATAAACAAACTCAAAGAAAAAACCCACATGATCATCTCACTAGATGCTCAGAAAGCATTTGATAAACTTCAACATCCCTTCATGGTAAAAAGTCTTGGAAAGATCAGAAATTCAAGACCCATACCTAAACATAGTAAAAGCAATATACAGCAAACCAGTAGCCAACATCAAACTAAATGGAGAGAAACTTGAAGCAATCCCACTAAGATCAGGGACTAGACAAGACTGCCCACTCTCTCCCTACCTACTCAGTACAGTACTCAAAATCCTAGCCAGATCAATTAGACAACAAAAGGAGGTCAAAGGGATACAAATTGAAAAGAAAGAAGTCGAAAGATTACTATTTGCAGATAATATGTACTTAAGTGACCCCAAAACTTCCACCAGAGAACCCTACAGCTGATAAACAACTTCAGCAAAGTGGTTGGATTTTAAATTAACTCAAACAAATCAGTAGCTTTCCTCTACTTACAGGATAAACAAGCTGAGACAGAAAGTAGGAAAATGACATTCCTCACAATAGTCACAAATAATATTCAATACTTTGATGTGACTCTAATCAAGCAAGTGAAAGATCTGTATGACAAGAAATTTAAGTCTCTGAAGAAATAAATCAAAGAAGATTTTAGAAGATGGAAAGATCTCCCGTGCTCATGGATTGGCAGTATTAATATAGTAAAAGTGAATATTTTGCCAAAAGCAATCTACAGATTCAATGCAATTCCCGTAAAAATTCCAACTAAATTTTTCATAAGAGTCAGAAAGAGCAGTTTGCAAATTCATTTTGAATAAACAAAAAAACCCAGGATAGTGAAAATTATTTTCAACAATAAAAGAACTTCTGGGAGGGAATCACCATCCCTGGCCTCAAGCTGTACTAGAGAGCAATAGTGATAAAAACTGCATGGTATTGGTATAGAGACAGGTAGGTAGATCAATGGAACAGAATTGAAGACCCAGAAATGAATGCACACACCTATAGTCACTTGATCTTTGACAAAAGAGCTAAAACCATTCAGTGGAAAAAAAAGACAGCATTTTCAACAAATGGTGCTGGCTCAACTGTAGGTCAGCATGTAGAAGAACGCAAATCAATCCATTCTTATCCCCTTGTACAAAGCTCAAGTCCAAATGGATCAAGAACCTCCACATAAAACCAGATACACTGAAACTAATAAAAGAGAAAGTGGGGAAGAGCCTTGAACACATGGGCACAGGGGAAAATTTCCTGAACAGAACACCAATGGCTTATGCTCTAAGATCAAAAATTGACAAATGGGAAATCATAAAACTGCAAATTTTCTGTAAGGCAAAGGACACTGTCAATAGGACAAAATGGCAACCAACAGATTGGGAAAAGACTTTTACCAATCCTACATCTGATAGAGGGCTAATATGGAATATATACAAAGAATTCAAAAAGTTAGACTCCAGAGAACCAAACAACCCTATTAAAATGGAGTACAGAGCTAAACTGAATTCTCAGCTGAGGAATACCTAATGGCTGAGAGCACCTAAAGAAATGTTCAACATCTGTAGTCATCAGAGAAATGCAAATCAAAACAACCCTAAGATTCCACTTCACACCAGTCAGAATGGCTAAGATCAAAAACTCAGGTGACAGTATATGCTGGCTTGGATATGGTGAAAGAGGAACACTCCTCCATTGCTGGTGGGATTGCAAGCTGATACAACCACTCTGGAAATCAGTCTGGTGGTTCCTCAGAAAATTGGACATAGTACTACCTGAGGACCCAGATATACCACTCCTGGGCATATACCCAGAAGATACTCCACCATATAACAAGAACACATGTTCTTCTATGCTCATAGCAGCCATATTTATAATAGCTGGAAGCTGAAAAGAACCCAGATGTTCTTCAACAGAGGAATGGATACAGAAAATGTGGTACATTTACATAGTGGAGTACTACTCAGCTATTAAAAACAGCGAATTGATGAAATTCTTAGGCAAATGAATGGAGCTAGAAAATATTATCCTGAGTGAGTAACCTAGTCACAAAAGAACACACATAGTATGCAATCACCGATAAGTGGATATTAACCCTAAAACTTGGAATACCCAAGATACCATTCACAGACAACTTGAAGCTCCAGAAGAAGGAAGACCAAAGTGTGGATGCTTTAGTCCTTCTTAGAAGAGGGAACAAAATACTCACAGGAGGAAATACGGAGACAAAGTGTGGGGCAGACTGAAGGATAAGGCTATCTAGAGACTGCCCCACCTGGGGATCCATCCCATAAACAGACACCAAACTCAGATACTATTGCAGATGCCAAGAAGTGCTTGCTGACAGGAGTCTGATATAGATCCTCCTGAGAGGATCTGCCAGAGCCTTGCAAATAAAGAGGTAGATGCTCAAAGCCAACCATGGACTGAGCACAGGGTCCCCAATGGAGGAGGTAGAGAAAGGAATGAAGGAACTGAAGAGGTTTGCGACCCTTAAAAAAATATCAACCAATCAGACCCCCTAGAGCTCCTAGGAACTAAACCACCAACCAAAGAGTACACATGAGG
Organism: Rhabdomys pumilio; assembly: GCA_030674055.1. Taxonomy (NCBI): domain Eukaryota; kingdom Metazoa; phylum Chordata; class Mammalia; order Rodentia; family Muridae; genus Rhabdomys; species Rhabdomys pumilio. Next base: position 203,112,457 of record JANHMN010000001.1, on the reverse strand, counting down.
ATCCCATGGCTCCAGCCACATATGTAGTAAAAGATGGCCTTGTCTGACATTAATAGGAGGAGAGGCCATTGGTTCTGGGAAGGCTTGTTGCCCCAGTGTAGGGAAATGTCAGGGTGCGGAGGCAGGAGTGGGTGGGTGGGTGCGCACCCTCATAGAAGCAGGGGAAGGAGGATGGGATAGGAGGTTTCTAAAGGGGAAACTGAGAAGGAGGATAACATTTGAAATGTAAATAAATAAAATATCCAATAAAAAAATTAAAAAATTGAAAAGGAAAATCACTTGTAAAAAATATATAATCTAGAAAGAAGAGGTGTGGTAGAGGCTCGCAAGAAGCAAATATCCTTCATATTCCTACAGAGCACTGTGTCTGACCTGGGGCTTTACTTGAAATATCATAGTACCTGTGGTGCCCCAGAGCTCTCAAATCTAAGTAAATACATTGTACTTGTATAATGATACTTGTATATACAAGTTTTCAAGGTTGCTATTGGATGACCAATTGGTGTGTTTTTTTTTCCACTGGGAAAGACTTATTTCTTCTGATTTCAGCACTCCTTGGTTACCTGTAGTTCCCTGTGGAGGGTTGAGGCCTTCTGGGCTTTTCCCTTCTCAAGTTAGCATGACCTTGTTGTCCTGAAGCCTGTGTTTAGGCAGCCATGCTGGGGAGACTTGATGGCTGTAGCTTCTCTGTCAATTCCAGGAGACAGAATCTCACAGCAAACTTCCTGTTCATCTGGCTCTTCAGTCCTTCTGCCTCTTCCATAAGAATCTTAGGCATAGGAGTTGTAATACATTGATGCCTTAGTTGGGGCTGGGCTCTGCAACTGCATATTCATCAGTTGTAATTTGTTTTAAGAATCTCCCTCTGCTTTTGCAAAGAGAAGTTTCTTTGAAGAAGGGTGAGAGCTATACTCATGTATGGGTGTAGGACGTATTTACAATGTAGTTAGGGATCATGCTGGATTAGTAAGGTGCCAGTTGTCAGTTCTCCTCCATGATTCATGACTTCACTATCCCTGAGTACTTGGCTAGGTTTCCAGGACCAAACATGATGCCCTTCTGTCCTGGCCCGGCCCAGTCTGTGCTGTTCCAGGCTGCCCCAGGTTTGGGGGCCACTATGTTGCGGACCACACTGCCCCACGCTTGGAGCCAAGTGCTCTGGTCTGAGGGGATCAGACAACAGGGTCTAGCAAGAGAGAGAGTGGGGATGGAGGGCAAGAGACGTGAAGAATGGAGACAAGACAGAGGTTCTGATCAAGCCTCCTGTCTCCTTTATTGAAAGGAAATTTTGGGTATTTATACACTTTGCCACATGCCTTGTAGGCATGGATAGCACATGTGCCTTGCAGCTGGGGACACTAAACAGCAAAACAAGATATGTGGGCTAAACAAGATGTTTATCAGAGTGTGCTCAGCTGTTGTAGACTGTTGAAAAACAAGTCTCTTGTCAGGGAATACGGCTCGAGATGTTTGCAGCTACTTTCTGCTAGAAGTCGGCTCCCAACACCCTTCTTGTTGAGAAGCCCTTGAGACCAATTAGAGATCTGTTGGTTACTGTGTGTGTGAGAGAGAAAAAACTTAGGAGGTAAGAATGAGTTACCAATAATACATCAGTGTTGCATTTAGGTAACAAACAAAAGCATTTTTCTTTGAAGTGACTTTAATAACAATGAGTCCAGATTGGAATTCCCTAATCTCATCATCCCTGTGTCCTTTGTCTTGTCTGAATCCCTTCCTGCCTGTGTATCCCATTCTTTTTTGGTGTATGTGAATCAATCTGGAAATTGGGTACTCCACTTTACCAACCTCCATCTTGTCTCTTTGAGAGAGCCTGAACCTGGCTTGCAATTTCATCCAGACTGGGTGGGCAGTAAGCCCAGCAACCCCTTTGTCTCTGTCCTTAAAGTCCTGAGATGGGTGCACATCCTACCTGTGACTTTATGCAGTGCTGAGGAGTAGAACTGAGGTTCCTGTGTGTATAGCTAGTGCTCTACCCATTGATCCATCTTTCTAGATTCTGTTAATTTAGTGTGTAAGAATGTTCTTTTCTTCTTTAAGGATTCCTTTGTTTGCTTGTGTGATTCAGGGTCTCACTATGTACCTGACATGGCTATGGCATAGCACACATGTGCACACACTGAAACGGACAGAAATAAAATGCAATAAAAGCTTAATGTACTGCTTCAAGTACTCTATGTGTACACACACACACACACACACACACACACACACACACACACATTCATGTGATATTTCCCTCCAAGGCCACTGTCCCCCCCACATGTCTGTGTCCTCTATATTTGTCTGCTCTTTATCTTGGAAATTAGAGACTTTCCTCAGAAGTACAGGTCTTGCTCCTATATTCTTTCAGGTAGTGTAAGAAAGGCCTTCTCCAGGATGTAGCCAAGGCCCTTGCCATTCAGTGCTAGTACCTTTCATTTTGCCCAGGCTGTCCATGTTGCCCTACTGAGTTGGCTTTCTTCTTCCAGGCACAGGCTGCCCTTTGCCCTCTTAGATCTCAGGTCACCCAGAGTTTACCATTGATTTCCCCCACAAAAGAATGAACTTTTAAAATTCTACTTCCTGTATGTTGGTGCCTACATTGATATTTCTCTTTGTTACTGGGACTAAAAGATCTACATTTCTGTGGTGCTTTGTAGCCCATGGATGCTAAATAAAGACACCTTACTGGTACCTGAGTCTCAGATCTATTAATTTTGTGTTCTTTAAAGATACACCCACATAGGCCGAACAATGTACTACAATATTCAGAGGGACAGACCAGTTGTTCCTTAAACTAAGCACAGGCACAGTTGGGGTGTCTGGGGTGGGTTTTCTCCAGCTGGTTGAGGGCTATTTGTGGTTGTCGACTTGACACACCTGGGAAGAGGACCTTCTCAATATTTGCCTCCATCAGAGTGGCCTGTGTGGCATTGTCCTGACTGCAGGTTGATGGAGGAAGGCACAGGCCACTGTGAGCAGCAGCAGCACAGGGCCAGTGGCTGTGGGCTGTAGTGCACAGCAGGTTTAGAGAGCCAAGGGAAGCAGCCAGAAAGCCTCCCTGCTCCTGCCTTCTTCCTTGTTCTCTGGATGAAGACTGCAACTTGTAGTCTTGTAGAGTTGTGGGTCCTATGTCCTACCTGCCAGAGGGTAGGACAGCAGCAGGTGAGACAGAACTTGGGAAGTTTGACTGTTGTTGACTCAGGCTGCTGTGGCCCTGCAGGCTGTAGGGAAGCCCTGGGCCACTGTTGAGGGGTGGAAAAGCACAGGCTGAGGTGAGGGACAGCTGGAGTGGGTCTGGGAAGATGCTGGGGTCTTAGAGTTTCCATACTCTTAGATAACCAGGCATTGCTGGAACTTGTAGAAGAGCTGAGAACTAGAATCTGGGCACTTGGGCTGGATCTAGCCTGAGGCTGGGGGGGAAACTGGGGGAGTTCTGGCTGGTCCTTGGCTTGAAGGCTGTTGACTTGAAGGTCATTGTGGCCTTCTACAGGAGATTAGGCAGTGGCTCTGTAGGCAAAGGACTTCTCCATGGCTCTCCAAGTCAGATCCTGATGAAAAGAGACAGTCCATGATTCTGAATCATTTATTGCCATGGTGGAAAGTGAATGTGTAAAACCATACCCCACTTCTCAGGGTGGGCCTGAGATGAAATATCTTTGTCAGGGAGGAATGTTTGCAAAGGAAAGCTTATTGGCCATGCCCTCCAGACCTCAATGTACCTTATTAGCATGGAGATCTGTCTTGAACCTACATGACCACAGGTCACATCCTTTTCTACATGTGGGGTTCTTAGTGTGTTGCCCTTATGTGACTGATGGCTACAAATCTATGGGGGGCTGCAGCTAGTGACAGAGACCTGGTGCCAGGGAGCAGGTGAAACTCCTACTGTCCCTTCAGGGTCTCTGGGGCTTCTAGAAAAAGCTTTAGCTGAACTGAGGACCAAGCTGCCTCTCATGGTCTACTGCCCTACAAAGCTCAAATGAACCCTTTTCTCCTCTAAGTTATTTTGGACCTTGGGTTTTATTACACCAACAGAAAAATCAAACTAGATCACTTTTTAAATGAATACTCAGAGTTGAAAATGTGCCAGCACACTGCCCTCAACTTGACTTCCTCTCAAATTACTGTTTTGCAGTCTCCACCCAGATTTAGAGAAAAAGAAACTAGAACCTAGAAACTTGCAGAGGCACTTCAAAGAGTGCAAGTACCCAGCCATGGCCCAAGAGGAACCAGGGTGCTCTAACCCAGTCCCCAATGGTGAGTTCTAGGGTGTGGGTCAGCAGGAAGGTCCCACAGTCCACTTCCCCCCAGGGAGACTGCAGGACACTGGTGAGGGTGGAGTGGGGCTTACAGTGTCTGGGACATCTGCAGGCACTGGGGAACTCAGGAAGTTGAAAGCTGTTCTATCCTCTTGGGTCCTTGCTTCATGTCTCTGTGAGCTCTGCACTGTAAAATTAATACTCAAGACATACTGCTGGAAGGGAAGGTAGACTTTACTGGGAATGCTGGAAATCTCAGTCTTTAGAGGGCAATTGGAGAAACAGAGAACCACGTTGGGCTTGTGTGATGCAGGTAGCCTTCAGTGTACTAAAAGTTGGTGTTGTGCAGGCTGATGTTTCAGGGACTCTCCTGGTGATATTCTCGAGATTGTTTTCTCTTATCGTGAGAGGATCACAATCCATGTTTTTTGTCAGTGTTGTGGTCCACAGGCTTCTGGGACTATCTTGAAAAACAATGAACTGAAGAATGGAAAGGAAATTCTATCTGGGTAAAGAAATAGAAATAGTGCACGGAGGACAGCAGGAATAACACAAAAGCTAGTGTTGACAGGTTACTACAGCCCTGTTCCTCTCTCGTCTCTCCAGTAGAAACCTGACCCAAAGGTTAAAGCAGGAAATACAGACACAATAGGAACGTTCTAATGCCAAGCCTTTCCAACCTTTTCAAGCAACAGTGATAGCAGTGATCACTGCCCAAGGGAAGTCACTATTTCCATCCCTGAAACAACCCAGGCATCCATTATCCTCACCCACTTGGTAGAGATGTCTACAGCCAAATTTGCAGTTGACTAATGATTTATTCCAGCTTGTAACTATCTTGCAATTAGTATACTTTGTGATTTATTTTGTGTATGACTGATTCTCTTGCCTCCATAAGTAACTGTTCCACATGTGACCTTGATGCTTGTGTTGGTTGGAGAAGGCAGCATAGGATTCCCCCTGGATAGAGAGTTACATGTAGTTACAGCTCACCATGTAGGTTGTAGGAACTGAGCCAGGGTCCTTTGCAAAAATGCACAAGAGCTCTGATTTGCTGAGCCATTGCTCTAGTACCTGGTGTGCCCATGTGTAGTATGTGCCCTGAGATTACACTAAGCTTAAAACTTTCTTGGAGAAGCTGTATATGTAGGAGAGGATGGCAGTGTCAGGTATAGGTGGGTGAGGAAGTCATTGATCCAGTGAAGGGGGAAATCATGGGTGGGGAGGTGGGAGGGGGAGGGTGGGTGGGGGCATATCCTCATAGAAACAGGAGGAGGAGGATGTGATAGGGGATTACATCTGAAATGTAAATAAAATATCCAAATGCAGCCCCATGAGGAGAGCAATTCCAACCAACCAGAGTTCGCAGGGTCTAAACCACCAGCCTGGGAGCACATAGGGAGGGACCCATGACTCCAGCTGTATATGTAAGGGAGAACGGCCTTGTTGGGTATAGGTGGGAGAGGATATCCTTGGTCCCATGAAGGCTGGATACTGAGTGTGGGGGAATTCGAGGGTGGGGAGGTGGGAGTGGAGGGGTAGGTGGGGGCACATTTTCGTAGAAACAGGAGGAGGGGGGGATGGAATAGGGGGTTCCTGGGCAGGGGTGTATGGGGTAAGGGGATAACATCTGAAATGTAAATAAAATGTCCAATAAAAAAAAAGAAAAAAAGGAAAAGAAAAAAATTCCTTGGAGCCATTGCCTAGAATTGACATCACTGTGTTAAGTAGCCTCTGGTCCAGACATCTGCTACATCTAATGTGATCTTCATCTTGCTCCTGTCTTGCTGACAGTCTTTTACCTTGTTTTTTTCAGAATTTCCTTTGCTCTTTTCTCCATTTGGACTGGTTTACGATTTATAGATAGTGCTGAACACATATGCCTTTGGCCTATGTGTGTGTGTGTGTGTGTGTGTGTGTGTGTGTGTGATATGTGTGTGTCCACCCACTAATTCATTGTAGGTGCCAAGCCACACCTAAAGGAAAACCCACACTCCCTCCCCCACAAACCATCAACTG
>JANHMN010000001.1:203084815-203096176 GCA_030674055.1 Rhabdomys pumilio | reverse complement strand
TGAGCTCTCTACTTCCAGTGTTGGACCCAGACATGGAACTGAGGATGTCAGAGCTTTTGGCAAGTACCTTCACCTGAGGAGTCATCTTGACAGTTCCCAGCTTGTGACTGTTTATGAAAGTTCATTCAGTTTTAAACAGTCCTTTTATATTTGAATTATTCAGAGACTAACAGGAGGTTGTATTCTTAGAATTTCACTTTTATTGTTTACGTTCACAAAGAGCTCAATTTATTATGACAGTTTTAAACACATGAAATCCTTGCTTCAACAAGTTTTTATTTTTTGAGATAGTATTTCACCAAGAAGACCCAGGTGACCTTGAAATTACAGAGATAACTTTTAAAAAAGGTTCATTAACCATATTGGAAATACTTGCTTTATTTAAAAAAACAATTTTAATTGTTTCAGCAAGGAACAATTCTCTACTGTTAAAATTTTAATTTAAACATTGAGGTTTATAGAATAACTGAGATACTTTGCAAGGTGATGAGGGGGTACTTAGAGAGAGTGAACCTGACACGGTATCATCAGATGAGGGACTGATACAGAGAGGCCACAATGAACACTGACTCGTGGAAGGAGCTGAAGCATGAAGGGGATTTGTGGATACTTGAAAATTACTGACACTGGGGATGGGGAGGACACAGGTGAGAGAGTCTATTCTAATATTCTCTATACCCTTTTATGCATTACAAAAGCTCATAGCCAAGGCATGTTCTGATCCTGAGAAGTCATTCTCCACAGTACTGCATGCCTGTGTGTGAACTGTGAAGGTCAGACAAATCGTGGGTAGTCAGATTGGAGCTCCAAATCTTACACCATAGTTCTTTAGATGCCTCTCATCGCAGCACAGGAACTAGGGCTGTTCAAAATATTCACCTAGCATTCATGCCTTCAGAGACTAAAGTCCTCTTTCTACTGCTCAAAGTGCACCAATACAGTGGCCACCCTCAACTGCACTGGATGTGGGTTAAATTTTAACATGGACTTCAACCCCCCTTTTTAAAAAAAAATGAATACTTCAGCCAATGTCGTGGCATGCATCTTTCCTCCCAGCACTGAGGATGCAGAGGAAAGGTGGATCTCTACAAATTAAATGATTCAGTGACTCCTTGAAATTCTGTATTTTCAGAGTATTTTGCCCAGAACATCCTCCACAAGAAGAGACCACTGAAAGTGGTAAGTGTCTAAAGTGAGTTTAAAGAAAGCTAATTACTTAAGTAAAACCTGAAATAATCTAACTTCTTCTCAATTGTAAATTTTTATGAGCACCTGTTTGTGTGGATGCCTTAGGTTACAGATGGTTGTGAGTCACCATGTGGGTGCTGGGAACCGAACCTGGGTCCTTGGAAGAGTAGCGAGTGCTTGCATGCACGGAGCCAACTCTAGTCATTGTCAGTAATTTATAAGTCATTAGAAAGTGCCCTTAATGGGTTCCTTTCCATTACTGTATATTGACAGGGAATAAGGATAGCAATGTGTGTGTGTCTTTGTGTTTGACTCTGTGTGAATACACACACACACACACACGCACACACACGCACACACACACACATATATGTTGGGAGCCAACTTCTAGCAGAAAGCGGCTATCAGCTTTGTCAGCCATCTCAAGCCATATAACCTGACAAGGTATACAAGCCATACCCTGTTTTTCAACAGCCTACAACAGCTGAGCACACTCTGATAAACATCTTGTTTTTCCCACATATCTTGTTTTGCTGTTTAGTGACTCCAGCTGCAAGGCACATGTGGTATCCATGCCTGCAAGGCACATGGTCACGTGCTCTCCACGCTATCCATGCATGTAAGGCGCACGCGGGCGGTATCCACACCTGCAAGGCACGTGGTATCCATGCCTACAAGGCACGTAGCAAAGAATAAAAATACCCCAGACTTCCCTTCAATGGGGGAGACAATAAAGGAGACTTGAGACTTGAGACTTGATCAGTATCTCTGTCTTGTCTCCATTCTTCGCATCTCTTCCCCTTCATCCCCACTCTCTCTCTTGCTAGACCCTGACCTGCGGACCGGAGCAGCAGCTGGGTTGGGACACAGTGGCCCCCAATCTGGGCAGCTCGGGCCGGGACATTTTGGCCCCCAAGCGTGGGGCAGAGTGGTCCTGGACATGTGTGTGTGTGTGTGTGTGTGTGTATTCATACACACACATACACTCACATACACACACAAACACAGTCCATAGATACAAACAGTTAGTTTCAGGACTGTCTGAAGTATATGGCTAATTATTTACTTGGAAATCGACTCTAGATGAAGACAACAGGACTTCACACATGTTTGCTAGCATTAGCTTGAGCACATGGGATCCTGAAAAATAAACTTTTGTTAATATTGCACATTTTCAAGCCTTTATCGATGGCCAGAATTGAGGATTCTGTTCAATGAAACACCATCTGCCGTTTTTCTTTGTTTTGCTTTTTTTGTTCTATTTTTTTTTAAATTTGTTTATTTCACTTGTATGAGTATACTGTCACTGTTTTCAGACACATCAGGAGAAGGCATCAGATCCCATTACAGATTTGTGAGCCACCTTGTGGTTGCTGGGAACTGAACTCAGGTCCTCTGGAAGAGCAGTCAGTGCTCTTAGCCGCTGAGCCATCTCTCCAGCCTTTTTTGGCCTTTTTGTTATTTTGTCTTTTTGTTTTTTTCAGAGCTAAGGACCGAACCCAGGGCCTAGCACTCTACCACTGAACTAAATCCCCAAACCCCCATTCTGCCGTTTTTAAATGTTACATTTGCACATGCTTATGTCCAAGTTTATACAGTCTTTTGAATTTTTAACAACTCTGGCATTTTTTTCATTTTTTGCATACAGTAACACACACACACACACACACACACACACACACACACACACTCACACACACACAAGACAGCGACTGCATTACTGGTTCTTACTCTGTTGATCCAGCTAGCCTTCAACTAGCAGGTCCACCTGCCTCTTCTCCTATTGCTGAAATGAAAGATGTGCTCTACAACCCCCTGACAATCTTGCTTTACATATTCCAACCATTAAATTGTTTCTCTTTTAGCTGATAGCCCAAGCATGAAGAGAAAAGGAAAAAAGAAACGCCTCTCATCAGGCCCTCCCACACCGGTAATTTGAATGACAGAGCTAATTTCTTCACATAATGTCCTTACTTAGAATTCTAAATGCCAGAGACTGGCTGTTTTCAAGTCATTGGCATTTGTACACCATCCTTCATGTGTGTTTTCTTCTTGACGGAGCTGAAGCTAGTCTTAGGGTGTCATCATGGGGAGAATCCTGTACTCAGGAAGTCCAGACCATCCTGACATGGCAGAAGAAGCATACTGAGAGTAGTAAGAGACTAGAGGCTCAGGGGATGATGTCACTCCCTCCCCTTCTGTCAATCATTCCTTGAACGATGCTAGTGAAAACCTATGACCTTTCATGACATGTGACCTTTCATGACATGTAGTCCTAAACAGGCTGAGAGTGCAAATGAGCTTTTCTTCATACCCAGTTTTTGCCAGCTACATGGTCCACACCTAACAACATTTCTACTTTAAAATGTTCTGGGTTAGAAGATATAAAATGTACAAGAAATTGAAGAGGTTTGAAACAGTTTTTATATTAGTTTTTATACATTGGATTTGAATCAGAGAGTAATCTCTCACTCTTAGTCAACAGACATTTTTCAGGCCACAGACAGTATAGCCCACAGGTCACAGCTATTTGAGAATGAAATTTGGATCAAGGAGTTCATGAAGACAAAACTGAATGAGAAAGTTTGTCTAATACATCTTTTTCTCTTACATTTGATTAATAGATTTGATTATGTACAGAATATTTTAATTTTATGTGATATTCCAGGCCAACATGAAAATTCAATATAACCTTGGTTTTCTCTTCCAGCCAAAAAAGATGAAACTCAGTAGCTCCAAAAGACACATGACAGAAGAGCCTCACGGCCACACAGGTTTGTTCTCGGTGATGGTTGTACAAACGTAGTGGCCTCCAAATATTTATAGAAATGTTGTCATACTTCCATCTCTATTCTTGTGGGCTTCTAATATGTATGTAATAAGGATGTAAACCCTTCTTGTAACTATGCAACCCATTACAACACTACTGTATTAAAGTTATTGGAGAAGGAATGGCCCATTTCTTCTCAGTCTGAGAAGACACACTTAAAAAGACTGGGACGATTGCTTGAGGCCACAGTTCTTTGGTGTGCTACCCCTCACAGTGAGAGGTCGCAATGTTTTTACTATGCCAAATCTGTGACAAATATGAGGGGCTGTCATCTCAAGCATTTAAAGTAAAATTTACAAAACCACATCACTCATTCAGTTATTATATGCAGACAAATTTCTGGACCACTTACTCTGTGAGCTACAGAAAAATGAGACAAGTGTGTTCACCCATCAACTGGTCAAGTATAAAGTAACCACATGATGCGAATAGCTGTCCATTTCCTCCTAAAGATACATTCTTTGTTCTTAGATGCAGCTGTCAAAGCTCCTTTTCTTAAGAAATGCCAGGAAGTCGGAATTCTTACTGAATTATTTGAACAGATCCTAGAAAAAATGGATTCAATTCATGGAAGACTCATGGATGAGAGTGCTTCAGAGTCAGGTACTGAATGGGCTACATGTAGACACATTCTAGAAAACACATCTTCCTATGCTTTCTCCTCCCTTCTTTAACTCATTTTTTTAAGAACACACATCATGGGCTGGAAAAACGGCTCAGTGGTCAAGAGCATTTGTTCCTCTTGCGGAGGACTCAAGGGTCAGTTCCCAGCATCTACAGGGTGGCTCACAACCAATACTCTAGTTTGGGGGGAATCCAACACCGTCTGTCCTGTCCAGATACCAGGCATGCACATGGTAACCACATGTACATGTGGGAAAAAGACTCATACAGAAAGTAATACATCTAAAAATTAAATTTAATAGATCAACAAAATATGAAAGATACAGATTCTTTAGTTAGAGGCAAAAATGCACTGAGGCCAGGAGCTCTGTTTCCCAGAGGTGCACACAGCTGGATGGAGGCATCGTTGAAACTGCGCTGTGCTAGTTTGGATGTTTTTGTTGTTGTGGATCCAGAGACTGTTTTCAGATACACTTTTTAAAATTTTATGTTTCGTTCATTCGTGTGTGTTTGTGTGTGTCTGTGTGCGCACGCGTGCACGCGTGCATGTGTGCGTGGTGCGTGCATGTGTGCCTGTGTATGTGTGTGTGTTTACATGTACATGAGTTTTTAAATATCCACAGAGAATAGAACTGTGTGATCCTCTGGAGTCTGAGTTATAGGCAGTTGGAAGCCATCAAACATGGGTGTTGGGAACCAGTCCCTAGGCTATAGTTTTGATGTGCCTCAAATTCTTTATCTTAATAAATCCAGGTGCTTGCAAAAATTATTACAGGGGTGGAGAGATAGCCTGGTGCTGAAAAACACATATAATTTGAAGAGGATCTGAATTTGGTTTCTCACACTCATGTCTGGCAGCTCACAACTGCCTGGACCACAAGCTCCTGGGGATGCGACACTCTTATGGACTCTGATACCTAACCCATGTATACACACACATGCACGCATGCACACATCCACAAATTGAAAATAAATGCTTTTTTTTAATCATTACATTGTGCCCCTGCTCCAACACACAGGTGCAGGACAGAGGATAAGACAGAGGAGTTCTGCTTTCACCATGTGGGTTCTGGGGCGTGAACTTAAGTCACTTGATGGTAGCAAGCAGCCCTCCCTGCTGAGCCATCTTCCAGGTCATGGAGTCCTTGTTTAGATCAACTGTGTATTGGAAGTTTCTTTCTGAATGGCTCCTAGGGCATAAAAAGTCCACTTACAGTGTGCAAGTACATGGCCTTCTGTAGCATACAATTGAATGAGCTACCAGCTTTATACTTCCTTGTTAGGAGAATCTGGGTATTTCACAGTGTAAGGGACAATGTAAAATATGGACTTCAACATGATTTTTTTCTATGACAAAACCAAATGATTAATTACCAGTAAACACTTTCTGGAGCCCATTTGTTACATAATTTTATTTACTAATTTTCTCAATACTAAGAATGCTCAAATTTGTGGGTGCCTCCTAATCACCTGGGGGCTCCCTGGAACACAGTGTTCCCTCCCCAGAAGGCCCAGCTAAACAGAGATAGTGGGCTGAGACCTTTCCAGGGCTCCCTGCTGGGTCTGCACTGAGCTGCCCTCCTCTGATTCTCTCTCTTCCTATTGGGTTATTTTCTCTTTCTCCCTGTGTGATTTATTCACATTAAAATTAACACAGGACATTGCTTCTCCCTCTAGACTATGAAGGGATCGAGGCCTTACTGTTTGAGAGTGGGCTGTTTGAAGACACATTAATACAATTCCAAGAAGGTAGGTGATTCATAAAATAAGGAACAGTGTGTTTTAGAGACATTTATTATTCAGATCAAAATAATAGGTGACAAAACAGTGAACATTCTTCTCAAAGACAGTTTTTGTTAAACTTTGAAAAAGCCCATTACAGCATAGCACAATACAGACAGAAGATAGACAGGCAGAAGAGTATGTATACACATACACACAGGGAGCAAGGATATGCAGATCGATAGATAGGCAGGTCACTCTATGGAAAATGCAGAAAGTTGTAGGTGGTTCGATCACAATGCTGTGTTCTCCAGGTAGACACACAAATAGTTTTGTACACAGGAAAGCTCACTGACAAGGGAGAAACAACCCAAGTTTTTTACTCAGAGTACTCTGACCCTTGTATAGACAGGCAGAGGCTTCCTGCAGCTTCTCTGCCTTCAGGCAACAAGATGGAGGCAACTGTGACCCATCTTGTAGCTCATCTCCTGCTCCCCTGAAGAGATGTCTAGCTCTTTTCTTAAGGTTTGTCTTCAAATCTCATCTCTTGAAGCACTGAGTACTATAATCTTAAAATTAATCAAGGAAAAGAAAACCAAGAATAATCAAGAAGGATTTTTAGTGGTTATTTTTGTTTCTTGTGGGTTTTTTTTCTGTTTTGTTTTTAATGGTAGTAGGCAGGCAGGAATAGGGAGATCCAGTCTTTTAAAAATGTGATGCATTTATCTGGGTTTGTGGCGCCCACCTGTAATCCCAGCAGTTGAAAAGGTGAGGCAAGAGGATTGGGAGCCTGGGCTATACAGTGAGACCTTGTTAGAAAAACAACATAAGGAGCCTACATTTATTATTGACCCTTTCAGTTCTAAATAACTCCATCTGGACATGGGTAAGGAACTGATGTATACATAATGGTAGGAGTATCTTACCCCCTGATTCACAATACACTGCCCTAGTGTTCCAGTGTTCTTTTCTACAGATGTGCCTGTCAGTACAACTACATGGCACCAGGTTTCCCCTAAAGAGCAGTCAGTTTGCCTGTGTCACCTCAATATCCACAGCTTCTCTCATTTTGATTTTCTGTTACTTGTTCTCATTTGAACACTGCAATATTCATTTTTAGTCAGCAGAGAAGTTACTTTAAAAATCACTTGAGAGTGTCTGTTAATAAAACTACCTTTAAAAAAACCAACCTTCAAAAACCTGTATTTCCTTTGAACTTGAACATGTCACTTAGCATGAAAGTTATATGTCTGGAAAATGTCACACTGCACATGATAGGGGCACCTCAAGACACCGAGTGAGTACCATTCTGGTCTCAATGACTCAGCCCAGTTTTTCAAGTTAACTATAGGTATGCAGTCATTCTGACAACTAAGAAATTAAAGATTCAGTTGTGAGGATGCTAAACCCAACTAAAATGACCTTGGTAGGTTTCTACAGTAAATATTTTCTGTCCCTAAATCACACCCAAAGCTGAGCTGTACCAAATGTCCTTGGAGCCAGAGATGTGTTCATGAAAGAGTTGTCGCTGGTTGGCCAGCCACAGGCTCTAGCCTCTGAGTGAATGAACACTGTGTAACCTTGTTCTACCGTGAAGGTATCAAAGTCATGTGACACACACTGGTGTCCATCATGACTCAAGAAAGGAAGCAAAGACATGGAAAGACTCTCCTCAGACTACTCTGTCTTCTCATTTGAGGCTCAGTTACTATAAGGTAGATATCTGAACTGGTTCAGATTAGAGACAGTACACCATTCCTAATCAAATCCCTGCATACACTGAAGCCACTTTCTTTCTTTTAAAGTAATCAAGAGGAAAACTTGTGAATATGAAGAAAGGCAGAGGCAGATGAGGCAGCAGCTTGAGGCGCTTGCAGACTTACAACAAAACTTGTGCTCATTTCAAGAAAATGGGGACCTGGACCACGCAAGCTCTCCTTCAGGATCCTTGCTACCTCCTGAGGACCACCATGTCAGATGCAAGGAGTCTCCTGAAGTGCAAGCAGGCTCAGGACACAGCCTGTGACAGATCCACAGTCCCCTTCCACTCTGACCTGCTACTGCCCACATGTGCTCCGTACCTGACTGGGTGTTTCTTGTCCCCTCTCTTGTCATCTCACTTATCCTGCTTTCTCCTGACAGTAAAAGCTGTTCCTCAGGTCAACTGGATCAGGCCTCCATGTTCTCCAAGGAGTGAGGAAGTCTTCCTACCTACCCTACCCACCCCAGTCAAGGGCAGCAACATGAGAGGCTTTGCTCATCCTTTTGTGGAAATGTAGAGCTTCCTCTTGCTTCTGCTGCTCTTGCAGAAGGTTTCACCATGGTCTCCCCTCAGTATTAATAACTTCATAAGAATAGAGCACTCATTCCTGCGCATTCCGCATTCCTAACACTTAGCACACTTAATAAATGCTTGTCGGAAACACTGTGAAGAGTCGACAGTTTATTTAATACAGTCCCCAGCAGACTTCAGCTGTAATAAGACACAATTCTGTGTTACCAATTTTGTGGGTCTTCATCAGAGTCTTTTTAGAAGTGTCTTTCTGGCTCCAGTCATTACAAGGGCAAGCTTCATGTTCAAGACTGACTTCAGCATTTAAACCAGGGCTCTTTGAAATAAGAGCACCATTGGGAATAGGGAAGGTGGAGCACTAAGCAGTTCCCTGTGGCAGACATTTCCCTGTCCAATCTATTTGCAGTGGGAGGCCTGTGATTGGACAGGGAAAAGGGAGGCAGAGCTAAGGGTGGTGGAGAGGGAGGGAGATGCAGGAGTGGGGAGAGGAAGAAAGTGAAATGGAGGCAGATGTGAACCCGCATGACTTTAGTAGTTTCAGGTAGTTGTGCAAATCAAAAGGTTAGGATAATTGGGATGACTTGTCTAAATTTTGTATGCATCATGAGTATTGAGATTTGATATATAAATCCAGTGGTTAACTATAAGCATTTAGTTTTGATTTACCAGGTGATGGGTATGATGGCTGATCGTGGGGTGGACAACTGTGGTGTGGGGCTACCATGGCCACAAAGGGAGATCTGGAGCTCAGGCCCACCAGATAGCTTGCTGAGATGAGGACACCTGGCTGGTGCACAGATGGCCCGACAGTGCTGCCATTAGTGTGGGAACTTAGAGCTGGCAGCTTGGAGGTTGTCATTTAAAATACCTCCTCCTACATTTCCCCACCTGACAACTCGCTCCAGATGTGTGCCCACACTGCCTCTCACCATTGACTTCTCTCCCATTGATATTTCTCATTTCCTCCCATGATCCCTTGGGCCACAGTAATGCACCTGTCAGAAAGGGCTTGAGCTGTGTCCCAGCATGGTGTCTAGTTTGTAATGAGTGCTTACACATACTTGTGAAGAAATCATTCCTAGTGCCATACTGTGCTTACCAAGGCCACCCTAAGCCACTTCATGAGAGATCAACTGGAATGACTGCCATCTGAGCACCCATCAGAACCAGCTGGGACACTTTTATGTTAGTGCTTCCTCTGCTGCTTTACATTCAGCTGGAATCTGTTCATCTCACTAGACTATACGGCACAAAAAGCAACATTTATTTGGTGTTAATAATGCAGGTTTATATTGGGGACTGCTAAAATAAACCTGCTGTGTTATTACTGAAAGATGAGCCAAATACTCACAGGCATCACCTCTCTGTCAGGAAGTGTATGGAGGCTCAGGGCACAGCAGAGCACACTGTGGTGTAAATGTTAGGATCTCTCACACTCATCCCCATCCAATGCTGCATTTTTTTTCAGACCTAGAGCCAGGTTCATGATCAGCTGCGTTTATTGTACTGTTTTCTATGTGAGCTAACAGTTCATGTTTTCCCCTATTGTACAGAACAGCTGTTTGTTGAGTCCAGTCCGTTTGGTTCCTTACGTGAAAGTAAATGCTCGTGAGATGTTCAGCTCTTGTCACCATGGCTGATGACCTGAGTGCTTTACCAGAACCCAAACAGCCGAACTCACTTTTACCAGTTGTCCTGTGACCTCCACAAGAATGTCATGGCATATGTACCCTCCCACGAACAAAGTGAACTCAAAAACTTTGCAAATATTCGATTAGATTATTGGTTGCTAGCCCAATGTTCACAACAACCAGTATGTCTCAAGAGGATAGTGGCTGCTACTTTTCAGTTTTAAGTTCTCCCATCTCAAATGATTGTTCCATCAAATGATGATGGGTCAACTGTCCTCTTCTGTCAGAAATAAGGTCTGGTGAGTTGAGAACTGGCTGACACTTTATCAATAGTGGCACCTTACTTTTATTCTAACATTGATAATATTAAAAATTGTGATATAATACACTAACAAAATTTAACATCTCAACCCTTTTTTGTTCTTTCTCCAAATCAACCCTTTTAAAAATATATAGTTCAGTAGCATCAAATACAACCAAAATTATTATTCATCTTAAACCGCTTCACCATGTAAGAAGGAAACTATGCACTTAATATCTGTGTCCTTTCCTAGCTCTTGGCATCCACTCTCTCCCAACAGGAACTGGACCACATAGTATTTTTTTATTTATTTTTTATTTTTATTTTTTTTTTTGGTGGAGGGCTATTTTTTTTTTTTGACTCAAGCCCACAGATTAATCAAGTTCCTCCCTTTATTCAGGCTTTATACTACTAATGGGGAAAACAACCACAACTGTACAAGTGTGCCTTAAGAGATTATTTATTAGCATGTCTATCAAGAAATTACATAAACGCATTCTAATACTGAAGTATAAAAACTGGTTCCAGTAACTTCAAGGATACAGTTTGGGCTCTTTTAAGAAATGTGACTTCTCTGGCTTCCATTATTACATCAGAAGAAACCATTAATTCCAAGAATAGTTTTTTTGTTTTCTATGATTATAACCAAAACCAAGTAGAAAAATAAAAAGATTGCATTAAAAAAAAATACGCAAACCCTTCTTAAAGGTCTTTTCTTTCACTACCACACACACACACACACACACACACACACACACACACACACACACAC
>JANHMN010000001.1:203054774-203075742 GCA_030674055.1 Rhabdomys pumilio | reverse complement strand
ACACACACACACACACACACACACACACACACACACACACACACACACACTCAGTTGACCAAAGTCATAGGGAAAAACATGTCTAATCATCTTTTCATCTACTTCTGTGGTTCATATAGTTATTGGTCTAAGGAATTAACAACATACAGCTTTGCAGTTGTCTTAAAATTTTATTCTGTTGCTTCCACCCAAAAAATGCTGGGAAGCACTAGTTTCCTGTAGTGCAAGTTCTAGCCCAGGGCCTCTCCCAAGGTAGGCAAGTACTCTGCCAACTAAGCTGTATCTCTATCCACCAATGGGCTTTTAACTGAATTTCCATAAAGACATAAACGGTTAATTCAATGGTTTGAGTTTTTGTGTGTTTTCTCTGTGGTAGTAATCTATGTAAACACTCATTCAATCATTATTAAGTAGTGCTCAGTCCCTCACATTTATTCAGGAACTCCTGCCACTTACTCTGTTTAAACAACTTTTCTTTAGTTGGCAATTTGCATTCCTGATTGTAAAAGTTTTCTGTAAGGGAAAAACTAATCTTGAACAGAAGAAGATATATATTGACATTTACTCACACATTTAGTGTGAAAATAAAGTATCTACCAAAGCTATTTTTAACTTCTTAATTCATTTACTTTACTGCTGGGGACTCAAACCCAGGGCACTGGCCACGTTAGACAAGTGCTGTGTTACTGTTCTGTATCATTATAATGAGCTAGCACACTAGAATCTGGAAAAGAAGGTAAGACAGGGATACTTGCCTAGTATGCATAAGTACTGGCTACAATTTCCAGGGCTGCAGAAAACTAAACAACAGAAAAAACAAAAAACACAAACAAAAACAAAAACTCCCCAAAACATAAATACTTATACTTCCCTCATTTCCTAAAAGTTGCATGAACACAGGAACACAGGTCAAAATACTCTTGGGGAACAAGTAGTGACTGCCTGCCAAAAAGACTCAGTTGCCATACTTCTTTGTGTTTATTCTGTGATGTAATAAACACATGGAACTAGTAATGTTACTGATAGCTCTAAAATCATGCAAAAATACCTGATTTTCAGAACAGCTTTATGGACATGAATATATTTTCCATCAATTCGGAACTTTAGATCAGCAGTTTCTGGACTATCAAATTCTTTCTTCAGTGACTCTGCAACTGTTAAAAAGTCTTCATGCTCTGAAGGCAACAGAGACACCGTTAATATGCAAAGCTCAAGAGACAGAGTCAGGCATGAAAGGCTTCCAAAAGATAATTACAGTGTCCAATTTCACTCTATTTCTGGTCAATGAATCTCATGACTCAGTTGACAAATCTACTTCACAGTATTAAAGTAATTCATCTATAAACTACCAACAAAACAAAATGAGTATGGGCAAAGTCAAATGACAGCATTCCTGTGGAATTAACATAAAGATATGCACTAAAAATAAACCTCACAGGTAGTTTACTGGGATACAACTGATCTCGCATAAGCTGAGTCGTTTCTCTTCTGGGTCTAACTGCTTACCAATATTCCTTGACTGAAACACTGAGAACATCTTGGCTCTGATCTGGGTAATTAAGTTGGCACATTCAAACCAAGGTGAAGAATCTAAACATCTTACCATACAAATAGTTCTTAGGCAGAGAAACTTTTCAGCCATTTGAAATTGAAACATTGCACTTAGCTCTGAAGACTAATGGTAAAGCAATAATTACTCCCATGCTATCTTTCCCTGTAAAGACTTAAGCACATACAGGGAAATCGATAGTGTTACCTGACAGGAGCTGCTATGAGGAATCTACCTAAGAGCATGGTGTTATTGTGAATAGTCAAGGATCCAGTACAAATTCATCCCATGCTTTATATGTATGAGGGAACACAAATAACAAAAGACACTGAGAAAGATTTACCCAGAGGCTGGGTACTGAGCCAAAGCAGACAAGTCTCCACTGTCCTGGGCTGAGAACAATGGATGAGCCAGGAGTGCTGCTGGCTTTAAAAAATAGTTAGGCCTCATATGAAGGACCAGTCTCCCTTGACCCACAGCCTACCACACTCTGGAGAAAAGAATGGGAGTGACTAAGGTGGAGTGTCCAGGCATGAATGATGGCTAACCATCCGTTCAAAACAAAGGTTTTCATAGGTGCCTCAGCATCTCCTCACAGAATGGAAACAACCCTTTCCCCCCTTGGTCGATGATGACCAATATAATCCTTCTGACTTTTAGGAAAGCAGCCGTGTATGAGATAAGGTCAGTGGCTAGTTGTACTTTCCAAACAGTATTAAACAGTGTTCTGAAAACGATCTCTGTACTTCCACATACAAAGACTTGGAAGCCTTTCATACTTAGGCCAGCTGGAAGAACAAATGGAAATATCAGGCGGTGCTGGGTATGCTAAACATAAATGTGATTATAATCAAGTGGTCCCACTCACTGAACCTATTTCCTTTTTCTTTTTTTGGTCATTGTATTTATTGCAAATATACATTGTGTTACACTAACTGAGATAGTAAAATACATTTAAAAAAATGTTCTTTGTTTCTCCTTAAGTTAAGCAGCAGCTTAATTTTTTTTTTTCATTACAGGGGATGTGGATGAGGTATGGCTGCTTAGTGAGCTGTGGTTGCTTTTTTGGAGTAGTGAAAAGCCTTGGAGCTTAATATGGCGCAACATGGGTGCAAAGCATTGTGAACAGAATAAATGCTACTTAATTGTATTGGTTAATTTTGTTATTAAATATGAACTCAACTAAAACAGAAGTACTTAGGGAAGAAAGAAATAAGACCATAGAAGTGTTTAATGACCTATGAATAAATTTGATTATTATTTAGGAAAAGCATTAAAACTAGCATATAGAAAACATTCTAGAACCCAAACAACTTACAATAACCAAATATGTGGGGAATGGGATTTGGTGACCCTGGGTGGAAGCAGGCTTAAGCAGCTTACCTACAGACAGGAGGCGCCATGAAACAGCCGGGGTGCCAAAGCAGGCAAACACATCATCAGTGCAGGAGAAGTGGGTGAGGTGCGGAAGGATCACTGACTGGCCCCGGCACTGGCCCCACATGTACACGTGCCCACCCTGTGTCTTGGCAGCAGACGTGTGAGTGGAGTGACAAGCTGCAATCTCTATAACCCTGAAAAATTAAGAAAACTTCATGTTACTTCCTTATCACATTAGTCTCCAGCACACTCCATAGACTAATTTAGAAGTTCATGTTTCAACAGCTCACAAGTCAGCCCAAGATCACTGATATAAGTACTAAATCCTACTTACAAAACCAAAGATCAGGAAACATCCCGGACCTCCCAAACACACACACACGCGCACACTCCTCTCTCTCTGTCTCTTTCTGAGGACCCCATTTCTCACCTAAGGTCATCCTGAGGTCGGAATATATAAATAATACATACTGTTGAGGCAAACTTGGAAAGAGATTGGAAGCTAAAGTCAATGAGGACAGTGGACAATGACAAAAACATCTTCACTGTTCTGGGATTATAAACAATAAACAAACAAAAAATACTGGGGCTGGAGATATAGCTCAGAGGTTAAACACTTTTATGTTCTTGTAGAAGACCTAGGTTTGAGTCACAGCACCAGTGTGGTTCATCTGTAATTCCAGTTCCAGAAGATCTGAGACATTGTTCTGACTCCACGGACATAAGCACACAGACAGTGCACACATGTACACCCAGGCAAAAACTCATACATATTCATTAAACTTAAAAAACAAAACTTAGAAAAACCTGCTTCTCGTGTGTGTGTGTGTGTGTGTGTGTGTGTGTGTGTGTGTGTGTCTATTTTCATGGGGGGTGAGGGTGGAGTACACATTTGTGTCAAGGCCAGAAGATAACCTCAGGTGTAATTCTGGATACCTTAAGGCTTTCTGAGATAGTCTCTAACTGGCCCAAAACTCAGCAGATAGGCTAGGCTGGCCAGTACCAGTTTCCACTTTCCCAGTGCTGCGATTACAAGTACACACCACCACATCTGGCTTTGTAAATATGGGCTCTGCAGATCAAACTCAGTTACTTACAAGCACTTTCCTTATTCAACGATCCCTTTCCTCTCCACCATACCTTCTCATAAATCTTATCTTCAATACAGCATTTCCATACAGATACATTTTTTCCCCTTCATCTCTATCCTGAGTTCAGCATCATCATTAAGATGAATACCACTGGTCTGGGGCTCACAGACCCTGAATATCTCAAACCAAAAGCCAGACCTGCTTCAGTCTTCTCAGTGCCTCCTAAGGCAGGGTCCCAAACAAACTCTCTGCATAAAGACTCACAGTGTGATGAACAAACATGAAGTATCCACCCCAATAGCAGACATTAAACAAAAATCAACATTTAGACAGATAATACCCTTTAAAAAGCAATTTTAATTATTTAAAGGTGAATTTAGTTGGTACAAAGTTAGTGCTACACTCTGAATTTCAGTATAATTGTAGACCTTAGATAGCCCCCTTTGTAATGGACAACCCTAAGTCTTTCAGAACTAAGGAATTTAGTTTCTACCAATTACAGGTGGGTGCCTCAGAAGACAGAACAAGATTACACATGTTCTTTCTGACTCATAAACTATTTTGATCAAAATGAGAATGTTAATCAACAAGAGGCACAAGCCAAATACCACAGCTCTGCGACAGTTCCAAGGCCACATATGCATAATCTCCAAGACATGGCATGGCTAATTTACCTTTCTTTTTCCACCATGATTTGTGTTGGGCTCAGTAGGTTGTTTTTACTTCCAGTTCCCAGCTGCCCATATGTGTTAGCTCCCCAGGCATACAGCAAGCCCTCATCTGTGAGTGCTAGTGTATGTGCGTAACCGCAGACAATCTGAAAGGAAACACAAATGGTTACCACACTAGGAGACAGGCAGAGCAGGGCAACCAACTGCTTAGCCCAGTCAGTCTCTGCAGAAGGCCAGGTCAGCTGCACGTGTACACTGCATTTGCTGGGATAGTCAGAAGCACCAGAGAACTCCAACCCTTTGACCACTGGACTTCTCCATGAGCTTTTTTACTCTGTGAAGAAGACCTTGTCCAATACCATGGGCTTCTCTTTTCTCATGGAAAATCGGGGGCTAAAACATTAAATGTAAAAGGTAGAAGGCATGAAGAGTTGCCAGAAATGAATGTCAAAAGAATTAGCCTCCAATACATCTGCCACCATGTGGGAGCCATGAGATGGGAGTAGGCTGCAGCAACAGTGACGTGAACACATGTCCAAACCCCCAAAATCTTGTCTCAAGACCTCAGGTGTAGGACTGCTCCTCTGCCCTGGGCCTACATATCCTGGTGGCCAGGTTACAGGTTAAGCTCCCTATCTCCTTATAAGGTCATTTCCGGTAAGCACCTTAAATACTTCTTCATGCAAATAAGGCATTCCCAGTATTTTGGCCCTGGCCAATGATGTACATTTACCCTGAAAGCCTCTAATCCCCCTCCCCAGAGGTTTAAATAGCCTATGTTCCCCTCAATTAAATGAGCTGTCTCACTGAAACTGTCTCCCTAGCACTGGCTGTTTCTCAAGCCTCACAGCTGTAGGCTAAGCTTCCCTTCTTCCAGTTCAGCTCGAGCCTGGAGATCCTGAGGGGAGTACACATGGGCCAGCACCATCAAAGCAGAGAGGGTAGGTGGGGCTGCCTGGCAACAAAATGCAATGTGTACCTGGTTCACACACATGCCGTGCAGAGCTGCCACTCTCACTGGGGTCAACTGGTTGCCATTGTTTCCCAAGCCCAGCTGTCCATTGCCATTGTAGCCCCAGCCATACACCTGAGTGGAGAGAAGAGAGGACTGTGGAAACTGCCAATGGGAAGAAAAGTCCTGTCCTAAACAAATCAGATCCTCCAGAACCTGCACTATAGACTGTGTGATCCTACAGGTGGAATCCAGAGGCCTGAGGGTAACGAGGAGTGAACTCACCATCTATTCCCATCTCACAACTTCACAGAGGAGGAAGCTGAGGGCCAGTGACGATCAGAAGCACCTAGCACATCCTACACAGTAAAGGCACTGAGGAGGAGACTTTAAGCAAGTTTAACAGAGGCAAATGCACACTTGGTAAGTGGGTAGCAGGAGCCATGACAGAGGTCATCGAGGCACTGCAGGAACAATGAGAAGAGGATTTCGTTCTAAGAGGAACTGTTACTGAAGCACCAAGCAGGGTTAGATGGTGGCGTTCCAGGCAGAAGGCACACAGAACGTCACAGGAGAAACTGAAGGTAAGCAGAAGAAAAGCAGTAGGAGAAGAGTCAGACAATAAACTGATTTTTTAAAAAAAGCTAGGTATTATGTGAATGCCTGTAATCCCAGCCCTCAGATGTTGAGGCCAAGGAGATTGACTGCCACTAATTCAAGGACAGCCTGGGCTATATATCAAGTACCAGACTAGCAAGTGCTATACACCAAGACACCATCTCAAAAAACAAAGGGACAAACTCAAACAAAAAAGAAATTTTTACTACAATAAACTTTTCATTTTTAAAAGATCATAGAGAGAAGGGTAAATGGGTGACAAACAGAAAAACCAGTAGGTAATTTCATGTCTCATCAGTAAACAAGTGAGCTCTCACAGGCTGTGAGCTAAGAAGTGACAGGGAACCAAGAGAGTGAATGGGAAAAAAGGGACTGGACAGGGAATCCCAGAACTGGGTGGTCCCTTGGTGTTTGAAGTGGCACACACCACCTGCTGAGAGCAGCAGCTAGCACAGGCTAGTCAGGAGGGTGAATGGTTTGGAATATCCAATGAGGGTCATAGTAATAAGGTCTAACAAGCAGAGATTTTAAAAGATTAAGTTCAAATCAGAAGCCTACAACTTCTGGTGGCACCAAGCCCTGCACTGACGTAGCAAATGAACAGTGGAACTTTCAGGACACAGTAGAGAGGGGCAGAGAGTGGAGGGCCATGTCAGTAACTCCATCAAAGACAGAAGTGTAACAGGCGCTGGCCTTCTGGAGAGGAATCTCCAATAGCTTGTCCATATTCTTAATGACATACTTCATGACCTAGAAGTTCTATGCTAGAAATTTATTCTATAGAAATACCTGCATAATATATCAAGATATACACACACAAACAAAAAATAATGCTACATTATTCACAACAGCAAAAAGATAGAAATAACTGAAATGCCCTTCAGCAAAGTTCCTTGTGCATGTCACCCACAGAAGCAAACCTAAGCAGCATTATGACAAATGCTACGGAGCCGGTCTGTGACACCAGAGACGGCACATGCTGTGAAGCGAGCCAGGGAACAGCAGGCCAAAGAATGAATGACAGAGAGAGGCAGAGAAGTGTAATTGTCATATTTGTTAAAAAAGTAATTAGACTCATCTGTAGATATCTGCTTATAAAGAAAAGTATGGAAGGACATACATGAGACTATTAACAAAATCAGGAAAAGGCTATTTAATGCTGTATAGAAATGTACACACATTTGCATGCTTCATTGTCCTCCCCTTTATAAAAATATCATAATAATCATTTTAAAATTAAACTTATTAAAAAATATAGCAACAGTCCTAGAGAGTAACTGGCTCAGCAGTTAAGAGCTGGTATTGCTCTCGCAGATGTCCAGTCTAGTTTCCACCTCAGAGGACTCTCGGCAGCCTGTAAGTCCATCTGTAGTAGATCTGACGACCTCTTCTGAACTCCACGGGTGCAATGCATTCATGCGTATGTGTGTGGCGGGGATACACATACACACAATTTAAAAGATAATAAAAATAAATCTTAATAAAGTAAAACCATGAAGAACACTGGAACAGATATGTATGAGATGACTGCCTACAGAATTCTGAAGTATTCAGGGCTGATAACAGGACTGAGTAAAGAAAAAAGTGAACATGGGTTGACTCTGTGTAATTTCCACGCACCAAGGTAAGCATAGGTGGTAAGTGGTCCATTTAAGCTGCACTAGCAATTTCAAAGAAGTAATCATCAGCTTAAAAACTGGACGGCATGTACCACACCCTCTGCCTTTACCATGTGACTACAGGGATCTCACAAAACCGAAAATTAAGACACATTACTATGTTTACTTGAAGTCTTCAGATTTGTGGTCATTCTGAGGACTGAACACCCGCTAGCTGGTCCTTAGTGAGGGGTCAGTTAACCAAGACAAGCTCTCCTCTCCATGTTGGCACCTTTGAAATGGAGGCGGAGGGAAAGGGAAATGAAGAGCACGAACCTCACCGCTGTCCAGAACAGCCATGGACGAGGTCTGACCACACGCAATGTTGACCACTCTCTTGGTGTGTAAACAGTTTGTAACTTTTCGAGGAGTTGGTTGATTTGCTGTAGATCCTGATCCCACCTGACCACAGTTGTTATAACCCCAAGCAAATAACTACAAGAGAAGGATAAACCAGTTGTCAGACCTTTGGCATAGCTCTGAATACTTTATGTGTACTTACCTACTTATCTCCACAGTATCTCCATACAGTGACCCTGGAGTAAGTACTCTTCCATGCCCTGGGAAGAGCGCTTCTCTACGTTAACTCACATGTGTAAAATGGCTTTCAGACTGCACCTTGCCCTGAGAGGGTCTATTTTATAAGCAGCCTTTCCTCTACTGTGGAGGAAAGGCTTGCACTTAGTGGACAATGTGGCACCATCACAGACAGTATCCAGGGATGACAGCAGGAGAATGACTAGTAAGGGCACTACTATATAAATGTACCAAGACAACAACCCGGGACTTCAGGAACCCACCAGCACAATAACATCTCACCAGAAAAGCCAAGCACAGGAACTTCTCAGACACACCAGACTAAGAAAAAGGTACAACACTTGTACCCGTATCCCATTAAGAGGACAGCTAACTCTGCAGTGGTGAAAACCCCACAGGATTTCATCTGACCATGTGTAGAAGAAGCAGAGAATTTCCAACTGTCTTAGGATGTCCTGTTCAGCTCAGCATGGACACCCTGCTGACAAGTCCTATGCAAACTGCTATGTATCTGTCTGGACCTGCCATCCATCCATGTGCCCATTCATTCCTTAGACCCAATCCTACCTCTTGTCCTTGAGCCTCTACTTAACCTGCTTCTAAAGTTCAAGTCTGAGCCACACGTTGACTCTAGCGGCAGTGGCAGTGGCAGTGGCAGCAGCTCTCACCTCTCCCAGAGAACTCCAGCTTAGCTTCATCATTCGCTCCCACAGAGACTCTCTTTGCTCCTCTACTAGATTTTACCTTTCAGGTGTCTTTGAAACTCCTGTAGCTCTGCTGTGGTTCCTTTAACCTCTTTATAATATTTATGTTTTACACACACACACACACACACACACACACACACACACACACACACACTCGCACGCACACATGCACACACATAGAGAGGGAGGGACGTACAATATAACATGTCTGAGAGTTAATATAAGTAATCCAGATTGGAATTTAAAAAAAAAAATGGAATAACTAATTTGTGATGGCCTTCAGTCACAGTACCAAGGAAAGCTGGGCTACTTGAGGAATTGCTACCAAAGCTGTTTTTCTCAAACTCTGATATCATATGAAGGCACAGACATGTTCTTCTATGTGTCTGACACAGTACATTTACAACCATCAAGTTTATTTTTTTCATTGTAATTTTTCACCAACATAGTTGTAAGTGCTAAGGACATGTCTGTTCCTACAGAAATACCATTGATTATGAGATTGTTATTACAGTACTTGAGTTCTCACTTGCTACTTGCCAACTCTGCACAACTTACTTTTGCTATTATTTACTGCAATCTGAACATGAGATTTTTATTGGAGACACATAAACAGGTTTCTATGCTGCAGCAGCTATCAATTGCCAACAGTTCCCAGAAAAGAGTGGAACCTGGTGCTATCTCCCCATCTATTGTGCAAATTTGGGTTGACTTGGTCTTCTGTGGGTAACCACAGCTGTTGTTTCTGAGTATAATGACCATGTTATGTCCAGAAAACAGTATTTGACAATACCC
The DNA here is from genome assembly GCA_030674055.1 of Rhabdomys pumilio. NCBI lineage: Eukaryota > Metazoa > Chordata > Mammalia > Rodentia > Muridae > Rhabdomys > Rhabdomys pumilio. The sequence continues at coordinate 203,065,784 of JANHMN010000001.1, read as the reverse complement.
CACCACAGTCTCCAGCCCTTACTTTCTTTTCATTTCTTCTTTCATGACACCCCTGAGCCAATTTCCAGTGAATGACCCCACACACATGCATATATGGGCAGTACTAATTGTACCTGGATGGCTTATCAAGGACTGGGGTGAAGTTAGGAGGAGATGTGTTAGGAAGGATGTAGGGGACCGACCTGGAGGAGAAAATGGAGAGCGGAGAGGCTTAATGACAGAAGAACCTCTCCCAACACTAGCAGAATTTCTAAGACCCTGCCTCCACCCCATGCCTTTGCTGTGACAAGCAATACTAACACACCCCTAGTTTGGCTTCTATATTCTACACTGGCTTCTTCCTTCCCAGTAACACATTCTGAGTTCACATGATATCCAGACAACAACAGTAAAACCTACTGTTCATATATTTGAAGATAATCTTCTATGACTATGAAAACCTAGATGAAATAAGTATTTCATCGGTTCAAAAAAAAAAAAAATAACCTCTACTTTACAAGGGACAATCACAGGAATATCTAATTTAATAATGCACCATTATCCAAAGTAAAACATGCTAACAATTGAAACAGAGCAAGAATCTAGGCTTCAGAAATGAGCAAAATTTGTCTAACTTCAATAATCATTCCTCTGGTACTTCTGAAATATTCCAAGTTCCTTTAAAATGGCACTGCCTTCTATTTTTCATGGGGACCATGGTTCCTCTGAACAAGCAATAGGCAAAGAGACAGTGGGTTTGAACACAGCCTTATGCTATGCCTACCCCTGGTACATCCTAACTACAAACCTTTACTGACCATCAGCTTTGTGGTCTTTTCTCTCTAACTTGTTCCCACATGGTAGAACTTCCCACGTGGTAGAACTAACAGCACTGGCGAACTTTAAACAAGGAACAATGTGACTGACCTAATTTAGACTTAAGAAATCACAGAGGGTCAGGCACGTAAGACTGGACAGGTGGATCTCAAAGTTACTTAACAAAGAACAACAGCACTAGGTCAGCAAGTGACAAGACTTAAACAAAGGAATGAGGTGGAGAGCAACAGTCACATGAGATCAGAGGGAAAGTGAACAGGGTCCTTCCAGATAACCAGGGACACGAGGCTGAACAAGTTACTCACTACAATACTGGGAAAGTTGCTTTTCTCCAAAATTATTATAAACACTGAAAAACAAAATATGCCCTAAGAAAGGGGTCACATCTGTTTTGTAATAATGGCAAAGAGTGTAAACTTTAACACTAAGTTTCTTCATCAAAAGGGTCTTTTGAAATAAACAAGATAGCTCAGAGGGGAAAGCTCCTGAGTTCCATCTCCGGACAAACATGGTAAAGGATAGGACTGCCACAAGTTGCCCTCTGACCTCTACATGTTCACCATGGCATAGCCCACAAATAAACAAATAAATAAATGCAATATATTTAAAAATTTTTGTTAGTTTTTTTTTTTTTTTCATTTGTTGAGACAGGTTCTTCCTCTGTAGCATGGGCTAGCCTAGAAATCCCCATCCTGCTTTCAAGTCTTTGGTGCTGAGACTATGGACATACCAAGCCCAGCTAATGGTGATTCTGACTACATGACACAAATATTACTGGAGAAAGAATACATTCACATAGGTTTTACTGTTTGGTTATTTTAGCTACAAGGCGTAACAAGTAAAGCAGCAGGATTTTACAATAGCTGAATAGTGGGAATGCCCAATACATTCTTCAAGATAAATGAAATGGGTCAAGGGTAGAGCACTTGTCTAGCATGTGTGAGGCCATGTGTTCAATTCCTAATACCTCCTTCTACACACATAAACAAAACGTAACATACATATAATGAGATATTATTCAGCCTTAAAAAAGAATACTTGGAAAAGTGCTGTGAAATGCTGTCTTCTGGACAAGCCATGGCTGTGCACTAATGAACTCACTGCAGTTATGGTTCCCTGCACAGGATCAGTCAGTAGTCCAGCAGCACTAACTCAGTGGGTTACCCCAACACCCAACCCCAGAAGCGACACAAAGGTAAGGAGGAGCATGCTGGAGGGTGGAGTAAGTTGGGGAGGATCAACATACATTGTACATATATGTATGAAATTGTCATACACCATAGAAGTGAATAAACCTTGAGGACACTGTCCTAAGTGAAATTGGTCACCAACTGACAGATATTATTTGATTTTATATATAGGCAGTGCCTAGAGTGGTCAGTTACGGTGTCAAGGAAAATTGACATGTAACAGATTTGGAGCTTTAGCTTTTTAAGGTGAAAGAGATCTGTGAATGGCTATACCAAACAGTGTGACTGTACTTAATGCTACTGAGCTGTGCACTCAACATGCTTATGGTAATAACCTTTATATCATGCAGTTTGAGAGAAATCAAAGAGCACACTTACCTCTCCATCAGCTGCTAAAGCCATTGAATGATGTGAACCACAAGCTACCTCAACCACCTGCTTGATCAAGAGATTAGTACAGACTTGGACAGGAGCAATGCCTTGGTTGGTGGTCCCATTTCCCAGCTGGCTGTATCCATTATGGCCCCAGGCATAGACGACTCCATCTAAATACACAAGCACATGAAGCACTAGCTCAAACAAGAACTGGTAAACCTCTGCAACTCCCATTGCGTCAGCATTTGTGCTCTCCTCTCTATAAGATGACCACTAGTAGGAAGTCAGGGAGCGAAGGGTTAGAGAAACAACAGGGAGGGCAGAAGCAAACCTCTCATGACAGGACTTAGCACTCATACATAAGATCAATATTGTGGCCAAAGTCAATGTTTATGTATTAAAAATAGGCTTCTCTAGATTGGACTCTTGCATAGAATAGGAGAATATAGAGTTTAAGATCACTGTTGGCTATACATGAGACAAAACTTTGGGAAACAGACAGATATTATAATTAACAAAGCAAATCAGAAAAAGGCATCAACCAACATCTGCAAAAGGGAAGTGGGCAGGGAGCCAATTCCAGTCCTAGATTTCCAAGGTGTGCCATTATTTATGAGAGATTCACAGCAAGAACATACTTGGGCTCTCCTGTCATCACCAGTTGAGACTGGGTTGTGTGGTACTCCAAAGACTGGGTGAGGACTTGGGCGTGCATAAACACACACACCATGCACAAACACAGCTACAAGTAAAATGTATTTATATAGAGTTTAATTAAGTTTATTAATTTTCCAGAACACATATAGGAAGGAAAATATAAGAAAATTAAGAAAATCAGGTCAGAATTTCTTATGTAAGAAAAATTCCAAAAAGAACAGTGCAAGAAAGAAAAAAGAAAGAAAGAAAGAGATTAGCCATGAAAAGTTGTAAAAACCTTTTCTAGAAATGAAGGCAGGACCTACAGATTACTAATGAGCTAAAAAGTACCCACTCCAGAGTAGTCATGACTCATAAAATACCTGGAATAAAAAAAATAAAGTTCTCTCTCTAATGTGGCAGATAGAATTTAGCTCTTTGTCTTCTATCTTTCTTACCTTTATCCTTTAAACTCGGGGATAGTGCTTTCAGTCAAATCAGTATTGCCATTTTCATTATTGGAGACTGTAAGTATCATTTATAGCTGGACCTCTCCCTTTTCTTTAGAAAAGGAAGAAATAGTCACATACAAAAGAGTAAAAGTGGGATTGGGGAGATGGCTCTGTGGGTCAAACTCTTGCAAGCTCAAGCATGTGGAACTGAGTCCAAACTTCTAGTACAGGTGTAAAAAGCAGAGCCTGCTAACATGCAGAGTAACCTCAGAACAGGAAGGTGGAAACAGGAGTATCCAGGGTGCTCACTGGCCAACCAATCTAGTCAATGGATGAACTCCAGGCTCAGTGAGAAGCCATGTCTCTAAAGACGCAGGTGGAAAGGAACAGAGTAACACTAACCACCAGCCTCCACAAGTGCACACACAGCATGCACTCGGGCACACACAGAAAGGACGGAAGTCAGGATGGAGCTAAGTGTCAGTACCACATCTTAAAAAGTGCCATGTCTTGAAAATTACAAGAAAAACTCTCTCCCACCCTAAAATCCTGAGGTGAGCCAAACCACTGAGTCATATCAGTAAGAGTAAAATACGACAGACTCAGATTCGCTCATGTTCCTCTCTTGTAACATTTCTAGAGGATGTTTCACTAGGTAAGGGTCAAATTCAAGGAGGATGACAACACACACACACACACACACACACACACACACACACACACACACGAACTAGAAAGGGCAAAGTGAAGAGACTTTTGAGGATGACAGTGACAAAGAAGCTTTGGGTTGGCAGCTGTGCAGGCAGCCTGAGAGGGTAACCAGTCAAGTTTACAGTTCTGGAGGAGAGACGGGGCTTCAGAGATTACGATATGTGCCTGTCTGTAAACAGGTTGGACACATGTTAACGATGGATGTACACAGCCGTCAGTAAGTGAAAATGCTCAAAGCAATTAGAGTGTATGTGTAAGGGGGTGGGTGTCAGACTGAAAGGGAGAGGCCCAGCTATAAATAATACTTACAGTGTCCAATAATGAAAACAGCAATACTAATTTAACGAAATGATAGTATGCCTGGGTTTAAAGGAGAAAGAAGACAAAGAACTAAATTCTATCTGCCACAATACAAAGTTAAAAGATACTACCCCAGATTGAAAACTCACATAGAAACAGAAATATCTTATTTTAAAACTAGGAGAGAAAATGAACTGGTCAGTGGTTCAGTGGTGAAAAGCCCACGCTATGCAATCTTAAAAACCCACATTAAACAAAAAGAAGAAGAAGATAGATGTGATGGCATGCATCTGTAATCTCAGCACACAGGGAAATGGAAGACAGAATCAGGAGCATCTCCCAGAAGCCTAGCTGCCAGAAAGCATGGAGTACATAGCATTGTTGGTAGATTGCCTCAATAAGGTGGAAGGGTGGGTTAGCAAGATGGCTCAGTGGGCAAAGGTAGCTCTTAACTAAAGATGCAAGCCCAAGAGAAAACCAACTTCAAAAGTTGTCCTCTGAACACATGCATGCATGTGCACAAACTCACACATACACAACAATAATAGATACAAGAGATCAAATTCCTAAAGAAACATCTAAAGAATTAAAGTGCTTTCTTCTAAAAAGTAGTTCAATCCCTATTACTAAACACACCCACACACCCACACATACACCCACACACACACACACCCACACACCCACACATACACCCACACAGCGAGTCAGTAAGAGAAGCATGTGTATTTGTGTGTATACTATATGCATGTGGATGTCTGAGGTGGGCATCTGATGTTTTCTTCTAACACTTGTGTTATTTTTTGAGAGTCTCTCAATGAACCTGGAGCTCACCACTGGCTAGGACAATTTACCCACAAGTTCCAGGGATCTGCCTATCTTCCATTCGTTCAGCACTGGAGTTAGAGGCATGCACTGACACATATAGCTTTCTACATAGGTCCAAATGCCTCAACAGTAGGTACTGTACCAGCTGTGCCTTCTCCATAACCCTTTGCTTTTGTTTTGAGACAGTCTCATGTACCCCAGGGTGGCCCAAATTCAATATATAGCAGAAGTTAGCCTTGAATTTCTAGTTCTGGTCCCTCCACCTCCAAAGTGCTGAGATTATAGGCATGGACTACCATCTCTGGTTTTAAGTAGTACTGGAGATAGAATCCATGGCTTTATTTATACATGCTAGATAAATACTCTTATCAACAGAGATATAACCCCAGCCTCCACTTGTTTAAAGTGTTAAATTGTTTTAAAAACTACTAGGGAGATGTCTCATTGGGTAAAGTACTTGCCATGAAAAAGATGAGGACCTGCATAGGAATGCCCAGAACTGGTATAAGATTGGGCAAGATAGTAAATGTCTGTAACTCAAGGAGAATCCCAAGAAGCTTGGGGTGCACCCTACATAATTTCAAACAATAAAGAGGTCTTGTCTTAAATAAAGTGACTGGCAATGACCAATGGGTCATTTGCACTGTGACACTCCTACACAAACACTCACTCCTCCACACTCCTACCTGTAGTCAAACACACACACACACACACACACACACACACACACACACACACACACAGAGAGAGTTTTAAAAATTATTTGATTGGTTATAACACATAATATAAATATATTAATCAATTATACATATAGCATTCAACATATAGTATGCTTAATATATTACATAAAATATACTATAAAGATCAGAAATTAAACAAAAAATTTTCTCATCAAATACCAATTATTCATATACTAAATTTAACACTCAAGATATTTAAAAAATATATTGTCTAGACGCTTAACATAATTCCAAAAGGATCATGACAGCTTTCAAAGATCACAACTTTGAAGAAAGTCAGTAATTTGAAAGTATGTCTTTTAGTGTGTTTGCAATATTAAAAGTGTTCTTCAGCACTTAGGGTCAGGTATCAAGGACTGTTTGGAAAACTTCAAACCCTTAGACCACAATGAGTAATAGTGAACCAGCTGGTAGAGCAGCAGCTAAAAGGGTGGCAATCAAATGACTACTTAGAGTAGTTGTGACAGACTGCATTACTATGCTCCAACCCAGTCAGACTCCTGTATGAGGATCAGCTCTCACAGCCTCTGAGAAAGATGCAGAGAGTGTAGAGTGAATCTAGACTTGAGGCACTAGGCACCAAGGCAGACACAGAGGCTAACACAACATCAATAGAAACTGGGGTTCCCTAGAACAGACACAAAAGTAGAGATGCAATCTATCTCCCAAAGGCTGTCCTACAGGACCATCTAACAAGACTGCAGCACCTCTGTATATGATAAAAGACCTAAAACTCACAGGGAAGAGCTACACGTGACAAACTTTCAGAGTGCTGCTTGTCCACAGTTCTGACAATTGCCAAAAGAGAGTATCTATGGCTTCTTTGGTAACCTTGGTGAGGCACAGTCAAAAGGACAAGAATCTGTCCACTTCTCCTAGGCCTTCAATATGGTACCCATATGGATGTTCTTCAGAATGAACTAATATCTTGATTTAAGATTCAGCAATACACAAAGGAGAAAATCTAGATCATGTATGTTTATAAACATACACTAAAGAGGGCTGGAGAAATGGCTAAGAGTACATACTACTTTTCCAGAGGACCCAAGTTTAATTCCCAGCACCCATATCAGATGGCTCACAACCACCTGTAAGTCCAGCTCCATGAGGCTCTAACACCTCTGGCCTCTGCAGGCCTTGTACTAATGTGTACACACACCACCACTGCACACACATGTATTTAAAATAATAATAAAAATAAATCCAAATATATATTTGTACATATTTATATATATTTATATCAAATATCATTTATTTATATATTTAATATATATTCAATTTATTTTATATAAAATATGACATTAAAATATTTAATTTAACATATAAGCTTATATACTATATGTAACACATATTTATAAAAATATAATTTATATATAAATTATACATATGTGCATGTGTATATAAAAGAAACTCTCTCAAAGTTACCTTGTGTTCAGAGAACCACTGAAAAATCAGGCTAGAGGAAACAAATCCTTGGCCCTGTCCAGCATTCTGCAATTTACACTGAAAGTCTAAGAACCTTCAAGACTGTCCATGTACAAGACACACTGCTTCTATTCTATAGTTGGCCTCAAGTGTCTTAAATTGTTCCTTCTTTGTATATTCCTCCAGAAATAAAGAACAATCCAAAATTAGTTATTTGATTTGCCTTTTCCTTGGCTCAGAATTAACTGTCAATTACCCACAAACCAAAAAGCCACAGTTTTCTGTCTTTACCTTCAGTGCTGAGGAGGACATGGGGGCCACTCCCGTAACTAAGGCTTTTGATCTTTTTTCCACACAAAGCTTCTAGTTTCTTGGGCACCAGAGTGCTCTGGTTATCTCCAGTTCCTAGACAGTTACTGTAGTTCAGTCCAAATACAAAGACCTAGAAAACAAATACCTTTGCTTACATCATCTGACTTGAAATCACAGCTCCTTGCTCCGTGCTCAAAAAATAAGATATACTCAAGTATAGTTTGATAGCCCAGGTGGTAAGAAAAGACTAATAAAGATACTAAGAAATATGCAGTGTCTACTGATAATACTCAGACTTTGCAATGTTAGTCTACACTACAGAGCAGAAGGCACTAAAATATAAAACTGGAAAACACATCAAGGTACTCTTTCTGAATTTCAGGTTTTCTTTATCCCAAACCTATTCTCAGTCTTCAAACTATTGGGTTTCAAGTCCAAGCCCCCAGTAGGCTCCCAAACTTGTTTCTGGTCTTACCTCATCATTGTCAGTGACATAGATTGCCTCGTTGGCTGAGGTACCAAATACACACGCTTTCCTGATAGATCCAGTCTCCTGGGGTGAGAGCAGAGTGAAGATTGGCCACTTTCCTACATCCACCATGACTGTGGCTTTGGATGATTCCTATAAATAAGTTAACATTTCTGCTGCAAGAAGTGAAAAATAATTCAAGAAAAAATTAATAGCCACTAAGCTAAATTTAACAGGAGTTTTTAAATTATTAATAAAAGCCACCAAAAGATAATTCCAGAAAAATCAACCTACCATTAGTGAAATGGATCACTCACTTCCCCAATGTGTCAAATTCTTCAGTAACCTTCAAAACCAAACCGTTTCCTGAAATGAGAGCACAGCATACTAGAAACAGGTGTTCCTCTTGCCAAATACTAGCAGACTTACCTGTTATAAACATGCACATGCTGGTATCCAACAGACAAAGCTGGCTACCTATATGGGTCTGGTCTCTCCTAGGGCTATTTCACTTAGGGATTCAGAAACACATCACTCTCCTAAACCAGCACTCTGGAAGTAAGAGGCAGGTGGGTCTCTATGAGCTTGAAATCAGCCTGCTCTATCTATATAGTGAGTTCCATGAATGCCAGAGCTACATAATGGAGATCCTGTCTCAAACAGACAGACATTACAATCCTAATTTTCTCTGTCAGTTCTTATCTGCAAGTTGGAGCAGGAGAAAATTAGAAAAATCAGAAGCATTATTTCCACCTCCACACTCACTGTGCCCAAACCCAGGGCACTGAAAACCTTGTTCCTTATAGAAAGTCCTACCACACAGAGGCACTGCTTTATGACAAGAATGTGGTATCCCCCAGAGAGCTAAGAGTAGGAGAAGCTGCAAGAAAAAGTGAATCAAACTGTCTACAGACACACAGATGTCACCTCACATTTACAAAGAAGAGGCTGTTTATTCCAATTTCAGTGCTGTGCTAATGACTGTGGATTTTAGGCCAGGTTCGGTTAGGTTAAAATGGCGCCCTACAGAAAGGTACAATCACAAACTCTGAACACTGTTCATGGAGGTTTATGCAAAGAATACTAGGTGAGGCTCCAATTTCTGCAATGCTGAGAAGTAGTAGAATTCCAGGGGTCTGCTCAAACACAAAACCTACCATGCTGGTGAATTTCCATCCTGGCTCTCAACTCTGGAAACAGAACAAAACTAGGCTTTCCTAGTGAGGAACCAAAGTACTGACATTCCCACTAACTCTCCCTTTGCTCTTTAAAATCAGCCAGGAAAGGCAGTTCTTTCTGTAACCCCTGCCTTACTTAACACACACACTATGAGAATGTTATGGGGCTTTAGCACACCAGCCAATGCCTCAGTTCCTACCACCCAGAGACTGGCCCCAACTGCACCAAGGATCTTATTAGCCCGAGGAGTGAACAACCATAAAACATCACTAGAGGCGTCTGTCTGTCACTGCAACCAGACACCTCTAGTGATTCTTAAGTATTCTTAAGAATATGGGTAGGGCAAAAAAACATACGATAAAACCAATTCAAATGGTACAAAGAATATTGGGAAGTTATACTGTGTGTGTGTGTGTGTGTGTGTGTGTGTGTGTGTGTAAGAGAGAAAGAGAGAGAGAGAGAGACAGAGACAGAGACAGAGATCTGCGAGCACATGTCTAGCACAAATGTGTTATAGAACAAAACACAAATGGAAGCTTTCCACTTCTTTGTAGTGGAAATTGCTCCTGCTTAGCATCAGGGAGTTACAGCACTTCAACAGTCCTAAGGCAGCCCATTTCACTAACAAAACAGTGCCTCTTACTAGAGATATTTAAGTAACTTGCAGCTTTATTCTGGAACACTGAAAGTACTGCTTAAATGTCTGAAAATGCTAAATAAATGTCCTATTTTATACATAAATTTCTAAAAATGAAATTGCTGGGTTCAGTTCTAATAACTATTTTACCATTGACAATTATTTCAAACTGTCCTTTATAACTCACCATAAACATAGAGCAGGTCTGTTTACCTTCATTTATAAGTAGGATCAGAGTACCTCAAAAGGCAGTGATAAAGCGGGGAGGGGAGAAGAGGAAGGAGGAAGCAAAAAGAAGAAATGTCCCCAAATGTCAAGTCTGCACCTCTCACAGAACAGATGTGGCAGAAACCATGCACTGCGTAAATGCTGCTAAGCAGGTTGCTGTTTCAAGAAAATTCAGAAGCATTTTTTCCTTTTACAATATAAACCATACAGAATTAGTCTTTATCATTCAAATTTTTATAATATAGAATTCACTGAAAACATAAGATTCAAGGCCAGCAAAATTGGCCAATGACTGGTCAAAACTGGTCATCTCTTGCCAAGCCTGAGGACCAGAACTTAATTCACAAGACCCAAATGGTAGAAGGACAGAGCCAATTTCCAGAAACTGTCCTCTGCCATCCACACCACAGCACATTCACATCAACACACAACAGTCACACAAAATTAAAAAAAAATGTATTTTTAAAAGATTTAAGCATAAGATTCCTAGGCTGAGGACTATAGTTCAGTTGATACAGTGCTTCCTTACCATGCACAAGCCCTAAGCTCAGTCTCTGTAACACCTACACTATAGAAATGGAGGCAGAATCATATATTTGAAGTCATCCTCATCTATGCAATGATTTTGAGACCAGCCTGGGATAGATACTTGAGACAGACAGACAGATACACACACACACACACACACACACACACACACACACACACACACACA
>JANHMN010000001.1:202921643-203045560 GCA_030674055.1 Rhabdomys pumilio | reverse complement strand
GAGAGAGAGAGAGAGAGAGAGAGAGAGAGAGAGAGAGAGAGAGAGAGAGAACAGCATGTATATAGAGGTCAGAGGAAAACTTTCAGGAACTTGCTCTCTTTCAACCAAGGGATCCAGGGATTGAATTCACGTCATTAGGCTTGAACAATGTCATCAGTTTATGTTCTATATGATTCAACAATTTGATTATACCTATCATTGCATCAGAACAAAAAACCCATTTAACAGCAAATGAGAAATAGCTTTGCTCACATTTCTACAGAAGCTACTGGACTGGTCACATGGTACACTACCTGGAATCTACTGACCTTATTAGCAACAAAGCAGTCAGCTGGCAACATCCTACTAAACTTCTTTCTTTATAGGTTATTGCCAAGAAAAGTGGTCTGCTAGTGTCCTAAAGGAGATGCTCCCAGAACTTGCTGGGGAGAGGTTCTGCTGGCACAGGCAACAGACCATCCTGGATGATGCATTGTCTTGCCTTAGTTACAGCCATTTGTCTTTTTTTGGATTGCTTCAGTTGAGGAAAGCAGCCTCACTCAGAGGAAGGCCTCTTCTGGGCAGCAGGTGTCCACTGATTAGATTACCAATATTGCTTCTTTCCTGTTCACCCATGTATTTATTTTTATAAAGTCCACTGATTTATTTTGAGACAGGGTCTTACCATGTAGCCCTAGCTGGCCTGAAACTCACAGAGATAAACCTGCCTCTGCCTCTACCTTTTCTTAAGTGCTGGATAAAAGGTATGCCTGACTAAAGTCCATTTTGATTATGGTAGACCTAATTGATAATCCAGAATAATTTTCCATCATAAGATCTTTAATCACATGTAGTAATAGTTGCCACATAACATGGTATATATGTAAGCTCTGAACCATAGATATCTTTGAGTATTGTTCAGGTATTACATCTTGTAGCCTTGCTGAAAGAATTTGCTTATGCCTAGGAAGTTCCCTTAAGATTGTCTATGTGATCCCCATGTGATCTAGAGAAATGGTTTTACTTCCTCCATTGGAGTCTTTGTAACTTGTAACTTATTTTGTCTTGCCTACAACATCCCAGGAAATATGCATAGAGATGACAGTGAGCATCCTTGTCTTGTTCCTGATCTTAAGGCGTGTCCTAGTTTGCTTAATATTGCAGTAATAAAACACAATGACCGAAAGCAACTTGAGGAGGAAAGGGTTTATTTCCATTTATAGTTCTATACAGCAGTTCCATGTAGAAGGAAGTCAGAGCAGGAACTGGAGGCAGGAGCCTGGAAGCAGGAACTAAAGCAGAGACGAGGGAGGAACACTGCTTACTGCCTTGATTGCAAGTTTACATTCAGTCCTTGTCTTATGTCTCCCAGGATCAGCCTGCCAGGGATTGCACCGCCTACAGTGGTCTGGCCCTTTACACATAACATGCTTACCTGCTAACCTGATAGAGACATTTTCTCCATTTGATAGTCGTTCTTTTCAGATGACTGAGCTTGAGTAAGTTGAAGGGAAAAACCCAAACCAAACCAAAACAAAAACTCACCAGCACAAGGAAAAAGCACTCAGAGCTCCACCATTAAGCATGGCTTCAGCTATGCAGTTTGGTGATGTGTTTTGTCACCGTGATATCATTTCTTTCTGTTCCTAGTTTGTTGCATTTTTCTTTCTTTCATTAAGAGGTTGGGTTTTGTCAAACGCTTTCCCCGAGTTCTACACAAATGGGCTTGTGCTTTGATGATTTGATATAGAACTTCATTTGAATCCTGATGCTAATTAAATCTTCATATATTTTAGGAACAAATTCTATGTGGAATATAATTTAATCCTTTTTATATGATGCTTCATCTTGACACATTTTTTCATGTATATTCAGAAGAGAAAAGATATTGTTTTGTGCTTCACTACCCTATGAGAGCCTGATTTGGTTTTAGCATCAGAGTATTTCTGGCTTCATATATGAATTGGGAAATGTGTGTTCCTTGCTACTTCTTATGAAAATTTGGAATCACTTCTTTAAATATTGGGTAGAATGCAGTAACAACATCATCTATGTCTGACACCTTACTGTAGGACATTTTAAAATCACAAGTCTCTTTGTCACACATCTGTTTAGATATTCTGCTTTTAAAGAAATTATTTACAGAGAGTGTGAATCTCAGCAGTCACGAGGTAGAGGCAGGTGGCTCTCTAAGAGTTTGAGGCCAGCTTGGTCTACACAAAAGTGAGTTCCAGGCCAGTCAGAACTACATATGTTTGCTACATAGTGAGGCCTGACCTCAAAAATAAAAAAAATTACTCTCATTTGTCTAAATCATCTAACTCATCAGCTTTCATTTATCTATAAAGTTGCTCATGGTCCTTTATGTTCCTATAAAATCCATGCTGACATCTACAGCAAATGCTTTTTAATAATTTGACTCTCTTTTGTCCTCGGTTCTTCTAACAAAAAATTGGACAATCTTATTGATCTTTTCTTAAAGATGTAGTTTATTTATTAAATATACAGTGTTCTGCCTACATGTATGCCTGCAGGCTAGAAGAGGGCACCAGCTTATATTACACATGGTTGCTGGGAATTGAACCCTGGTCCTCTGGAAGAGCATACAGTGCTCTTAACCTCTGAGCCATCTCTCCAGCCCCCTGACCTTCTTAAAGACTCACTTTCCATCCTGTTTATGCTGTCCCATTTTCTTTCCCATCACATTAGTCTTTAATTTGGACAGTATTAGTGCCTTCATTCTGCTCACTGTTTTGTTTAACTCCCTCTTTTCAGAATGTGAAACTGCAAGACTAAGCTATTGATACGAGACCTTGTTTCTTTTTAAAAACAGCCACTTAAACTATAAACTTCCTTTTTTTTTTACCATAGCACATTATACATAAATATTCATAATACATAACACATAAATGTATCTAGTACATTTAGGGATGCCTGGTCTTCATTCTATATATTTTCAAAGTGTTTTCTTGTGTATCCTGTAATTTTATTTTAGTTCATCTGACAGCACACTGTTTTCTTCTCTCTCAAAGCTCAGGAATATTAATAAACGTGGTGGTTGAAAGCAAATGGGTTCCATTAGGATCAAATAAATATTTGAAAGTTTGATCTTCAGTTGGTGGAACTCTTTGGGAAGGATTTGAGGTGTGGCTTCTTGGAGATAATGAGTCACTGGGGGGTGGACTTTGAGGTTTCAAAAGCCATTCCAGTCCAGTTGGATCTCTGACTCATAGATGTTGCCCCAAGATGTGAACTCTCAGCTTCAGCTACAGCATTATGCCTTCCTGCCTGCTGCTATGTTCTCTCATCCATGATGGTCATGGACTAACCCTCTGAAACTGTAAGCAAGCACCCAATAAATGGTTTTTCTTTATTATTTTCATTGCAAAAGCAAGAGGTTTATTTTCTGGTGTGTCGGGGGTCGACCTTTAGTAGTTTCTCAAGGCACGTGACTAGAAGGTGCAAATGTTTTCCTTTATAAATTGCCTCAGTGATGGTGTTTTGTCATGGCAATAGAAAATTAACTAAGACAATGAATTTCCAAATTCTTCTTTTCATCAAATACATAACACTATCAGATACTCATTGCAATCTCCACAGAACTGGAGTTTGCTCACAAATTGACAAAGCAGTACACTACTGGATGACAGATGGACATGAACACAATTTGTGAAATGAAACCATATGTGTTCAAAGCTCCTGTATAGTGGATTGTTCACCTCAGTAATAATTAGAGTAGTTAACTCACTAGGGATGCTTAGTCGCCTGCTTTTTTTTTTTATTCAGCTACTACCTGCACCACAAATTTACTGAACATAAACCAGTAAAAATTTAAAAATCAGTTCAGCCAGTATGACCCTAGACTAGTTGAAAGAAAATACCTCCCCTGACTTTTCTTTTCTGAGACATTTTCAAGTGTTTCCTGTTGAGTAATATTTTGTTTTTAGTTGAAGTATGTTTGATAAATTTGCAGTGACTCAATTGAAAGGTATGTTATATCCTTTTCTCTTTGCTGTGGTGAAATGCCTGACCTACAGAAAATAGCCTTTATTCTAGGGGATTTTTCCTCGTGGCTGAGACTACATGGCAGCTGGCAGAGGAACCAGCAGCTAGTGACAAGACAGAGCAGTGGTAGTGGTGGGTGGGGTGGGAGATGGGAGGTGTAGTCTTTGAGCATACAGGCATGCTCAGGAAGCAGAGGCTGAATGGGAAGTGGGAGCCAAAGGCCAGTCCCAGTGACTCACTTCCTCCAGAGAGCCCTCACCTCCTCAAAAGTTCCACGACCTTCCCAATCAGCGCCACCAATAGGGAAGCAAGTATTCAGACAGGCAAGTCTATCAGGGACCATTTAAACCATAAACAATTATCCTGGCCAACTTCTTCACTGTAGTCAAAAATCTGAAAATGACAGAAAAGGCAACTGAGATCCACACTAACCTTACATCCTCCGTGAATATTATCTTACAAACAGAAATGTAAGAGTAGATCCTTTAAAATTAAACCCCACATTTATGTGAAATTTCTTATAAAATAATCTCCAATTTACACATTTTACATTATATATAATAATAAAAATTATCACAGATACAGTTTTTCTTAGTAAGATGTTTAAGGAGTAGAGAGATGATGGCTCACTCGTTAAGAGCACATGCTGTACTTACAGATGACAAGAATCCAGCTCCCAGCACCCACACACATTAGGAAATTTAAAACCACCTGTAACCCCAGCTCTGGGACATCCTGCACCCTCTTCTGGCCTCTACAGACACTCAAATGCATGTGTACATACAACCATGTGTGCATGCATGTGGCTGTGCGCGCGCACACACACACACACACACACACACACACACACACACATGAATACATTAAATACATTAAAAACAAAACTTTAAAAATAAAATGTGTTTGCCTAAATGGATGTCAGTAATGCATATGCTCTAATTTCTGTTTGCTTCTCTTACATAATTAGGAAACTCAGAAATAACGTACTTTTCTACAGGTACAGTCAACAAGGTTAAAATTTGTGATCCTGTTAACATCGTAAAGTTCACTTTTAGTATTTAAAGACTTGTTTATTATTTTTAGTTTCTCTGTATGCCTGAGTGTCAGCATGTGATGTGATGTGTGTTTGTGTATACCATGTAAATCACCAATGCCTGAAGAGACTAAAAGAGGACATCAGATCCCCTGGAACTAAAGTTACAGATGGTTACGAGTCAGTTGATGTAGGTGCTATAACTGACCTCAGGTCCTATGCAAAAGCAGCCAGTGTTGCTAACCACTGAGCCATTTTCCCAACTTGACCTTCCCTCAGTTTATATTTTATTTATACTTACATGTTCTGTTTTTTTTCTATGGCACTAATGTTTCTCTAGCAATTTCTTTTGGTGTGTGTGTGGAACTAGATTTCTCACACTGTAGACCATCTGGCCTAGAGTACACAGAAATATGGCTGCCTGTGCCTCACATTTGCTAGGATAAAAGGCATGTGCCACCATGCCAGGCTCCTCAGGAATTTTTAACTATAAAACAGATACATTGAAAATCACTATAAGACACTATATAGCAGTAAAGAGAGTTTTAATTTATAATTTTAAAGGATATATTACTTCTTATGAAATTACAGTTTGCATTCTGCATGGCTACTCTGTGTGGAAGTTCACTAAGTTGTATAATCTTTGGATCTACTTAATTTAGATGTGTGAATTGTGTGTATGTGTGAGGAGAGTTGTAACATTTTATATTAATAAAGTTTAATTATTTTAATTGAAAAGGTCAAGGATGGAAATTTACTTTTGAAATAAATACCTTACTTGTTGTAATTACATATATGAGTAGCAATATAGTCATGAATTTTGAATCTTTTTATAGAAATCTCATCAGAAATTATTACTTTGCCATAATGTAGTTTAGTTATTAAAAGAACAGGGAAGAATAAAATGATCAAAATTCTTTAAAGCATATGGCTTCCATAAGATTCCACTGCATGTGTATCACCTGGGGTTGTGCTTAATTTTGTTTTCTAGTATTTGGCTTAGGGAATCATGTTCTTAATTCCTTTCCTCCAGTCAGTGAGGCAAGTGCTCTCTCAGTGCTAGGATCTCCGAGAGAATTCTGAAATAGTACCTGAGATACACATGATATTACACAGATGTAATTTGTCATTGTCAGCAAGTAGAATTGTATTAAAGTTAGTTTTAGATCTAATCGGTTTTATTAATGTCTCATAACTCTGGGAATTGTCCAGTCTACTTAAAGTATGTTTTTTACTCATATAAAAAAAAATCTAAAAAAGTGTTTAATGAGTGTGGTGGTTTGAATATACTTGACCCATAGGGAGTGGTACTGTTAGGAGGTGTGGCCTTGTTGGCAGAAGTTCTTCACTACAGGGATGGGGTTTGGTAGCACTATGTCTGCCTGTATGCTGCTATGCTTCCTGCTATGGTGATAATGGACTTAAACCTCTGAAATTATAAGCCACCCTCAAATAAATGATTGCATTTACAAGAGTTGCTTGGTCATGGTGTCTGTTCACAGCAATAAAACCCTAGCTAAGACAATGAGGCTTACAGTGCCAGAAGGTTAGAGTCAATGACCATCATGGTATGAAACATAGTAACAGGCAGACAGGCATGACACTGGACAAGTAGATGAGAGCTTACATCTGATCCATAAACACTAAACAGATAGATGGATAGATGGATGGATAGATAGATAGATAGATAGATAGATGATAAATAGATGATAGATGATAGATAGATGGATGGATGGATAGATAGATAAATAGATAGATAGATAGATAGATAGATAGATAGATAGATAGATAGGTAGATAGATGATAGATGGATGGATGGATGGATAGATAGATAGATGATAGATAGATGATAGATAGATTGGTATGGGTAGATAAACTAGTATGGTATGGGTCTTTTTTTTGAAACTTCAAAACCTGCCACTCACCAATATACTTAATCTAACAAGAACACACTTCTTATCTTTCCCAAGCAGCTCTACTGACTGAAAATGAAGTATTGAGATGTCTGAACGTATGGGGACCATTCCCATCCAAACAACCACATCCCAGTGATGTACCCATAATTCAAAATGTATTTTGTCCAACTTCAAAAGTTCCCATATTCTTTCAGCCTCAACAGCCTCAAGTCTGTTCAGGGACTCAAGTCAATATCTTAACTGTAACCCCATATAAAATCAAAGATATATACTTCCAGCACACAATGGCAAGAATATACACTGCCATTTAAAAGGGAGGAAAGGAGCATTGTGAACATACTGGACCAAAGCAAGGTTGAAAACCAGCAGGGAAATCAAATTCTGTAACCCCATGCTGGAGATGAAAGGGCTTGGATGGCGCTATGCTCCCAGCTTTGATGACTGCAACAGACGACTCCCTTGTACAGACTCCATTCTCTGTGTGCAGCACACTTTGGCAAATATCCCTCAGCTCTGGCATCTCCAACATCCTTGGTGCTCCAACCCAATCCAAGCTTCATGGTTATGGTTTCAAAAAATGGTCCCTCAGGGCCTCAATGCAGGGACTCCTCTGCTACATGGCAGGGCTCAGTGACTGTCCTTAAAAATGGAGCAAGACTCTACCACCCCTTTATTTCTATATCTTGCATGACTCTAAGGCCAGAACCAGGTTGACAGTGCTGTCAATTTCTGCTGCTTGCTTGGGATAGATCTGGGCTCCTCTCAGTCACATTGGAAAAGCTTTGATTTATGGTTACTTTCTAGGAACAGATAACTCCTTAGGCCTTTTCATTTCACAAGTTGGAGGATTAACTAGATTGGGACCAATCTTGGGGATGACCCTGAAGGCAACCCTCTATTCCATTTCTCCTCATCTCTTCAGCACAAACTTTAGCTCCAATACTAAACTCCCAGGTGCTCCTTTTCCCTCAAACTATACATGTTGTATTTTTTCTTGTCCCTTTTGTTCTTTTTCACTGTAGACCTGCACAAGAGTTAGCGTTAATAACCACATCACTACTAGACGTCTTGGAATTTCCTCTACCAAAGAAACAAATCCAAAGCTCTTCAGTTCAGTTTCAGGCAGAATCTCAGGACAAGGGCCGATAATTGCAGCCACATTCCTTGCTAAAATAGCACAAGAACGGTTTCTAGCCCAGTTGTGAATGTTGTTTCCCCCTGAAAACTCTTGAGCTGGGGTTCCAGAGTCCACAGTGTTCTCAGCAAGCGTGTCTTTCAAGAGCTTCAGAGGATGGCCTATGAAGCCCTAATTACAGTGTTTAACCTCTTTCCTAGTCTAAATTTCCAAAGTCTTCCCATTTTCCCCCAAACCATCACGGTCAGGCCTGTCACAGTAATATCAGTACTTCTTGATCCTATCTTTGTCTTAGTTACTAGGGAGAGTCACCATGACTAAGGCAACTTACAGAAGACAGAAAGTTTTTAATGGGTTTACAGTTCCAGAGACAGTCCATGACCACCATGGTGGGTAGCATGGCAGCAGGCAGGCAGAAATGATGCTGGCAGCAGTAGCTAAGTGGTTAAGAGCTTTCATCTGACCCACAGACATGATGCAGAGAGAGAAGTCTGCTTTAAAAAAAGGACAAAAACCCCTCTAATCATTTTATTTGTCCAACTACATTACATGAAAATCCTTTAAAAGGGCATCTAACCTGACTTCCACTCATTTTTCTATTTCCTGATTTTAGGGCTGCTGCCCCAGGACCCAGGCACATGGACCTAGCCTATGTGTCTGACCACTCTCCACCAATGCAATGAAAGCTATATCCAATGGCAGAGACTCATGTGACAGCCCTGATGCTCAGTGCCATTTGCCATGGTCACTCTTACACCTAGAGCTGGTTTCTCTTGGGGGGGGTGAGCCTGGGGTGCTGGAGCAGAGGGCGGGCATGTGCACTTCACAATGGGCATTCTGTCATGGAATGAGGTGAGAGCTGACATAACTGTCACATCAGGTCTGGCCAAGCTCAGTTACTAACTGTCATTAGGAAAGTAAGGGCTTCACAGGGTCTGGGAAGATGAGAAGGAAGCGGCCAAGGATTTTGGGAAGTCTTCGAAACCCTCTTCCTCACCAGGCTTCCCCACTGTATATTTTTCCCACCAGTGCTCACCTCATCCCTTCTCAGCAGATCAGCCTTCATCCTGCTGTTCACATCAATCCTCTTTCTGTTTTCTACCCTACCACATTCCCTTCTCTGAAGAACACTTCCTACTTCCCTACCTTAATGATGGCCATGCCCAGCTCCTCCTGTCTAGCCAAAATTGCCTCCAACTACCCTGTTATCTGTGCATCCCCTTCCAATTTGTCCACCCTCATGACTACCTCTCCTAAGATTGCACCAATGGATAGACGCCTCCTTTCTGTTTCCCATCTGAAAGTTAGAGGCCTTCAGCCAGTCAGGGTAAGTTTAAAACCCCCAGGAAGAAATCCTTGCAGATGGTTCACTTCTTTCATGGTTTATGCATTGACCTTTTCTCTGATTGATTCTAGCTCTAACTCAGGAATACCATAAAAAACACTGAATTGGAACAAACACATGCACGTGCATGCACACACACACAGAGAGACAGACCCAGACACATACACAAAGACACACACACAAAGACACACACACACACACACACACACACACACACACACACACATACTACAAACCTATAGGGTATAAAAACAATAAGATGCAATTTTTAAAAAGGAAGAGCCCTGACATGACATAACAAGACAAGAAACCTTCAAAGATGCCTTTGAATTCATTTTATGTTGACCATTTACTGCTGAGTGTCTGGTCTACTCTTAAAAGTAGTTTGCTCCGGCAAGGAGACCCTTGGAGGAAATTAAAATTTCATTTTCAAGTGGTTATCAACTGGAGCTATCAACTGGAGATTGTTTCTGGGTTGGAGATAGGTATATATGTTCACTTCTTTCATCTCTAGAGCCCCATCACCTACAGACTAGGATAGGCTTGTGAATGCTGCCTCAGTCTCTATGAGGTCGTATGTCCAGCAATCATGTTGATTTAGAAGGACTAGGGTTAATTTTTTTACTTCTCCTCCTCTGACTCTTGTACTCTTTTTGCTTCCTCTCTCATGGGGTTCTCAGAGCCCTGAAAAGTAGACATCCCACGTAGGGTTGAGTGTTCTGGGCAGGTGTGTGTTCTCCCTCTGTATAATGTCTGACTATGGGTCTCTGTATTTGTTCTCATATGCTGCAGGAGGAAGCATCTTTGATGATGGCTGAGCAAGACACTGATCCATGAGTTTAGCAAACTGTCTTTAGAAGTTATTTTAATACTATGTTTTTTTTTTTGCCTTTTCTTTTTAAAGAATAGTAGTGCTTGATTTCCCCCTGTGTTTCTGGACTATCTACTCTCATGTTCTTGGCTCCCCAAGCAGTATAAGATATGGGTT
The DNA here is from genome assembly GCA_030674055.1 of Rhabdomys pumilio. Taxonomy (NCBI): domain Eukaryota; kingdom Metazoa; phylum Chordata; class Mammalia; order Rodentia; family Muridae; genus Rhabdomys; species Rhabdomys pumilio. The sequence continues at coordinate 203,035,159 of JANHMN010000001.1, read as the reverse complement.
CAATATCACGGAGTGGTCCTTCAAATCAAATACTTGTTGGCTACTCCCACAAACTTTGTGCCACCATTATATTAGTATATCTTGAAGGCAGGACACCACAGCAGATCAAAGTGTTTGTGGCTGGGTTAGTGTCTGTGTTTCTCCTTTGGGAGTATGTAGAATACCGAACTGTACCAAAGACACTAGTACATAGTAGTAAAGAATCTAAGTAGCACCAGCTTGACTTCTCCATGCTCAATGAGTTGTATAGTGTTGTCTTCAGCGATGGAGACTTGGTGTCAACCTATAACCTTGGAAATAGGCTGGGTTTTTTTGTGGGGAGGGTGCTCTCATGAGACCCCTCTGGCTGACAACTCAATTAAGTGTAATCCAATCCTGGGACTGGAAGCTTCATTTGGTGACAAGAGAAGGTCAATTGGAACTCTATATCCCCCATTATTTGGCGATTTCATTTAGTTCTCCTTCATATCTGTATATATTTTAGGGAGCTTCCACTGTTTTATGATTTCATACTATCTTTCAAATCACCCTGGATTTTTGCTGCTTCTCCCTATATTTCCTTCTTCCTCCAATCCTTTGCTCTTTCATTCAGTTTGATTTTGCTGGTCCAGATTCCCCACTTCTATCCATAACTATCTCATCTATTTCCTTGTCCTAGGCATAGCTCCTTGTTCTCACTAGTCCCTTACTACATACCTGATATCTGTGGCTCTACACGTGTCTTGTTTATCATCGACTTAACAACTAATAAGCCACATATAAGTGAAAACCTAACAAATTTTTCTTTCTGGTCCTGGGTTCCTCATGTAGATTTTTTCTAGTTCTATCCATTTACCATTGAGCTTCGTAATTCCATTTTTTTTAAAAATGACTTCATTATGTAAGTGTATCATATTTTCTTTTTTCATTCTTCTGTTGAAGGACATCTAGGATGATTCCAGTTTCTGGCTATTATAGATAAAGCAACAATGAACATTGCAAGGAAGTGTCTGTCTGGTAGGATGAAGTGACTGTCGGGTATATGCCCCAAAATAGTATAGCTGGATCATGAGGTATACGGAGTTCCATCATTTGAAGAACTATTACACTGATTTCCATAATGGCTGTAAAAATTGCATTCCCATCAGCAATGGATGAGTGTTTGTTTCACTCCAAAACCTTGACAGTATGAGTTATCACTTGTTTTACTGATGTTAGCCATTCATACAGGTGTAAGATGAAATACTAAGGTAGTTTAGATTCGCATTTCCCTGATGGCTAAGGATGCTGAACATTTAAGTGTTTCTCAGTCATTTGAGTTTCCTCTATTGAGAATTTTCCATGTAGATTTAAACCTCATTTTTAAAATTTGGTTACTTGTTTTCTTGATATCTAGTTAGTTTTTTTTTTTTTTAGTTGTTTATATGTTTTGGGTATTAGCCAAATATATTGGATGTGTAGTTGAAGCCTTTTCCCATTCTGCTGGCTGCTGCTTGTCTGAAATGATGGTGTTATCTCTAGGCAAAAGCTTTTCAGTATCATGAGATCCCATTTATAGTTGTTGGTCTTATTGCCTGTGCTAAGAGTGTTCTGCTCAGATAGTGGTGTCCTGTGCCAATGAATTCAAGGCTACTCTCTGCTCTCCTATCATGTTTAAGTGTATATAAATTTATGTTGAGGTCTATGATCCACTTGGTTTTGAGGTTGTGTAGGGTGATAAGTATGAATCTGTTTGGATTCTTCTACATGCAGGCAACTATTCAGTTTGACCAGAAAAATTTGTTGAAGATACTTTTTTCTAGTGCATATTTCTAGCTTCTTCATAAAAAATCATATGTCCATAGGCATGTGGATTTATGTTTTGGTCTTCAATTTTATTTACTAACAAATCTGATTTTGTACCAATACCATTTTGTTTTTATTACATTCACTCTGTAGTACAACTTTAAATTAGGGATGGTGATACCTCTAGCAGTTCTTTTATTATTAAGAATTGTTTTAACTATCATGGTTTCCTGTTTCCACATGAAGCTTAAAATTGTCCTTGAAAGGTATGTGAATAATTGTGTTAGAATTTTGATAGCAATTTTATTGAATCTGTAGATTGCTTTTGGTAGGATGGGCATTTTTACTATGTTAATCCTACCAATTCATGAGCATGGGAGATCTTTTAATCTTCTAATATTGTTCTCAATTTCTTTCCTCAGTGTCTTAAAGTAGTTTTTTTAAAAAATCATATAAATCTTTCACTAGCTTGGTCACAGACACCTCAACATATTTTGTAATTTTTATGACTTCCTTCATGTCTTAAAGTTTTTCTTATTATATAAGACTTTCACTAGCTTAGAGACACCCAAAAATATCTTATGTTTTTTTACGGCTATTGTGAAAGGTATTGTTTCTCAGACTTCTTTCTCAATCCATTTATCATGTGTATACAGAATGGCTACTGATTTTTTTTTTAGTTAATTTTGTATCCTGTTACTTCACTTAAAGTGTTTATCAGCTATAATAGAGTTTTTATGGATTTTTAGGGTCATTTATATATACTATCATATCATCTTCAAATAAAGATACTTTGACTTCTTCCATTCCAATTTGTATCCTCTTGATCTTCTTGAGCTGTCTTAGTGCTGTAGCCAAGATTTTAAGTACCGCATTGAATAGGTATAGGGAGAGTAGACAACCTTGTCTAGTTCATGACTTTAGTGGAATTGCTTTGAGTTGATGTTGGCTATGGGCTAGCTGCCAACCTTCTTTTATTTGCTGAGGTATATTCTTTCTATCTCAAATATCTTCAGGAATTTTATTATGGAGAGATGTTAGATTTTGTCAAAGGCCTTCTCTGAATCTAATGAGATGATAATGTGATTTTTGATGTTCCGTGAGTTCATATGATAGATTGATTACATTTATCAATTTATGCATGTTGAAACCATCTCTGCATGCCTGGAATAGCACCTACTTGATCATCTTTTTGAAATGCTCTTGGATTCAGTTTGCAAGTATTTTTTTTTTGAGAATTTTTATATATATGTTCATAAAAGAAATTGGTCTGTAATTTCTCTGTTGGGTCTTTAGGTAGTTTAGTTATGAGTGTAATTGTGGCCTCATAAAAAATTGGGCAATGTTTCATCTGTTTATATCCATGGCATTTAGAGTCTCCATTGAGAAATAGGTATAATTTGAGGAGTATTGGCATTAACTTATTTTTGAAAGTATGGTAGAATTCTGTGCTAATACCACCTGACACCTCCCTTTTTGTAATTAATCAATCATTTATTTATTTATTTACTTATTATGGTTTAGAAGACATTTAATATGTTTGTTTAAGTTGCTTATCCAATTTTAATTTAATTTTGGTAGGTGGTATGTATCCATTCCTTTTAGATTCTCCAGTTTGGTGGGTTACAGGTTTTTAAAGTATGTCTTTGTGATTCTCTAGATTTCCTTCATGTCTGTTATGTCCCCTTCTCAGTTCTAATTTTGTTAATTTGGATATTATCCTTTTAGTTAATTTGGATAAGGGTTTATCATTCTTATTTTCTCAAAGAACTAACTCTGTTTCATGAAACCTTTTGTTGTTGTTTGATTGTTTCTTTTTTTATTTATTTCAGCCCTGAGTTTATTTCTTAGTCTACTCCTTTTCACATGATTTCTTCTTTTTGTTTTATGCTGTTATGTTACTAGTATGAGATCTCTCCATTTTTTTTTAATTTAGGCACTTAGTGCTATGAACTTGCCTCTTAGAACTGTTTTCACCGTGTCTCATAAGCTTGGCGATATTGGATAGGTCTGTCTGTATCCTAGAACTGTTTTCACTGTGTCTCATAAGCTTGGTGATATTGAATAGGTCTGTCTGTATTGCTTGGTCTTTTCCCCACACAGCCTTTAATATTTGTTTGTTCTGTACATTCAGTGCTTTCATCATTATGTGTGAGGGGATTTTGTTTTGCGGTCCAGGTTTTGCTATTCTGTACGCCTCTTGTACCTTGATGGGCTCCTCCGACTTTAGGGAACTTTTCTTTTATGGATTTATTGAAAATAGTTTTGATGCTTTTAACCTGTTACTTATGCTTCCTCTATTACTACTAGATTTGGTCTTTTTATAGTGACATAGCCAGCATGCTCCTGGAGCAACACTGTATCCATTTCCTCATCAGCCTCTTTATCTGGTCATACCTAAAAAACATCCCAGAGATATGAGAGGAACCAGTGCCCTAAAGATTTTATAGCTGTCAGGATAATGACCTAGCTTTTCCCCCATAAACTAAGAGAACTGGTCATGAATCTTATCCACTATTCTCACAGGTACAAAGGAAGCCACAGCAAGAGACAAAGACTGGAAATTATGAAGTGGTAGGGAGTCAAGTCCTGTTTAAGCTTGGTGCCTTTACTCAGTAAGTATTGGCAAGTACAGCCACAATGGCAGTGCTGCCTAAAAAGACAGGGCATGGATCCAGTCTTGCTGGAGTGTGAATCTGGATTCAGTTTCCTATTTGGTTCCCTTGGTTTGGCTTGGAAGCCATGCACTGTGTGGCTCAGCATTCTTCTAGAAATTTGAGATCAGAGTCTGCACTTGTTCAAGTTGCCAAATGCCAACTAATTCCAAGTACTTGTTCATCATTATAAAACTGGGGACAATGACATTTGGTACTCGTAGCAGATACCGTATTTTCATAAACTTTCAACTCACGAGACCTGAACTCAGAGATTAATTAAGCTATGATTTCAGAAATATGTGCTTGTGGCCAGATAAGACCAGATTGACAGCATGTGAGCTTCACTGCCTAGGACGACTCTATACTCTTTAATATAGGGAAACATGAGTTCACACTCAAAGGGAAGTTTGCCTCACGTCAACTTGTAACTTTTGATGAATATATGTCTGTTCTATTTGCTTTCTATTGCTGTAATGAACAACATGACTAAGACAACTTTTAGTTTTAAGGCCAGAATTTAAGGATAGGGTGTATGTGTGTGTGTGGAGGGGGAGGGGATGGACAGATGGATGGACTGCTGTTCACTGCTATGCTTCCTGTGGTTTGCTTTCTTAATATCAACCTAGACTACCAGGCTAGGGGTGGCATGCCCCACATTTATCTGGGCCCTCCCATACTAATCATTAATCAAGAAAATGCCCTACAGTCTCGATTACAGGCCAATATTATGGAGGTTTTTTCTCAACTGAGGCTCCCACCTCTTCTCAGATAATTCCAGCTTCCAATGTCAAGTATGCGAAAAACAGCCAGAACAATATTCTCTCTATGCATTGTACTTGTAGATTCTCTAAGAGTGTTATGTGAAAATCCTGCTTTTTATTTAGTTGCATGGGACTCCATCAGACACATTATTCCATTAAATATATCTTAAAATGGGATTCCTACAATAAGTGCAGTTTCTAAAATCTAGGCAGTCAAGCATAAGGAATAGTTAGCAGCCCAGAACTCTTCTTGGTTTGGGCTATACATACAATACTTTCTAGTGATGCACTTGGCAGCCTGAATGCTGCACTATGCAGTTCTGCATATGAAGCTCTCATCTGCACTATGCAGACAGACAGCACTCGGATGCAGCAGAGATTATCCCACCTTAAAGACCATCAGACTTTGAAAGTTTCGATTCAAATGTATTCTCAGTACTTCCTGATCCAAGGATAGAAGAACCAGTCTGGCCTGAACTTGTTTTAGGTACATATACAGTAAGATAAAACTGTGTCCTCAAGTGAATTTTATGGAAAATTGCCTATTTACCATCTGATGCCTATGTATAATTGGGTGTGCATGTGATTAATAATAAATTCTTAAAGAGAAAATATATAGTAAAAAAATGATTAGCTCAATCCATCAATCAAAATAAGAGCACACTCACTATGCCTCTAAGTAATCAAACACCTCTTTCTCTTGAACGCCATAAACACACACCTCAGAAAGTAACTAAGACTCTATAGTCACTCTGTGGCCTTTGACCCTTTAGTCTGATCTATTCTATAGATTTACCCACTACTTCTGAAAACTGTGTGAGCCTATACTTTAATTGCTGGAAACACCTGGCCTAGACCTGAGCCAACAGTAACACCAGGACTCCACCTAGGATAAAGGAAGTAGTCACCTCTAACCTCTGAAAATGACTTTCCCCTTGGGTTCTGCATGTAAGCTCCCCTCTGCACTCAACTTTCTATTGGAGTAACAGAAGACAGGAGCTCATGTGACAATATCTCTAATTCAGAAATATTTAGCCAGGAAATGACATGCCAGAGCATTATTTAAGTCTTAGCCCAAATAATTCTAATCCAATCCTTTCCAGGTCCTGATAGGCACCTGTCTGATCATATGTTATTTTTTTTTCTCCCAACCAGAGGAACCTGAAACGCTAAAACTACAAGATTCTCAAGTAACGCCAAGGCCCAATGTGACATCACAGTTTACAAAACTAAAATGTGACACCCAGGACAAGTTGATTTGTTAGAGAGGTAGTATACTTCCATGTGTATTGAATATAAATAAAGTGGACATCATTCACAGAAATAAATGTTTCACTTGCAAATAAATCAATGGCTACAGATTTATTAATTTCAGACAGAACTGATTCCTAAACAAGGGAAGTTAAGAGGAAGAAAGAGGGATGTATTTTATTAAGAGGAAGAAAGAGAGACTATTTTATACTGACAGAGGGGTTAGTATTCACTGAGGGAAAGGAATACACTTTCTGCATGAGAAAAGTAACAGGTTTCTTAAGGGGAAATTATGACAAAAATGAAAAAAGAAGCAGATGAGTATAGGCATATATTTTTCTCAGCCTACTTTAATAAGCACTCAGCCACCCCTCTAGCACACCATCCACCAGAGGTAGTGGAAAAGTCGTTAGGATACAGGGGAAGTAGACCAGTTTAGAAATCGTTCTCTGAGGATGAGTCCAATCTTTGCTGTCAAAATATCAGCAATTCAGTCCAGTAGCAGACACCACATAAGAAACAGTAGCTGCAATTCAGTCTTCTTGGCAGACATCACACGTAAACCAGCAAGGGCAGTTCAATCCAGAGGAAACCATGAGGCTTGCCAACTGACACAAGGTCATAGAAGCTTCAAGAAGAAGAGCCTACATGAACCTTAAGAGAAGTTCTTTGGCGAGTTTCTCTTTATGACATCACCACAGGCGAGCTCAACAATGCAATGTAAGGTGGTGAATCAATGCATGTGTGCTGTTAGCAAAGAATAGCAAGGCACAGCAAAGTGAACCAATGCTCGAGCTCCTACTGTCTGTGGGGTCATATTTATATTCCTTCTAAACATCATGCATCCTTTCACATGTTCGATTTAGCAAACCATCCTTTTTGACATAACTGACTTTCCAAAGAAACCAGAAGTTTTCACTTCAGTTTCCACTTCAAGTGAGCCTATTTTTTGCTGGAAATCTCAGCTTCCCATCATCAGAAATGGAAAAAAAAGGAGAGAAGGAAATCAACAAGGACACAACTCTCCTTGATCATCTACTTTTTGTACCAACAGCAGGTCTTGTATTCTTCTTAAGGTCACAAGATAGACCACAGTCAAGGTCAAAGCACATCTTTTTTAAAAAATAACTTTTTATTGATTCTTTGAAATTTCACATCATAGACCCCAAGCCCACTCATCTCCTCATTCCCCCATATCTGCCTCTCACCCTTGCAACCTCCCCACCAAAAGGATACAAAAAATACAAATCAAGACAGAAAGGAGAAAAAAATAACAACAAACCCAAAGAACCAAAAGAATATCTTTATATGGAAGTTTTGGTGTATCATACTGTATACCCTTTTGCCCTAAACAACTGTGCTTGAAAATGTTCATTTCTCTGGCTGCTTCTATACTATCAATGTTGCATCCTCACTGGACTCCTCTTGAACATCCTGTGGTTGTCCTGTTTCATGGAGATCCTGCAGCTTTGACTCTGCAGGATGGGCCTTCCGTATGCTCCAGTAGTTCATAGATGGGGTAGATGTTGGGATAGGACAACTCAAAGCCCCGGATCTGGTCTAGGTGGTGTCTCGGTTGTTCAGCTCACCAGCTCTCTTCTGCACCCACAGGACAGGAGCCGTCTCTCCCATTTTGCCCAGGCAAGGTACAGAGCCAGATCTCCCACTCTCATGCCCTTGGTGCTACCCGAGACCACAAGGGCCAGCTTCACTGTTTTGCTCAGGTGAGATATAGGCTAGCTGAAGCCAGTGAGGGATGAGGCCAGTCTAGGGCATGGGCAGCATGGGAGAGCTGCCCAGGCAAGGGGGTGAGTAAAGTCAGTCTCTCCAATCTGCTCAGGTGGTGAGGGGTGGGGCCAACTCTGAGCAGTCCTCAAACAAGGGCTATGGGAGGCATCCTAGACTGCTTTAAATTCATTTAACTAGAGTAGATAAGAGATGTTTGTCCTCACTATAGGAGAGACATTTTATTCACCTCATCTGAGAGGTGAAAAGTAGAATATTTATAAATCAACTCATAAGTTCATTGTTGGGAGGTGTTCCCAGGAGAGATTCATTTTCAGGCAATTGGGGATTTCAACATGTATGACAGGATGGCTTTTTGTCACTAACAAGAGGTTTTGGTGAGTGTAGATAGTTTTCTTTTGTGTGTGTCTGGTGTGTGGTGTATGTCTATAGTTGGCTCGATATGAGGCTGCATTCACCTTTGTACGAAATTATGAAGGCCAGAGGTCCACACCAGGTGTCTTTATCACCTACCCCCCCTTTTTTTTTGGAAAGACAGTAGCTCACTGAACCGGGAGTTCACCATTTCTACTAAAATAATGAGCCAGTGAACCCATGGATCCCCTATCTATCCAGGTGCAGGGAGTTACAGATTTACAGATGCATGCCAAGGTACCTGACAAAAAGTGGAGAGAGATATTTAAAATGATGAGGAAGAAAACTTAAATTAAAACTTTATTTTTTAAAGCAACTCTTAAAGCCAAAAGTCTCCTCAGGACTCTTGAACTCTATTTGGCAGTTGTTTCTAGGTAAGGAACTCCATTAAAACCCCAACTATGCTACCGAATGTTGGAGCATCAAATCTTCAGCCTTCTGGCCCAAACTCATCTGACAGACCTTAGTGCTGCAGAGTTATTAAGGGCTGATTACTCTGTCTAGGCAGATATAATCAGTCGACTATTCTGCAAGTGTGTCCTTTTCTGGACAGTAATTTGTCTGTAGATGGAGAGAGGCAATTCTTGCCTAGTGGCTATCTCACCACAACTGGAGTAACTCCAAGGATGCTCAATTTCTTCTTAGAATCCAAGACAGGAAGCTGTCAGGAGCAGACAGGTCTCTAATCAAAATGAACATTAATATAGAAATATTTGTGACATCAATTCTATGGATTTCTGACGTTTTGGAATCCAACTATCCATGTAAGGTAACCTGGACTGTTGTCTGTTAACTCCTCTCAGCTATTTCTAAATAAAATATAGAAAACACCCTAACAATAAACTCAAAGTCATGAATTTGCTATAGTCCCTTAACTCACAGGCTAATCATCCCAAATCAGTTAAAAAAAGTTAAAGAAGGACTGGGTCTAAGCCTTGTATTTCTAAATGTGTTATACAGGCACAATGCCCAGGAGAGTATCAATATTCATTTCACTTTCATATCAATAAGAAGCTTATACCAATGCAAACCTTAAATTTGAAATCCAAGTGAATTTTGTGCCATTTAAGAAATTATAACTTCATCTTGATACTAAATTATACAGATTTATAGTATAAGGGTTTTCCCTATAGTATAGTTTTCCCTGTAGTATAGGGGCTGTCCAGGTGTTCAGCAGTCTGTATAAACTGGCTAAGTTTTAGAAGCTATGTTTAGTGCTTCCCATAACTTCAGTTAATTTAGTCATTCTGGATTTCTGACGGCATTGAAGACATATAGACTCATAGCCAATCCTGGCTATTTACCTCGAGAGAAAAGATCTGAGTGGAGGGTTTTCAGCTGACATTCATTCTAAAGCCAAGAAAAAGCCAGGTTCAAAACTAAGTGTTCTAGTCAAGAGAGACGACAGAGGTTCTGGCTAGTGAACAAAATGATGGACTGGGTATTAAGACTATCTTGTACCTCACTGGTACAAATAGGAATAATTATACTCTAATTGTATTTTGAGAGAAAAGCTTTATTTTAACAGGAAGGGTAATATGTAGGAGGAGCTAAGGGGGAAAGGAGCACTGAGAGGAAAAGATGGAGTAAGAAGAGAAGATGAAGTAGATGAGAAGCTAGGTAATGAGAGAGAAAAAGAGAGAGAAAGAGAGAGAGGGCATTGAGGCAGAAGTTCATGTGTCTCCACCAGTCAAAGATAGTTTACATGTCTAGGTTGGGTATTAGGTTACACTTCTGATTGAGCATTACCATACTTATAAAGCCTTTGATTAACATTTAAAAAAAATTGTATAAAAGCCAAATGGAAAAGGGGGCACGGAATAGGGGTTTTCTAGGGAGGGGAAATGAGGAAAGGGATTGGCATCTGAAATGTAAATAAAATATCCAAAAAAAAAAAAAATAAAACCCAACTATGAAGCTAAAATACGGAGATGGAGATGGAAGACGATTGTCTTAAACAGCATTGGGTCAGAAACCTTTCACGGAATACCCCAAAGATGCATAGTCCAGGAAAGCAATGAGAAACACATACTGTGTTAACATGAATAAGATAATTTTATTCACTTCAACCCGTCTAGTGTATGGCCACCAATATTTAGCCACAGTGAGTCTCTGGCATCCTACGCCTTCCCCTACCCAATTCTTGACAACCAATACTTCCCCATTGTAGGGTTAACAGGGTCTGGCATCTGCTCCCCCACAGAGCTCGGGCTGCTCAGGGAGACAGGACTTGGGGATTTTGACCGGGCTTACCCCATGCTGTAGCCAGGCAGGTATCTGGCTATGGGGAACCCTCCAGGGATGGGTGAGCGCAGTCTGAGGTCCCAGTGACAGCCCAAGCTGGCTGGGGGTTCCTGGGCCTGCAGGGAGGCCAGGGCATCTAGTTCTCAGTCTCTTGGGCACCCAGGTGCCACTAGAAGCTGTGAAAGAGCTGAGAACGGAGAGGGTCCTCTCCCCCCGCCCCACCGCCATTCCCCCCTCCGCCCTCCAGGGCTGGATCTAGTCTGGGCCAAGGGAGAAAAGAGGGAAGCTTCGTCTGGATCCCGCAGGGAGGGAGGTAGGGGTGGGGGTGGGGGTGGGCGGTGGGGGGTGGGGGGTGGGGGGTAGGGGGTGGGGGGAGAGTTCTTGGCTCGTTCAGCAGGTGGCTGGCTTGGCTTGGTGGTCATGGTTGGTGACACAAAGATCAGACAGCGACTTTGTAGGCGAAGGCCTTCTCTTTGGCTCCCCAAGGCAGATCCCGATGAAAAGAAGCAGTTCATGGTTTTAAGACATTTATTATCATGGTGGAAAGTGGATGAGTAAAACCCTATTCCACTTCTTAGGGCGGGCCTGAGGTTAAATATCTTTTGCAGGGAAGAGTGTCTGGGAAGGAGATTTTATTGGCCTCTAGGTACCTCATTAAAATGGAGATCTGTCTTGAGTCTAAGGGACCACAGGTCACATCCTCTACCTGTGGAGGGGCTTAATCTATGGAGGGCTGCGACCTCGTGCCTGGAGCCTAGTGTCCAGGAACCAGGCAAAAGGTGCCGTCCCTTTAGAGTCACTGGGGTTTTCTAATCTTAGCTCAACCAGGAACCAGGCTGCCTTTCACGGTCCTACGCCCTATGACCTCTTCCCTGATAACTAACATCTGAACCCACCTCATTCCTGGAAACTAACATCTTCCCTAACCTAGGACGAGCTGACCAAAGGCTCTACCTGCTATAATCTGGGTACCTTACCCATCCCTGCATCCATGATTTCCTCTTCCTTGTCTTTGACACCTTAAGTACTTTAAGGAAGGAAGCATTTATTTGCTGTCCCTTTCGGGGGTCATTCAAGCATTGTATGAAAGACCTGGCAGCAGGTTAAGACATACGTGGCAGGAAGGAAGAGTGAGCATACTCTAGGGCTCTGCAGCCTGTCTAGCATGCTCACAGTGGGAGAGCAGAGAGTAAACAGAGGGACAGAACTGTGAAGTTTCAAGGTCCTCCCTCAGACTCCCCTTTTCCATGAAGGATTCTCCTGTTAAGGTTTCCAAACTGTTTTCAGACAGCACCACCAAGTGTTCTACTAGAGGCAAAGGCTGCACTACCAAATTCCCTGAAAGAATGAGACCCCTTTATCACACAAAAGTTTGACATTTATGCTGCAGTGTACTAAAAATCGATTAGGTTCGCTATTGTATCAGCAACTTGCAGCACAAAAGTTTTTCAATGCCTTAAAGTAGTTAACTGACGACAATCACGATAATTACTAAGATGACATATACTGTCGTTTTTATAACCCATGCCCACAAGCTGACAACGGCATTTATGTAGCCATCGGGGTGAAAATCAAGTGGTTTATTGCACTGAAAACTGAAAAAATGTCAACTTCGTGTCCAAATCTCAATCCCTACGTCCTGTAATGTTCTCAAGTAAAATAAGGAGTGAATTCTCTTATTTCTCTTACAGCAGCTCTGTGAGCACTGTTCTGGTGTTTCCTCTTGTCATTTTTGTGTGTGGGTGCTCACCTGTTGTGTATTGGCTTCTGTGGGTAATGTATGGGTTTGTATGTGCCTACATGTGTGCACGTGTATCTAGAGGACAAGTGTTGATGCTTCGTATCTTCTGCAATTGTTCTTATTTTTTGAGATAAAATCTTTCATCGAACCTGGAACTCACCAATTTGTCTACACTGGCTTGCCACGACAGTCTAAGAACCCTTCTTCTGTCTTGACCTCTGTCCTCATTCCCAACAATGAACTTACTATATAAGTGAGCACAGCCTTGCCTGATTTAATATGGGGTCTAGGGACTGGAACTAAGACTCTTTATCCTGTGTGGTAAATACTCTATACAATGAGCCACCTTCCCAGTGTCCACTTAAATCTTATTTGACAAAAATTGAATATGTTTGTCACATATGATATTTTGAAATATGTATATCTCAAAAAATACCTCAATAGGCTAGAAAGATGGGTCAGTTATTAAGAGCATTTGTCGCTCTTACAGAAGACCCAGGTTCAACCCAGTATCTACTGGGTGGCTCATAACCATCAGTAATTTCAGTTCCAGGACATCCGATACCCTCTCCTGACCTGTTCGGTCACAGACAAACATGTAGTAATAAAGGATTAAAAATGTAACTCAATTGCCTTAGCCAACATAAGAATTACTTCACATACTATCCTTTTTGGTGTGTAGTAAGAACACTTAAAATCTACCACTGGCCTTAGGAAAAAAAGCATACAACCCAACATTATTAAGCAGTCAGCAAAGATCTCTTCTTATTCATCACAACTCAGACCAAATCCTTTGACCAACAACCCTGCCAAACAAGTACCTAGTAACCAAGATTGCCATCCATCAATACCCTGGTGTAAAAGCTCTGTCACAGCTTAGGTTCTGGTTTAAATGAGTCTTCAAATTACATTTGTGTTACTCAGAATCAATAAAAAACCATCTTGTACTGAGTTTTGTTTATTAAGTGTTTTTGCATAAATGAATGCTGTCAATGTTTAGACTCCATTAGTTTTGCTCATCTTATGTAATTATAAACACCTTACTTAAGTGTAATTCATTTTAATTACTGTAATTAATTAAGAATGTCTCAGTCTCCACAGAGTGGGAATAGGATTCCAGACAGTCTGTGGTATATTAGAGTCACTTGAACAATGACAGAGACCTTGAAACCAGTCATCCCTCACTGAGAAATACTACCCTGTACTTACCTGATTGTAGGGTTTTTTTCCTTCTGTATTTGAAAACCACCATTTCCTTCTTCAAAATGTATTTGAATGCTTTTTCACTTTTGTCTCAACTTCAACAGCTCTTTTCAAATCACTCTCTCTCTCTCTCTCCTGAGTTTTTCTTTCTTTGCTTTTCCTCCTCTCTTTTTTGTTTGTTTTTTTGTTTTGTTTTATTTTGTTTTTTTTCGAGACAGGGTTTCTCTGAGTAGACCTGGCTGCCCTGGAACTCACTCTGTAGACCAGGCTGGCCTCGAACTCAGAAATCTGCCTGCCTTTGCCTCCCAAATGCTGGGATTAAAGGGGTGCGCCACCAGCGCCCAGCTTCCTCCTCTCTTCTCACTCTCTCCTTCTCTCCATGTCTCTCTTTATTACTTTTTACCCCTCCCCCTGGAACCTTTTTCCGACTTTCTCCATTTTCAAGAAGTATTCTCAATAGAATTGACAGAGCCTTTTGAAATCTCCAGATATGTGTGACTACATCTACTCTCAGAGGCTACAAGCAGCTCAGGAGCTTCAATGCCTATGGGTCATGACCATTGTCATATTTCCAATAAGCTTAGGAGTCCATAAACATGAATTTATTCTCATTGCTACTTTATAATTGTAATTTTGCTACTGAGCAGTGTCTCAGTTCCTAAATCCATTGAAAATATGTGTTTTCCAGTGGTCATGACCCTCAGATGGAGAACCGCTGCCTCAGGGGAAGCTGAAAGAGGCCTCTCAGCCACATTGCATCTTGTCTGGTGGACCTATAGTTCCAAGACCACAAGACACTTCCATATGCTAAGGCTTATATATCTTAGGCACAGCCTGACCATTGCCATTCTGCAAAATGAATTATTTTTATTATAAATGTATATAGTAAATTAATTAAGCAGCTGTATTTTATTTTACTTTTGCTAGTCCTCTGTAGGCTTAGATTTTTCCAAACCTACTTTAATTATGCCACTTTAACACTTCAACCTCTAGCCCACCACCTACCAGAGGTAGGTTAAATGAAAGGTTACTAGGAAACAGGGGTTGTGGAACTGTTTAGAAATAGTTTTTTTCTTTTTTTTTTTTTTGTGGTGATTTCAATCTTCATTGTCAGCATTCCAGTCCACTAGCAAAACACCAAACATGAATCAATAGCAGCAGTTTGCTCCAGAAGAAACCATGGGGCTCCACCAATTGGCACAAGTCTGCAGAAGCAGCAGGAACCACCTGGAGTACCACCTGAAGTTCTTTGGTACATTTCTCTCTACAATGCTGTGACAGGCAAAGACCATTGAAGAGTTGGGGGTGGGGTGAGGCTAGTGTGATGGCTCTGCAGTTAAGAGCACTTCCTGGGCTTCCAGAAGTTCTGAGTTCAATTCCCAACAACCACATGTTGGCTCATGACCATCTATAATGGGAACTGATGCCCTCTTTTGGTGTATTTGAAGAAAGCAACAGACTATTCACATACATAAAATAAATAAATCTTTAAAAATAGTTGCAAAGTGAACAAATGCAAGAGCATCACCCACTGTCTGTTGGGTTATATTTATGCTCATTTCAAACATCACACATCCTCTCAGGTGTCTGATCCAGCAAAACATCATATGCCCTTTCACCATACAGTTTCCAGTAAAATGTCTATTCTCGGCAAAAACATCGTTTCATAATACAGCTTCCAGAAAAACATCGTATGACACAACTGAGTCTCCAACAAAAATAGAAATTACCATTTTAGTCTTCAATAACCACACAGAGAGACTAAGATTTATTAAAATTGCCTTGAAACAGATACTGAACAATTATTACTCCATTCTAAACCTCCAAGCTAGTCAGGGTTCCTCCCAGACACTATCCCCATAGTACTTGCAATTTTGTACTTTTTTGTTCCAGTCTTCTTCTCCTGATGCTTCTTTGACCTCTCCTGCTGGCTCCCTCCTTCCTTCCTGTCTATTTCTCTGTTGGGAGCTGACTTTAAGCAAAAAGTGGCTAGAAAGCAGCTATCAGCTTTACAGCCATCTTGAGCCATATACCCTGACATGAGACTTGGTTTTCAATAGCCTACAACAGCTGAAGCACACTCTGATATCCCACATAGCTTGTTTTGCTGTTTAGTGCCCCCAGCTGCAAAGAGCACGTGGTATCCACGCCTACAAGGCATGCGGTGCACGTGTTGTCCACATGCTATCTATGCCATATATGCCTGTAAGGCGCACATGCTGTCCACGCCTGTAAGGCTTATGTCATAGCCACACCTGCAAGGCACATGGTATCCACGTGCCTACAAGGCACGAGGCAAAAGCCTATAAATACCCAAGATTTCCTTGTTGTAGTGTATATATGTATGTGTATGTATATGTGTGTGGGGGGGAATGGTGTGGTGTAGTAGTAGTAGGTGTAGTGGTGTGTGTATGGTGGAGACAGTAAAGAAGACTTTACTACAGATCCTCTGGCTTGTTTCTATTCTTTGCGGCTCTTCCCCTTCTTCCCCCCACTCTCTCTCTTGCTAAACCCAGACCTGTGGAACAGAGCGAGCCGCTATAGTTTGACCCCCCAAACGTGGGCAAGAGTGGTCTTTTACAGCTCGGGGCAGTTACATTTTGGTGCCCAACATGGGGCAGCAAGAACGAGAGATCCAGTGAGGGACATTACTGGAAGAAGGGTCGACTGAAAATTCAGAAGGTGATCACAAATCTGCCGCTTCGAGAAAGGTAAGGAAAATGGGACAAGAAATTAGTCAACCTAAATTTAACTCTCTGTTTTGGTTTAAAATGGGACAAGATATTAGTCAACTTGAATTCAACTCTCTGTTTTGGTTTGGTGGTTTGCTGCTCACATGTGTTAATTTTCTGCTTTTGTTCTTGAATGCTGTCTTTTATGTACAAAATAAAAAGAAGCATAAGTTACAATCCAAAATACAACCAAAGATTGATGACAATTTGTCAGAGCCAGATTGTGCAGACCTAGAGGAAGAGGCAGTTAAATATTATGACCCTGAAAGTCCCTCTCCCAGTGCACCTCTGCTTCCAGAGGCTCCCGCTGTGGAGGCAGTGGTTGTAGATCCCAGAAAGGAGTTACAGGACAAAATTTCTACCCTTAAAGAACTAATAGAGTTAGAAAAAGAGTATCAGGACTTAAGTAGTCAGTTACAAAAATTAAGGACAGGGAAGAGGTCTCAAGAGACTAACTGCGAAAATCCTCCGACTCCTTGTGTTCCTCAACCCGGAGTCCAAAGGCAGCCCCTATCCTCTAGCTTTAGTTCAGCTACAGATCAGCCAGAGGAGGGAAAGGCTGAGGCTTTTCCTGTATCGGAGATCAGAGACGCCCAAGGGGTTGCTTGGAGACATCACACAGGGTTTAATTTTCAAATTATTAAAGAATTAAAAAATGCAGTATCACAATACAGTGCCACTGCTCCTTTTACTCTTGCAATTTTAGAGTCTGTTACAGAGGAGTGGCTGACTCCTAGTGATTGGAATACTTTAGTGAGAGCAGTTCTTAGCGGTGGTGACTATCTTATTTGGAAATCAGAGTATCATGAAAATTGTAAAGAGACAGCTAGGAGAAACATTCAGGCAGGCAATGGTTGGTCCTTTGATGCCTTAGTAGGAGAAGGGCAATTTGCTTCTAGTGATAACCAGATGCAATACGACCCAGGTTTATTCACTCAAATTCAAAATGCAGCCATGAAGGCTTGGCGTAAACTCCCAGCAAAGGGAGAACCTGGTGCATCTTTAACAGCAATCAGGCAAGGGCCTGATGAACAATTTTCTGACTTTGTTCATAGATTAATGACAACAGCAGGGAGGATTTTTGGTAATAAAGAGGCAGGTGTAGATTATGTGAAACAACTTGCATATGAAAATGCCAATCCTGCCTGCCAAGCGGCCATTAGACCTTACAAGAAAAAGACAGACCTAACAGGGTATATCAGACTTTGTTCTGACATAGGTCCCTCCTACCAACAGGGCTTAACTATGGCTGCTGCTATGCAAGGACAATCTGTAAGAGATTTTTTGGCAAGTAGAGACAGAAAGGCGTGTTTTAAATGTGGCAAGCCTAGCCACTTTGCAAGAGATTGCAAGGCAGAAAATGAGTTAAGCCAGAGACAGCCCAAAAAACAGCCTGGGCTCTGCCCACGTTGCAAACATGGAAGGCATTGGGTTAGTGATTGTAGGTCTAAAAGAGACGCACAAGGTAACACCCTTTCCCATAATCAGGGAAATGGGAACAGGGGCCAGCTCCAGGCCCTGAACCGACGAAAGCCAAAACAGTCAATGGAGCAGTCAATGTCATACCGAGAAACACCAATCCCTTTCTAAACTCAGTCGAGCAACACCAGGAAGTGCAGGACTAGACCTCAGTTCTGCCACCCACACAGTATTAACCCCAGAAATGGGACCTCAGGCATTACCCACTGGAGTGTTTGGACCAAGCACGTTGTATCCAAACGTGTTTGGCCTGATAGTGGGAAGAAGCAGTACTACTATGCAGGGACTACAAATTTTTCCTGGAGTTATAGATAATAATTATCAGGGTGAGATTAAGGTAATGGCACAGGCAATTCAAAACATAGTCACCATTCCTACGGGAAAGAGGATAGCTCAACTATTGTTACTTCCATTGTACCCTACTAATCACAATAGATTCTGGCATCCTGATACCAAAAAGAATTTTGCAACAGTCCTCTGGAAAGACCCATTAACTGGAACCTGGAATGGGCCAGATCCAGTGCTTATCTGGGGAAGAGGTTCTGTTTGCATATATTCCCAAACTGCAGATGCTGCACATTGGCTGCCAGAAAGACTGATTAAACAAATAGACAACAGTAACAAATCCAGGGAGGAGAAAACCCCCTGAGAAGCATATTTTTTTCTTTGCAGAAAATATGAAGGAAACCTGAAGATGCTTCACAATTGTCTTCAAACTAGAACAGATCAAGGAGCAAACCTGACCTGAGAAGTTCTCAATGCTGAAGGAGACATCACCACTCGCATCTCGAGGGTGGCTCTATTGGACTCTTGATTACTTGACTTATGATTTAGTGGGATATATTGTTTAAACTCACTACCACAGTTATTATAGTTTTTTGGGGTTTGAGATTGACAGAGCATGAATGGGAATTTTCTTGTTTTGTTAAGATCAAAGATATGATCAGTTCTGTATTTCTGTATGTTACCTTTAAAAAAAAAAAGAGTGTTGCTTTTATATTGACTGTTCAGGCATTGCTAAGTCTCTTGTCTCTTGGGTTGATGTGGTTCAATAGACTAATGGCTTTTGTACGACAACAGATGAGATTCAGATGAAACCCATACAGGTCCATTATTACAGGCTGGAAGTGTAGGAGACTTTGAAACCTCTGTCATCAAGACTGACGAGGATTAACCCCTAACTTACGTGCTAAGCCAAATAGTCAATGATGGGTAAGAGAACATACTGAAACCCTTGCCCCTAAAAGAAGGGAGGCTTCACCATCCTAAGACAGAAGCTCAACCAATGGCTGTTGAGTTATCCAAGGACGGGAAAGGGAGGCTGGGGGTCCTTTGTTCCAACCTAAGACAGACACGGTTTCCATAAGTTTTCCCAGCCTTCCCTTTTGAAAAAAATTTAAAAAGGGGGACCTGTTGGGAGCCGACTTTAAGCAAAAAGCGGCTAGAAAGCAGCTATCAGCTTTACAGCCATCTTGAACCATATACCCTGACATAAGACTTGGTTTTCAATAGCCTACAACAGCTGAAGCACACTCTGATATCCCACATAGCTTGTTTTGCTGTTTAGTGCCCCCAGCTGCAAAGAGCACGTGGTATCCACGCCTATAAGGCATGCAGTGCATGTGTTGTCCACGTGCTATCTATGCCATATATGCCTGTAAGGCGCACATGCTGTCCATGCCTGTAAGGCTTACGTCATATCCACACCTGCAAGGCACGTGGTATCCACGCGCCTACAAGGCATGAGGCAAAAGCCTATAAATACCCAAGATTTCCTTGTTGTAGTGTATATATGTATGTGTATGTATATGTGTGTGTGGGGGAATGGTGTGGTGTAGTAGTAGTAGGTGTAGTGGTGTGTGTATGGTGGAGACAGTAAAGAAGACTTTACTACAGATCCTCTGGCTTGTTTCTATTCTTTGCGGCTCTTCCCCTTCTTCCCTCCACTCTCTCTCTTGCTAAACCCAGACCTGTGGAACAGAGCGGGCCGCTATAGTTTGGCCCCCCAAACGTGGGCAAGAGTGGTCTTTTACAGCTTGGAACAGTTACATTTCTCCACTTCTCCTAGAGTTGGAAGTCCTACCTTATTCTCTCTAAAGGTCTGTATTGGCTCATTGGCTTTTATCAGCAAGGCAGAGAATGAATGAGGAGCAATGTTTATGTGCCAGAGACAGCCAGTCAGTTAACAAAGGAACCATGACTAGGGGAATGAGGGTACATATAGGAAAGGCAGAAAGAAGATGCAAGAGACAGATATGGGAGTACTGCTGGTCAATACCATGACAGCAATGAGTGTATTTTCTCAGCGTCTTTTAAAGGCAAGCAACAGAAGGCATGATCAACTTCCAAGAAATTAAAGAATGAACACAAATGCTTATACTGTGAATTTATGGTACACAGTATCCATGTTTGACTAAGGCCATTTTCTTCAGGCTTGGCCAGTCTCTCAAGGACATATGCATAAGCAGAGGAACTTGGCAGGATATAACACATGTCTTAGCTAAAAACAGATGCCAGCAGACTCATTTATATATAAGGAAGCATTTTGTCAGTTATGGAGCAGAAAGTTGTGCCTGTTTTAGGTTGCCATCTGAAAACACAACTTTTACCTATTACTGGCACTCAAATAAACTTGTATTCATGGTCTGTCTTAGGTTGAGAAGATTTTCAAGATGACCTTACTGGTCATTGCCTACTAACTTCTGCTAGGAAAGACATTGGAGCTTGAATGTATGTAACTTTGCTTTTTACATCTGTAAAAGTTCTGTTAATTCTTCTTAAAAGAACAGGTAATAGACATACCATAAAAAGATCATAAAGCTAAGTCTTGCGATGCCCAATAAGAGAGATATAAATGAGGAGTATGAAGGAAAAATGGCCTATAATTTTTTAAAATATCATTTGCAATGCTAGCAGCATTAAAAGACAAAGACAAAGACTTCATATTTTATAATCTTACAATCTCCTTATGCAGGGCTAATATATCTAAAGAAGTCTTAGTATTATGCCATATACCTTTTAGGTGCCTTTTTACTCTGGTCTAGTTATGCTGACTCTAATTATACATTTTGGAGTTCTAAAACTCCAGAGATATTGAGCATGACATTCCAAATGGCTTCTAACTTTCATTCCTTGTATTTCATCACCCATGATCTGCAGTGTATTATATAATGAGTCAATTCTTTGTCCTAGTTGTCTATCCAAATTCTCTTGTACACTCAGGGCACTGATTACATTCTCTGCAGGATGATTAACAAAACTTGTTGTTTGTACCTCCTGTGCTAAAGCTAATGCAGAAGTAGTACCATTGACTATAAGAGTTATGAGAGCAACAACACCAAGAATAATCTGCCCAACTATATGTTTCCTCTTTGCAAGACCGTGATCTTTTTTTCCCAATATTTGTAAACTTTCTTTAGAATACCAGTGTTCACAAAAATTTACAGGAATCATAATAAAACTTTGGTGCTATACTACCATTACAGCCATCATGCTCCTTCAGCATCCCATGAAAAACACAAACATTCCCTCTTCCCCATATTAATATTGAATTGGGACCATGCCATATGCTAGTAAGTGGATACTTCCATTTCACCTAGGCATAAGTGCACCTAGTTGTAGGGTGCATAGACACTCAGCAGCAGAGAGTCCCTTGGCATTCAAGGTCAAAACATTCAAAATATAATTTTGTGGTGAAGGAGTACATTTCTCTCTCTCCATCACTATTATTTTTTTATGTAACTGATTTTTTAGATATCCATGGGCTCATTCCATAATTCCTTGTCTTTGTAGATATGCAAACTTATGTATTTTATATAAATTACAAGTTATATTTTATAGATTTAACTCATACTTAATTCATATTTTAACATATATGATTTATATTTGATAAATATAATTTTCATTTAAAGTTTATAATTAATATTTAATGCATATGAGTTATATTGATTGTATAATATGTATATGTTAGCATATATAAATTGTTCAATGTATGTACTTCATATTTGGGAACATCTGCTGGATTGGATCAGAACAAGCAAGTGTTCTTACCTGTAGTCCATTTATCTGTGACATACACTGCCACATCTTAGGACTCTTGATTCCCTGAAGCTTATGTAAACTTCAGTTTACAAAAGAGTGTACATTAGTATTTACTGTTGTATTGAAATCCATATTTTAGAAAAAGTAGTTAACAGGTGTCTGTTCAACAACAGGAGGAGACTCATGCCTTTGAGACCTAGTGAAAGCTACAGGTTTGGGTTAAAAGGCACAGAACATTTTCCCTCAACCCAGGAGGCTAGATACACCGACTGGACAGAGATGTTTTTAGCATGATGAAAAGCACATTAAGTCTATATTCAGAAGACAACCAAAGGGAAATTAAAATCTTAAGCTTGTGAGTGAATTTTAAACTGCCTGTGTTCCATTAACTTATCAGATTTCCATTGATCAATGTTAAAATCTGAACTTTGAAATAACCATAGCATGTGAGGGGAATATGAAACATTTTCCAGTTTTAAATCGTTACTCACAGCTCCATAACTTGCATTTACATACTTTAAAATATCGTCTTAGACCCCCTAACATTTATAAATTGCATTTACAACTTTAAACATCTTTACTTGCATTCACCAACTTTGAACATCCTTCATCTGAAGCATTTCTTATTCCTAAATCATCATCATTCATGTTTGTTTACATCCTCTAACCTTTATCACTCGCATTTATCAATCTCAAACATTTTCCATAAACGTTTTTCTTAGACCTTAACCTGCTGGGTTGGATGATAACTTCCCTATGTCTGCAGTGGTGCTCTGTGTTGCTGCCACTGTAGCTGCCTAAGAAGGGAGGGGCAAGAGCGAGCTCTGGCCACCAGATGCTCAGGAAGTGGCATGTAGCTCATACTGGCTTCTCCAGTTGCTAGTTGGGAGTCATTCTCCTCCAAGCATCCCCGCAGCTGCCACCTCCACCTCTGGGAATGGGGCCTACTGAGGCCCACCCCCCCAGCCCCTTGCACTTACACCATGACTTAGTTTTATTTTTTTCTCTTCTTAGTTGAAGTATCTAGGATTGCTTCCCTGAAACCCACTTCTTACAGGGACTTTACCTAGTCCATGCACATCATAATAATTTTGAACTCTTGCCCCAACCTTCTTCCAGGTTGCTAAATTTATTGTAGCTTCATCAGGAAACTAAGGACAAGCCTTCTCTACAAAATCTAAAAAACTATGTAACTGCTGTTGCCCTACTTTAGCGAAGCTTACTCTTCAGTGTCCCGTACAAAAATCACACAGTCATTTTCATTTCCTGTTTTTTTCATTCTTTTCTCTTTTTTTCCTATTTTTCTTTTTTTGCTTTTCCCTAGCTTACGTTTTCTGAGCTGTCTTACTTTTTTCTGGGCTCCCTTATGTTTCCTGAGCTGTCTTACTTTTTTCCAAGCTCCCTTATCTACATTTTCCTACATCAATTACTCCTGAAAGTCACCCACTGCCAACACTTTCACTTTTCCTGAGCCTCCACTTCCAGCAGTGTCCTTCACTGGGTCCCACCCACATAGGGTGCCACTTCCCCTTTTTTTATCTATACAAACTTGAGACAGGAGCTTCTTGGAATAAACATAGCAAAGCCATGTCTGGATAGAAACTAGATAGTGGGATAGAGAAATCAGCATTTAAAATAACACAAGGGTGAACTTTATACAGTGATTAAGCCAGCTCATTCAGTCAACAGGGTCTCAAGGGAGGGAGTGAGGATTGAAGAAGAAAAACAATTAGACAAAATTCTAACATGACTCTCTTTCTCTATTTCTCTCTCTCTCTCTCTCTCTCTCTCTCTCTCTCTCTCTCTCTCTGTGTGTATGAGAGAGAGAGAGAGGAGAGAGAGAGTGAGAGAGAGAGAGAGAAGCAGAGAGAAGGAGGTAGGGACAGAAAATTAGGTAAATGTAAAACAACAAAACATTAGAAATATTTAAAATCTAGCAATTCTGCAAATAAAGATTCAGTGACTAAATTCACCAATTTTGAAAATACAATATTGAAGTGAGGTCTTCATCTAGTAGTAGCTGTCACTATCACAAGTCATTGTAGATGATACATTGTTGAGTGACAGGCCATACAGTGTTGAGTGAAATTGAATGTAGGTTGGTTTCATGGACTCTATACAATCTAAGAAAACCACTGTAAGAAGTTTTGCATTTACACCAACTTCGAAAGTTCCCATAGTCATTCAGTTTCAACAGTGAAGTCCAAAGTTGAAAGTCTGTTCTGAGACTCAAGGCAATAGCAACTGTAATCCCATATAAAATCAAAGAGCAAATTAAACACTTCCAGCACACAATGGCACAGAATATACATTACTATTTAAAAGGGAGGAAAAAAGTATATAGTGAGGAAATACTGGATCAAAGCAAGGCTGAAAACCAGCAGAGAAAACAAATCCTGTAACTCCATGCTGGAAGTGAAAGAGCGTGGATGGCACTATGCTCCCAGCTTTGATGACTGCAACACAAGACTACCTTGTACAGACTCCATTCCCTGTGTGCAGCACACTTTGGCAAATATCCCTTAGCTCTGGTATCTCCAACATCCTTGGTGCTCCAACCCAATCCAAGCTTCATGGTCATGGTTTCACAAAATGGTCCCTCAGGGCCTCAATGCGGGGACTCCCCTGCCACATGGCAAGGCTCAGTGGCTATCCTTAAAAATAGAGGAAGATTTCACAACTCCTTTATTTGTTTATTCTTCATGACTCCAAAGCTAGAACCAGGTTGCCAATGCTGTCAACTTCTGCTCTCTGCTTGGGAAGAACCTGGACCCCTTCAATCACATTGCATAATCTTTGTTTTGTTCTTGCTTTCTAGGAACAGATAATTCCTTAGGCTTTTTCATTTCACAGGTTACAGGATTAACTGGATGGAAACTGACCCTGAGGGAGACCCTGAACACAACACTATTTCATTTCTCCTCATCTCTTTCAGCAAAGGCCTTAAATCTTAACATTCAAATTCCTGATGCAGGTGGAGGCCATTCCAGCTAGAACAGGTAAAAGCCCAACCTTCACTCATAACCTTTCCATGCCCTTGGTTCAGACCCACCCACAGACATCCCTTTCTTTGCCTCTCTGCCAGTCCCCATTACCATACCCCTACCACCACCTCAGGCAGATACCTGCACCTAAGGTGCAGGGCATACCAG
The DNA here is from genome assembly GCA_030674055.1 of Rhabdomys pumilio. Taxonomy (NCBI): domain Eukaryota; kingdom Metazoa; phylum Chordata; class Mammalia; order Rodentia; family Muridae; genus Rhabdomys; species Rhabdomys pumilio. The sequence goes on along the minus strand of JANHMN010000001.1, from coordinate 203,009,974 downwards.
TTAGAATAGGTAAGACCCTGCCCTTGGAATACTCTCACATCCACAGTTCAGAGTTGAAAGACCCAACCCCCACCTACTGCCTACCCACTCCTGCTGCCATGCTCCCACAGTGGACATCTGCTGCTCAGGTGCAGGGCACACCATTCAGAAGAACAGAGATCCCCTGGTGGTTCAAAGCCCATGTTAGCTATTAGAAGTCCAGCCTGCTGAAACTGATGGAGACTCCCTGCTAGATCAGGGGTCATGCTGGCTGTCAGAGATATAGACCACAGAGACCAGAAGATCAAAGGAGAAACAGAAGCTAAGGAACAAAACACCCATTAAAAATCAGCACAGAAATTGGTACCTAGACCTATATCCATCTCAAACCCAGGTGTCTATATACCTGGGCAATATGGCACTACCAGAGCCCAGCTATCCTAATACAGCAACTCTGGAATAGTCCCATACAGGTGAAACACATGAATTTTAAAAGTATGGTAGTGGTCTTTGAAGAGGAAATGAAAAAAAAAATCTCTTAAAGAAATCCAGGAAAACATGAAGATGCCATGGAAAGAAATGCCTTAAAGAGAGCAAAAACAAACAAACAAACAAACAAACAAAACCAAAACCCACCAAAACAGATGAAGGAAATGAATAAAACACTGAAATCTCAAATATAAGCAATAAAGAGAACACAAACTGAGGGAATCCCAAAGAAGGAAAACCTAGGTATGTGAACAGGAACTACAGATGCAAGCATCACCAACAGAATACAAGAGATGAGAATCTTAAGAGTAAAAGATATGATAGAAAAAATTGATACATTGATCAAAGAAAATGTTAACTCTAAAAAGTTCCTGGCACAAAACATCCAGGCAATCTGGGGCACTATGAAATGACCAAACCTAAGTTTAATAGGAATAAAAGAAGTAGGTTCCAACTCAAAGGACAAGAAAATACTTTCAAAGAAAAAAATCATAGAGAAAAATTTCCTAATCTGAAGGAGATGCCTATAAAAGTACAAGTTTACAAAACAAATAGATTGAACCAGAAAAGAAAGTACCCCATATATATAATTATCAAAATAATAAACATACAGGACAAAGAAAGAATATTAAAATCTGCAAGAAAAAGGAGGTCAAGTAACACATAAAGGCAGGCCTATTAGAATAATGCCTGGATTCTCAACATGGACTCTAAAAGCCAGAAGGGCCTGGACAGATGTCTTGTAGACTCTAAGGGACCACAGAATAGATATCATGGATAGACTGAATATAGATGGGGCTGGGGATTGGATCAGGGAAGGGTACTGGGACAGAAAACAGAATTAGGGGGCATTTAGGGGTTGAGGTAGAAACCTAGTGCAGTGGACACTCCCAAGAATCGAAGAGGGTGACCCTAGCTAAGACTCCTAGTAATGAGGGATACGGAACCTGATCCAGCATCTCCTACAACCAGACAAGTCTTCCAGTGGAGGGACTGGGACACCAACTAACTACAAAACCTTTGATCTACAATTTGTCCTGTCTACAAGATGTGCTGGGGTAAAGGTGGTGTAGAAATTCTGGGTGTGGCCAACCAATGACTAAGATCCATAGCTAAACATTAGGTGCAACTTGGTGCATCTTCAGAAGAGGGGGAGGAAGGATTGTAGGAGCTAGAGGGGTCAAGGACATCAAAAGAAAATCCACAGAATTAACTATCCTGGGCCATAGGGGCTCACAGAGACTGAACTACTAACCAGGGAGCCTGCATGGGACTGACCGAGGCCTTTCACACAAGTTACAGTTGTGAAGCTTGGTCTTCTTGTGAGACTCCTAACAGTGGGAGTGGGGGCTGTCTCTTACTCTGTTTCCTAATTTTGGCACCATTTTCCTCCTACTGAGTTACCTAATCCAGTCTTAATATGAGGGCAGGTATCCTAGTCTTATTACAACTTGATATTTGGTTACTAGCCCTGAGAGGCCTGCCATTTTCTGAAGGGAAACAGAGGAGGAGTGGGTTGAGGAGTGAACTGGGGTGGGAGGGACTGAGAACAGAGAGGGGAGGAGAAATTGTAGTGGAGATATAAGAGAGAACAAACAAATAATTCCCAGGTGCTCCTTTTCCCTCAAACTATACATGTTGTATTTTTTCTTGCCCCTTTTGTTCTTTTTCACTGTAGACCTGCACAAGAGTTAGCATTAACAACCACATCACTAATAGATGTCTTGGAATTTCCTCTACCAAAGAAACAAATCCAAAGCTCTTCAGTTCAGTCTCAGGCAGAATCTCAGGACAAGGGCCGATAATTGCAGCCACATTCCTTGCTAAAATAGCACAAGAACGGTCTCTAGCCCAGTTGTGAATGTTGTTCCCCTCTGAAAACTCTTGAGCTGGGGCTCCAGAGTCCACAGTGTTCTCAGCAAGAGTGTCTTTGGAGAGCTTCAGAGGATGGCCTATGAAGCCCTAATTAGTGTTTAACCTCTTTCCTAGTCTAAATTTCCAAAGTCTTCCCATTGTCCCCCAAACCATCACAGTCAGGTCTGTCACAGTAATATCAGTACTTCCTGATCCTATCTTTGTCTTAGTTACTAGGGAGAGACACCATGACTAAGGCAACTTACAGAAGACAGAAAGTTTTTAATGGGTTTACAGTTCAGGAGATTGAGTCCATGACCACCATGTTGGGTAGCATGGCAGCAGGCAGGCAGGAATGATGCTGGCAGCAGTAGCTAAATGGCTAAGAGCTTCCATCTGACCCACAGACATGATGCAGAGAGAGAAGTGTGCTTTAGAAAAAGACAAAAGCCCCTCTAATCCTTTTATTTGTCCAACTACATGACATGAAAATCCTTTAAAAAGGCATCTAACCTGACTTCCACTCATTTTTCTATTTCCTGATTTTAGGGCTGCTGCCCCAGGACCCAGGCACATGGACCTAGCCTATGTGTCTGACCACTCTCCACCAGTGCAATGAAAGCTATATCCAATGGCAGAGACTCATGTGACAGCCCTGATGCTCAGTGCCATTTGCCATGGTCACTCTTACACCTAGAGCTGGTTTCTCTGGGAGGGGGGTGAGCCTGGGGTGCTGGAGCAGAGGGAGGGCGTGTGCACTTCACAATGGGCATTCTGTCATGGAATGAGGTGAGAGCTGACATAACTGTCACATCAGGTCTGGCCAAGCTCAGTCACTAACTGTCATTAGGAAAGTAAGGGCTTCACAGGGTCTGGGAAGATGAGAAGGAAGCGACCAAGGATTTTGGGAAGTCTTCGCAATCCTGTTCCCCATCAGGCTTCTTCTTCACCTTCTGACAAATCAAACAACATTCATTTCTTCCCATCTCAGTCCCCCGCACCTCTGCCTGCCATTCGTACCAACTCTCTTTCTGTTTTCTACCCTACCTCTTTCCCTGCCCTAAAGAACACTTCCTACTTCCCTACCTTAATGATTGCTATGCCCAGCTCCTCCTGTGTAAACAGACTTTCCTCTAAGGGTCCCTCCTATTTCACTACCCCTTCCTACCTGTCTTCCCTCATGACTCCCTCTTCTACAAGAGCATCACTGGATAGTTGCTCTCTTTCCCATTCGGAAACTAGCTACTTTCAGCCAGAGTGGGTAAGTCAAAAACCCCAAACGAGAAAGTTTTGCAGATGGTTCACCTTAGAAATGCCAAGGCTGTTTTCCTAGCAGCCCACATGGTAAACATAGCGGAAGCAGGATGATGGGGCCAGCTGATATCCTGGATCTCATCTCCCCTGATTTCTTTCACTGAACCTGGCTACAAATGAGAAACAGCTTAAAAGTTTTAGGAGCCCCGAGAAACTGCTTCCACAATCATCAGAGAGCCTTTTCTAAATGTCTTTCAGCGTATCCTTCAGGAACTGAGAAAGAATTCTCTAGACCCAGAGCTAGCAGTTGGAGGAAACAGATTGGACACCACATCCTTGGTAAGTGGTGCTTAGCACCAGGAAGCTCAGTAGCACTAGAGGTGAGAGCTAAATGGACTAGGAGGAAGCTTGGCCTGAGTCAGGAGTCTGGCTTCAGCTTAGGAGTAGCCTCAATTGTGGGTCTCTTCTTAAGCCATTTTATGACTCAGTTTTCTTGGCATGAAATGGACATACTGTGGAGTATGTCCTTTTCACAGTGGTCAGGGATGTTGTGACTAGCAATTGTATGAGGACATTAGTAGATGCTTAGAATACATCACAAGAGGGAAAAGGAAAAGACAGAGAATGAAGGAGTCAGTATTCAATTAGAGCACATCACACACACACAAACACACACACACACACACACACACACACACACACAGAGAGAGAGAGAGAGAGAGAGAGAGAGAGAGAGAGAGAGAAGGAAAGAGAGAGAGTCTCTCCAGAGAAAAGCACTACTGTCTTGTGAGTTAATTATACTAACAACTTTCAAGTAGAATGAACATTTTGTAGTTACAATGTATTGTGTTGTCTCAAGAGGAGTATAGTGTTATGTGAGGGTATATCTGGATTATAAACCCAGAGCAATCAGCAAAAAGTTTGCAATGGAGTCATAATTGGTAGGAAAGAAAAAATGCTTCATATGAAACACACATGTAAACCTGGGAAACAACCTGTGTTGAGAAGACAGTAATGCTTCACAGAAACAACCAACAGTAAATCTCACCAGATAAGGCAGATGACGATCCAAAAATTATTCCAAAAATTATACAACATATTTAAATTCAACAGCTACATGACCCAAACAGTCTCTGGGAACACAAAAAATATTTGTTGCCTTTGAGAAAACTAGCTTGAATAAAGATGCATTTATTTTTAAAATAAAAGGTTGGTGTGCCTTCCGAGAAGACTGCTGTTCTGTCCAGGTCTGCAGATTTTTTCTGTTTGATAAGAAGAAAGAAGCATGTCTTCTATACTTGACACATACCATAAGTGCTGTGTGGGAACCAGCTCTGGATAGGGTCCCACAAACTCTCAGGCTTGGCAGAGGACAGGGTGCAAACAGCCGAACAGCTGTTGTCTCTGCCGCTGCCTCTGCCTGCGGGTGGTCCAGGGTAGAGTGTCAGCAGGAAAGGTCTGCTGCTGCCTCTGTCACCATCTCTGCAGCAGAGAGAGGAGAACCCCAAAGGCGCTTAGGGAGAACTGGAGTCTTCTGAAGTGTTACAGCTCTTTGCTAAGCCATAGACCTCTCTCTGTGGGAGGGGCTGTGAAGGGCGGAAGCTGAGAGAGCCAGGAGCCCAGGAACAGAGCTGAACGCCTTCTGTCCCAGGGAGTCTCCGGGGTTCAAAAGCTGGGTCCACCAGGCGCCCGGTTGTCTCTCATAACTCAGCACCCCACAGTGCTGTAAATGCTGTGAGAGGCCTTTGGAAGATGTGTTCATGAGGCACTGACTCTTTTCCTAGCTCCGGCTTCAGGAAAGCTCCCCCAGCTCCCCACAAGTTGCTTCTGTTCTGTGCCTTGGCCCTGCTGTCTGAGTGGAGATGTCCGTGCTATCACACAAACACAAGCTGATGACAGCTCCACTTCTTTTATTTGCTGCCTCCTCTGATCACTCTCAGACTCGACACGGGGACCTCTTGCCTGGTTGGTGAGGTTGATACATTGGACCAAGAGGCAGGCAGCAGTGTTTTAGTGTCTGTTAATCACAAGGGACATGAGGTATCTGGGAGATGACTGCCACAGCAGGTCTCACACAGGAAAAGTCTCTGTTTTTATTGAAGAGAAAGGTTTGGAGTGTCTTCTGAAAAGATGACAAAATGACTTCCCACCATTTTCCATATGAAACCTAATTTTCCACTCTCATTCTTTCTCTCTGTGCTTGTTCTACCTGTGTTACCCCCATCCTGTCAGCTCTAGCCTTCAGCCTGCTCCCCAGCCCAACCTGTCCCTTCTGTTCTCTGTCTTTCCTCTCCCTCTGATTCACACTCCCCCCATTATCCCACCTCCACCTTATCTCTACTCCTGGCTCTTCCTCTTTTCCAGACTTTTTTCTGATCACCCTGTTCACCTTGTCCCTTCACTATTGGACCCAACTTCTCGCATTTTAGTTTAACAGTTCTCTTCTCTCTTATCCCCAGTGCAAAGCCAGCTGTGCTCTGTCAGTCCTAATGAGTCAATCTTCCGCTATGGGAGGGGTCATCTGCCACATCTGCAGTACCGCATTGTCAGTCTGTGCTTCCCCAACAGACTGACCTGGTGTTCACGGTAGTAAGGGTGACATAGCCAGGATGCTCCTGGAACAACACTGTATCCGTTTCCTCATTGGCCTCTTCTCTCTATGTGGACATACCTAAAAAACATCCCACAGATATGAATGGAACCAGTGCCCTAAAAATTTTACAGCTAACTGTAAGGATAATGACCTAGCTCTTTCCTGATATATTGAGAGACCTAGAACTCATTCACTGTTTTCCTCAGGTACCAGAGAAGCCAGAGCCAGAGACAAATACTGGAAATTATGAAGTGGAAGAGGCTCAACCCCTGGATAACTTTGATGCCTTCACTCAGGAAGCACTGGTAAGCACAACCACAATGGAAGTGCTGTCTAAAAAGACAGGGTAGGACAGGATCCAGTCTTGCTGGGGTGTGAATGTGGACTCAGTTCCCCACCTGTTTATCTTTGTCTGGAAAGCTCAGCAATCCAGTCATAACTGGAGACTTGATAGTTTTCTGGATCTGGTTAGGAGGGGCAAATAAGTGACCTTGGTGATTACTCTTGAGGGTACCTGTCACACTGAAAGGCCTCAAGAAATGTAGGCTTGGGCTTGTGGATCTAGGCCTACATGACATTGCTTTATATAGAGATGAATTTGGAACTGCAAATAATAATCAGATCTGTTTGAAAACTATCTCAGGACAGAATGAGTTGTCATTCGTCAGGAACACAAGATTTACCAAATAACTGTTTCGGGATGGAGAACGCAGAGGGTAAGATAAAACCTCACCCCATTCCCATGTCAGGAAACTCAGACCCTCACACTACTTTCTCTCTCACAGATAATAACCTGGTGTGCACAGGCTGACCTGTGGAAGGGCTGCCATTTGGATCTGACAGGACATTCCATAGCAAGTTCATCAAGACAAAGAAGCGTGGGTGTGGCTCTTCTGGCTAGGAACACAGCTCAGCCACTTGTGCTGCACTTTTGAGATCAGAGGCTATGCTTGTCCAAGCTACCTACTTATGGCCAACAAATTCCACATGCTTGTTTTTCATTGTCAACTTGGGGACAATGCCTCTAGTTAGCACTGTCAGCAAACAGTACTCCTATAAACATTAGCTCCAGGAGCTAGAGACCTTTAAGAAGTAATCTGGAATTCCAGAGTGATGTGGCTGTGACCAGCAGAGATCTGATTGTCCCCCATGTGGGATTCTTTGCCCTGGGAGGACGTTAGGCTCTTCAGTATAGGAAAAGAGAAAGTCACACTCAATGGGAAGCTTTGCCTTACGTCAGCTTCCAATATTTGAAGAATATTTTTCATTTACATTAATTGCACAATATAGACTCTCTAAAGCTTGTCTATGAGGCTTGTTTTTCTTTAATTTAATTCTTGGTGAGACTTCAATAGACTCATTTAATATCTATTAAGATCACATCTGTCCCATATATGGGATATTTTCCCAGGACCTAGTAATCCAGGCAAGTATAGCGATTAGCTCAGTGGCCTGAGGCTCTACTTGGTTTACCCTGTACACATAGCCCTCTTCTAATAGCACACTTGGCTCCTGAGACCCTTACCAGCATGTACTGTGTGGGAAGATTCCATTTGGACCTAGTGGAGTAAGTTCTTCCTCTCCTTAAAGACCATCAAAACTGAACAGTTTCCAGTCATACACAATCCTGTTATATATTCCTTCAAAGATAGGAGGGATTGTACTGGTTTTCAGCCTGTGCATAGTAAGGCAAAACTTTAATCTCAAGTGAAATTTTAGGGACAGTCCCTGTTCTAGTTTCATTTCTTTTGCTATGATAAAATACCCCAACGAAAGCAACTGAAGGGAGATAAGGTTTATTTGACTTAATAATCCAGGTCAGAAATCTATCATTATGGAAAGTCAGAGCAGAAACTTGAAGCATCCATTCACAACTAACATCATACAGTCAAGAGCAGACAGGATATATACTTACATGCTTGTCTCTTATACAGGTCAGGATCTAAACCCAGGGAAGGATATGGTACCACCTACTGTTATGACGACTCTTAGCACACAAAATTAGTGTAATCAAGACAATTAATTCCCACATAAATGGCACCAGACAAAGCTAACCTAGGTACTCTCTTGGGCGATTCTAGGTTGTATGGTTGACTATTAAACTAACCATCACTCCTATCAACTTGACACATAAACTTTAAACCATAACCTTCTACCCCTCATCTTTAACTCTCCTGTTATAATTCTATAAAATACAATCCAACTTTAAAAGCTCCTGAGTCTTTAAAATTTTCAATTATTTAAAAAGTCCATAGTCTGTCAACTGTGAGCTCCTTTAAAATAAAAGTCAAGGTTCCTACTTCCAGCATATACAATGGCACAGAGTAAAAATTCCTATTCCAACATGGAAGAATCTGGGCATCACAAGGAACAATCAGATTAAAATGAAACCAAAATTATCAGGACCAGCCAAGTCCTCAAAACCCACATCCACCAGCTGAGGCTCTTAATGTGGTCTTCTGGGTCCCACCCCTCCAACTCTGCTACCTGCAGCACACACAGCATCTCTTCTACACTTAGGCTCACTCCGCATTTCTAGCTTTCTGTAGCCTATGTTCTATGGTTCTGGTTCATGGATTAAACACAAAAAAGGAATTTACTCAAAGTCACTGATAATGCATTGCTGTAGCATTAAGGGAAGAAAGAAAAGCACTTCCTTTCCCTTGGAGTCATTTAACCAAAAACAAGCCGGGATTTGAATTTTCTACTTCATACCCTGTGTCTTCCATCTTCTGTCTGTCTGTTGTATAATCCGTGCCTGCCTGAAGGCTATCTTGTGAATCTGTCCTTGTGTCTTGTCTCTGTTGCTGTATGTCTGTGTACATCAGTCTGTCATATGACTGTGTGTCTATTCTTAAAGGGTTTTCCTCTGTGTTGACTGAACAGTATAGAAAGCATCACATGGGGGAAGGAATAGGATACTTTACAGAAATCTTTAACAGAATTTTAAATGTGATTAAGTCACTGGCTTTAACTGATCCCAATTGACCCAGATAACAAACACCACTGTTTATTAATTAATATTCATAAATGATATATTTTAACCTTTAAGATAGATTTTAGAGGATTTCTTTCAACCTCTGTGTTTACTTTTAAGCAAATGATACACATGTATTGTCCTGGTTCAGAGCACGGAAGAGCTAAGTTTGCAGCTATGTATTAGCTTAGGTTGTAAAAGTTGATCACATGGGACATCTCAAGCAAGTAAAATTGATTGTTACATTGTTCTCTTAAAGGCAGGTTAAACAAATAGGCTGAGTGAGTACATAATAGGATAGCAGTCTTAAATGACTTCAACAAGTACTATGAACTGTGGGTGTGAAGTCTAGCAAAATCTCTTAGAATGTAAGTGATTATTTTTATCAGAATACATTGCCACAGTCCTAGAATCACAAATATCCCAGGGGTTCCATTTCAATGGTAGTTTCACCTTCATAGTTTAACACACTGGTCTTTCAGGGACTCTCTGCAGGGACTCCAACACTATCATCAGATGGTGTCTGGAGTCAGTTGCCATCTTTGATGCCATCAGTCTTGCAACTTTACCATCAAAACTAGTAATAAGATGCTTACAATGTTGGCAAGCTATGTTGCTACCTTCTGTGTGCCCACCCTATGGAAACACTTGCCTAGCATCACAAATACAGCATAAAAGGTGTCACTTCAGTGGAACCTGAACTTTAACAAATACAGCCACTTTGCCAAGGACCAGCCTCCTGTAGGAGAGGGGTTCTGAGAGAAGGGGTGTTTGGGAGAGGCAAAACCAAAGAACTCTAAGTCATGGATCCCAGCTGGTGGCCTCTGTTCTGCTTGAGACAGTTTTCCAGACAGCCTTTTCTCTGTTCTGCTCCCTCTGGAGAGCTCCAGACAGCTCTCTCTCTATCTGCTCAAGACTGTTCTCCAAGTAGTTCTCTCTTGCTATTCTAAAAATTTCTCTAGATAGTTCATCTCCTGCAGATCATGAGTCCAGCCTTTTATTTTACATATGAATCCAGTTATTTGCTCCAAGTTCCCTTTGGATTACCCTATGAATCAGCATCCTGTGACCCTAACACCTTGGTTCTTAGGAGAAAACAAACCACTTTTTTTTTTTTTTTAACATTGCAAAAGAATTAAGAGATCTGTCTGCCTCTGTTTAAGCACAGATGATAAATAAACCAGCAGAGTGGGGCCCCACTCTGAAATTACCATTTTTACCATGCCTGGTCCTCACCTTGCTCTGTCCTAGGCCCACCTTGAACTCAGCAATCTGTCTGCCCTTGTAAGCACAAACAAACAAACAAACAAACAAACAAACACCTCAGCTGAGTGGGAGCTCCTGTAATCACCATTTCCTAATTCTGTTTATCTTCTTCCTCAGTATCTTTCTAACAACGCTGGCTCATAGTGTAGATGCCTTTGTTCTTTTAGGTCCATGAAGCCCCTCATATAATATTACATTCTTATATTTTGGATAGTTGAGAAATTATATATTTTTGAACTCATGTTTTTAGAATTCTTTTCCTTAAGGGCTGTCCTTCAGTCCTTATCCAGGGTTTACTATTTTACTGAGATATTAGCCACACCTTCACCTCCCAGACTTGTGCTGTCTCTGATTATCATAGAGTTAGTGAGGACATTCCATGATGGAGTAATGTAAAAATATGTTCAATATTATGTAGACAAGCCTTATGCCCACAGCAGCCATCGACACTCATGGAGACACATGCTCTTGGCTCTGTCCCAGGGGTGGGAACTATGTCATTCCACCCCTACCAAGGCCATGCTGGACCTGACACAACTTCTCAGGCCAATTGAGATGCATTCCTGACATGAAAATTTCTCTTAATTCAACCTCATTTAGCTTCTCAAGACACAGGTAGTAAATAGGCCACTTTATTTTTTTTTTTTTTGATAAAATATCAAACAAATGGCCCCTGTGCTAATTCTCCATGAAGTCTTTGTTGGCTCTGAAATATGAGCTGGGCTTCCACTGTCCACATTTGTCAGAGTTCTTATGCTCCAAGCTCCCACTGGAATGGCCCATTATGCCAAATGCTCAACTTTCAGCAATTTCTCTAACCTGAAGTTTGAATCTCTTCCACATTACTAGGAAAAACATGGTCAGGTTTATCACAATAATGACTCTGTACATTAACATTAATTTCTGCCCTAATTATAGTCTGTTTCTGTGATAAAATATCCCAACAAAAAGCAGTTGAGAAAGAAAGCATTTATTTGGCAAGTTAGTTACTGTCCATCACTGTAGGGAAGTCAAGACAGGAATTAGAAGCAAGTTAGTTAATCCTATCCATAGCCAGGAGCAGAGAGGCCATTCACTGTGGCATGGGCAATCTCCCAGCAGCCATACTCTCACAGGAGAGTTATTCTCCAAGAGTCAATAACTCCTCCACTAATGGTGGGGCCAAAGAGGCCCTTCATACATCCTTGATGGAATTTTTACTGGCTTGATCTTGTAAAGGTCTGTGCAGGAACCATAGCATCTATGAGTTAATGTGTTTAGAAGTTGGCATCCACAGCACCTAATGCCTCTTACATTCTTTTATTTTCCTTTTTTTTCTTTATTGAATATTTTCTTTATTTACATTTCAATGTTATCCCCTTTCCTGATTGCTCTTCCCCAACCCCATTTCCCCTCCCCCTCCCCTGGTTTTATTCTTTCTGTACCCTATTCCACAATGTTTCTTGTTCCTTGTATAGAGGGAATTGATTATAGATGATCCCAGATGAGATTTCACAGTTACTCATATGTAGTACTTTGTCCAGTTATGAGTTTCTGCATTAGCCACTACCAGTTGCAAAACTAAGCAACCACACATCACCTTCTCACAAATCTTATTAAAGGCAAGTGCCAAGCATTAGTCCAAGCCCTCAAGGAATCTGACTCTGTCGCCCTTGACCCACTTGCAGTGCTTTCTGGCCTATTGTATGGTTTTGTTTTCAACATCTGCTATTTTTGCATCTCTGTCTGCCTTTATTTCAACTCCTTGAATAACTGGCTGAGAACCTGAAAACATGCACTGTTGGTGGGCACTGATCACCAGTACACTAGACCAGTAACAAGACATATGCATCAGTTACTTCCTAAAACAACTTATCTCTGAGACTTCTCTATGCTCTCTCTTGAAGCTAGATAGCCCTCTATTTGGAATTCGGGGAGACTCAAATGAGTACGCACAGCCCATTCTCCTTCAACTTCATTACACTTCTGGTGTCATGGGACATCAGAAGGAAGAAAGCACGCACAAGCTTTTTACCTATATTGAAAGATATGGACTGAAATATCCACATTTCAGAAAAACATTTAGTAAGAGAAGGAAATGTGAGGGCACAGTTTAAACCAGGTCCAAATTCAGAGCACCCTCACTTCCTAGGAGCTTCTGTCTGATCCTGTTTTCTTCTCTCCAGGGGAACCCGAAGTGATGGGACCTCAAGATATCTAAATAACTTCAGAACCCAAAATGATGCTACTGCCTACAAAGCTAAAAAAAAAAAAAGATATCTGGGACAGAGGGTCATCAGAAGCAGCATGCTTCTCCTGTAGCCATTCCATGGACAAAATAAAACAAAGTGGACATGGTTCACAGAAATGTTACATTTGCAAATAAATTAATAACCGAATCAATTTTAACTACAGATCTGTGAACAAGTTAAGGGAAAGGAAGTTATTTTTATGCTGACCCTGCAGTCATTACTAAAGGAAGAAAGCAAGCATAAGCTTTTACCTGTATTGAAAGGACACAATGTGTCAAATTTTTGAAGAAAAATTATGAAAAAATAAATGTGGAGATAAGAGGAACTGGCATTTTCACTGGAGATTTTAAGCTCCCTGTATAAGAAGTGGAATGAAGGAGATAGCAAAGACCAACAAGGACACCCACTCCTTAGTCATTTACCTCATGTATCAATAGCAGATTGTACATTAGTCTCAAGGTTACAAGGTAGGCCAAACTCAAAGTCAAAACACACCTTAAAGCACTGAAAATAGTAGAAAAGCTTCAGCTCTGAAATCGTGGGAAGTTAAGCTAGAAATTAGAACCAAGAAGTAAGTACTAATTTACTAGGTACAGATATAAAATCATGCTTTTTTAAAAATAAAATTTATGTGAATTTGTGTGCTATATAGTCATTCTATAGAGGAAAAGTAACATCATGTAATAGAGACAAAAGGAGAAAGTTACACTTTTGTATTAAAATCTAGGTGCTACAAAATGAATTAAATTGAAAGTAAACAGAAAGAAAACAAATTATAGTGGTAACAAATGAAACCAGAAAAAAAAAGAATAATATATTCAGGGAAGTTACATAAAAAGATAAATCATACCAAAAGTTTTCTAGCTAATCTAAAAATATGGGGAAAAAGATATTTAAAGGTAAGTGATTTGCCCATCTCTAAGGTAACATATATTTAATATTAAAACAAGCTATTCCTGAAATGACAAAATTAAGGGAAAAATGACATGAGACATTCTGTCAATGTGTACATATTAAAATATATCAACCATCTGGATTAGGGGTGTAATTTGCTGATCATGTGACTTCACAGGTGTGGGCTAACCTAATCTAACTGTCCCTTCACACTCAAGAGTAGAGGTTAACCTAATCTAGACAATGCCTTATACCTGTGTTCAGAAGCTTCACATCATGGGAGCTTCCAGATTCTGTCGACTCAACAATACAAGCTATCACAGATAACTTCACACCAACATACAAAAAAATGAAAAAAATCTTTTCATGGGTTAATAAGCAAATAACATGTGGACTAGACAAAACCTCTGAGACTGAAGAAGTTACATGCAATTTCCAAGTCTGATATTTGAGGAAGAATTAGCAGGAAAAAAAAGCATCAAAGTAATAGCAAAGAACACTAGAAAACTAGAAAACACTTAGTGTATGTGTAGCACACCAGACAAAGGAGGGGATGAGCATGACATCCAAGGTGATAGTGGGCACAAATCCCCTCTAAACTAAGGCAGGGCCAGAGACAACAGTGCCATGAACAGAGGGTTGCAGGGTGGGTAAGCATCAGAAAGATCTATTAATAATATTTAATAAGTAAACAACTCTATTAGAAAACAAATGATCAAATGATACCTATTGCCAAATATAAAAATTACCCAAATGTAATTGCCAGTAGAATTCAACCCCGGTAGAATCTGTGTGACAAGTTCCACAGACTGAGGTGAAAACTTTAAAAGAAGAAGGCCTCCTGGAACTGGTTATGGAACTCTTGCCTGGAACAAAATATTGAGCCATAGTTCTCATGGCAATTTATGTTTTATTTTCTTTTATTCCTTTTCTTATTTATGAAATGTTCCTGATAGCCTAGGCTAAGATCTTAAGTGAGAAAAACGGGTAAGAAGCTCTCCCTTGAGATGGGGGTCGCTTAGCCATGACATTTTCTCTGGGAAAACCAGAGCTTTACTTCACAAATTAGTTACAAAATTACATAATAGTATTATGATAGAGAAAAACTTTCCCAACAATAAAATTTCATATAGTTGCACGTGTGTCATTGGAGGTGGGCTTTGGTATATGGTAAAGAAAGCCTTAAATAAAAAGAATTAAAGAATTAAAGTATTAAAGAATTAAAGTAGTTTAAATTTACGCTTTGAAGATTTACAAAAAAATCAGGCACTAGATGTTAAACAATAGCTGGCTATAAAAATGCATTAACCTGCTCTTGTATATATGCCACTAGCCTTGAGTGACTGCCCCACTGAATACACCCTTTCAGAGTTGCAGTACCTGGATGATTCTTATTGTGTCAAATAACAATGATGTTACCTGTTCTATCCGTGATGTTTCACCGAATACATCTTTTCAGAGTTGTACTACTTGGGTGATTTTTGTGCTTTACTGTGCCAAATGACGTTATCTGTCCTATCCGTGATTGTTCCACTGAATACATCTTTTCAGAGTTGTAGTACTTGTTTTTTATGTATAAAAACCCTTGCTTGAGAGCTTCAAATACACTCAGATTCAAACTGCCTCTGTGTTTGTTTCTGTTTGTCATCACTAAATCCTTACCTATCTAGACTTTGAGGACACTTGTCCCAGGGGCCCCCATAGCTGACGAGGGTGGTCGTGGCAAGTAATCACTTAAGAAAATACTTAAAAGAAGGTGATGGGTTGGGCGTTCACATGACCTGGAAATGAGAGAGAGTCGTTCTGGATCAGTAGCTCAGTAGCAAAGTGTCTACTTCCCAAACATGAGCAATGGATTCAGAGCAATTCCCAGCTCTGATGCACATATTGGGATGGAGCAGCAATGTGTATCTGTTACACCAGCACTGGTGGACACAACATGAAGACCATGGGTTTACCTGAAGCCAGACTAGCTGGAAGTGCTGAGTTACAGATTCTGTGAGAGACTCTGTCCCCAGTCTCTGCACCCACAGTCACAGGTGAGTGCACCAGCACTCACAC
Organism: Rhabdomys pumilio; assembly: GCA_030674055.1. Lineage (NCBI taxonomy): Eukaryota > Metazoa > Chordata > Mammalia > Rodentia > Muridae > Rhabdomys > Rhabdomys pumilio. The sequence continues at coordinate 202,994,376 of JANHMN010000001.1, read as the reverse complement.
ATGCATGTCGTACACATGCACAAACAAACAAACAAACAAACACATCCCAAAAGGAATTACAAAATACCTAAGAGCTTGGGCAGGGGAGAAAATATGATTAAAACTTTGTTTTGTATAAATTTCTCAAAGGACTTAGATTGTTAATCTTTAAAACCATAATAACATAAAAATTTGACCAAAAAAATAGACCAGTAAATACAATTTAAAACATCATTGCCGATTCACCAAAAGCAATTCTCATCCACATCGATGGCAAATCCTAGCAAGAATATAGTTTGTCTATGGTCATGTAGGAGTAATGTACGCAATGTCGATATAAATGAGCATATGTGTGATTGTGGATAAGAGGAATGGCATGTGAATAGAAGAAGAGAATTAGGAGTACTTAACATATAGGGAATTATAACATGAATTTAGCAGAGAATATATTATATTTCTGAACTTCATTGAGAAATTCATTCAACTGTAGGACTGACTAATAGGAGAGTTAAAATAAAATGTAGACATTTCACTACTACATGTACTGCACATAAGGTAGTAAGTATAATGTGATGAATTAGTTTCAAATATATATATTTGAAAATCTGAGCATTTAAAAACAACTTTTAAACCAGCAGGTAGAATGCAGGTGCTATGATGAGCAAAAGTGAGTTCCAATAAAATATTCTTTAGTGAGGAAGGCAGAAAAGATGGGGTTGAGAGAAATGGGAAGAAAGAGCAGGAGAGGAAGAGAAGCATGTGAGAGACTTGATAGGCTTCAGTTCAATTAGGGAGTGACCTTAAAGTCTGCTGGGAGCCATGCAGGGCATTGCTCTCTCTCTCTCTCTTTGGAAGGCCATAGTGGAGCATAGCACTGGTGGTTTTCACGGGGCAAAGCCAAATTTTGCGAGAGTAAAAGTTATTTATTATTAATAATATTTATCTTTTAAAATTCTTTGTTATGCTGGGGCCAGAAGCCTTTGGCTTCAGGGAATTAACACCTGTTGTTTAATGGGGGTTTGGGGTGGAGGGTGTTTAAACAAACAAGTGATTATTCTGGCTCTTTGTTCTCTTCTTGAGTTCCTAAAAAAAACACAGGCAATATGTACAGACAAACATATTTTCATATGCGTGTACACACACACACACACACACACACATACACACACACACACACACACACACACACACACACACACACATATTCTGGTTGAGCCTGATGATCAGTTTTATCAACTCCACAAATATTCATGCATACTTACATACACACACCCTTACATACATGCATGCATACATACATACATGCATGCATATATATATACATACACACACATTTGGTGGATGGAGCAAAATCCCCAGGATCAGGTGCCATTGAGCAAACAATTCAGAAAAACCCCACTCATTCTGGATGAAAAAATATACTCTAACCTTTATTGCTCAGAGGAAGAAAAAGCTTCTATCTTTTTATTTATGAAAATAACAACAAAAAAACCCCTCATTCTCTTTATTGCTGAAATAAAAAGGCTTCATTTCTATCTGTGAAAGAAAAAACCTTTACCTTCTTATTTCTGAATGAAAAAAAGCCTTGTTCTTGTCAGTAAGAAGAAGCCTGCTTTCTTATTGTTGTCATTTTTAGGTTTTATACCTTCTCAGGAGAATAAATCACACGGTCTTCCAAGTACTTCATGACACAGAAGAATGGTGTGACAGTCTGTTTTGCTGCCCCTGGAACGGAGCCAGCAGGGTGTGGGTGTCCATGAGTGTTGATGGTTGCTGGGCATGAGGCTTGTTTGTATAAAAAGTTATGTATTTTGCTTCATGTTCCTCCTTCAGGAAATATTCTCCCTGCCAAGGTTATCAGGGAATGTTTTCTCTGCCAAGGTTAATGACTCCATTATAATAATGGAATAATTAATATAATATAATAATAATAATAATCAAAGACAGTATGAGTCCAAGAGGCAAAGGTCCATCTAACGTTTCAGCAAATAGTAAACCCTGAGACCTTCAGGACAGCCCTTAAAGCTGTGGGAAAAAACTATGAAAACATGAGTTCAAAAATATATAATTTCTCAACTATGCAAAATTTAAGGATGCAATATGGGTTGTATAAGGAGCTTCATAAACCTAGAGGAGCAGAGCCAGTTGTATTGTAAGCTAGCTTGTTAGAAAGATACAAAGGCAGACAGATTCCTGAGTTCAAGTTCAGCAAGGGACAGAATTAAGGTCCAGGCCCAGGCATGGTGGGAATGGTAATTTCAGGATGAGATCCCACTGAGCCAAATGTATTATCTGTACTAACAAAGGCAGGCAGATCTCCAAATTCATTTGCAATGTTAAAAAATATGATGGCTGTCTTTTTCTAAGAATCAGGGAACTGGGGTCACATAATGCTGATTTGTGAGATAATTAAAGGGGAACCTGGACTAAATGACTGACTTTAGATGTAAATAACAGACTAGGTCTTGGTCTGGGAGGGCTGAGCTATCTGGATGAGCTGTCTGGAGATCTCCAGAAGAAGTTGTTTCAAGCAGAATACAGGTTGTACCCCATAATTGATTTTTTTCTGCTCTCAAATACCCCTTCTCTCAGGAATCCCTCTCCAAGCTGAGGCTGGTCCTTGGCACCCAAGCATCTTTACATCCCAAAAGTTCATCATAGATTGAATAAGGAGTTTTAGCAGGAATGTTTAAACATGTGTTTCTATTAAATTTAGCTATCTAATCAAACATTCATTATCTGTCACTAGCTCCACAAGTTCATCAAAAATTAAAACAATAATTCTTATAAGTTAGCACAGTTTTGTCAATAGGCAAGTCATCTGCCTTGTGTCTCATTACTTTTTAGTTTTGTATAGATAAATACAGTGAATATTTTATCTTCTGTCTTTTCACCTACAATAAATTGTCCATTCCCAGTGTATGGCATTTTACATATCAGACAGTGGGTTCACAGACAGCCCCGAAGGAATGCTTTCCCTGATCACAAATCTGTTCCAAGCCTGCTTTCTATCCTAATGTAATTAGACTGTGACACATGAATGTTTACAGAGCTCCAATTGCAGCTTTTCCTATAGAGGGTTCAAAATTTACCTGTATAAATTTAGAATGATTATTAGGAATTAAGAAATGGTTAATTTGTCTACATAGCATTACTACAAGAGAGTACATCTTCATTGATCTGTAATCTGCCCAATAGGGTGGGCTAATGCCCAGGAATTATTAGACTAATTTAATAATGACCAGAAAGGCATATCAGCAATAAAAATCAATCAAAATAAAAATAAGAATAGAGATGAGATTTTTAAAGGCCCTACAATTCAGAATTTACCCATTGCAGCCATGAAAAGATGGTGGGCCATCTCCAGGAAAGTTACCTGCAAGCCTTTAGCCTATCTTAGATGCCTCCTGACAAAAATCCATAATTTAAAATTTTATTTTTATTTCACATGGTTTGAGAATTTTATACACACACGTTTTAATCAACTCTGCACCCTTCCCCCTCCTTTCTAATCCCTCCCATATCTGCACCCACTATCATTCTTCTCTCCCCACTTCACATGCTCCCCTTTTACAAAAACACAGAGTCCAATTAGTGCTGTTTGTATATGCATGGATGTAGGACCATCCGTGGGAATATGGGTAGGATTCATGGACTACATCCCTAAAGAAAACTGATGTGTCTTCCCTCACAGGTCATCAATAGCCAGTAGCTTCTCAGCATGGGGTGGGACTTCATGAGCCCTGCCCTGACCATGCTGGGACTTGATCATTTGCATATCTTCTGTGTGAAGTGAGTTCATGTGTATAACAGCTTTGTCATGTCCAGTAAATGCTGTTTTGTTGAAGATTCCTATTACTTCTAGTTCCTACAAACTTTCTGGCCCCTCTTCCATGATGATATCAATCTCTTATTCTTTGCACAATGACCACTTGCACATTTCTGAAGTAATCACCAAATAGTGCTAAAAAACCCCTCTTTGATGAAGCTGAAAGTATCTAATTAAAGAGAATGAGTCAAGGTAGGAAAAAAATTAACTCTGGTATGTCTGAAAAGCATCCTTATGAGACATCTGTAGACTGGTAGGTAGGCCAAGGCCTTATAAACAAAGCCAGCTGAGCAAGCATAGGTGACAAAGCAGGAAATAGTGTTCCTCTCTGGTTTCTGCTTCAGTCCCTGTCTCAAGGTTCATACCTTGGCTGCCTTGCTGGTCGACTAAAATCTCTCATCTAAAATGGTCTTTTTCTTTCCCAAGTCCAGTTTGGCCAGTGATTTATCACAGCATCAGAAAGCAAACAGGTGCACTTGGTAACCATCTCTCATCACCTGTCCTTAACCACTATCTCTTCTACTTGATCCCTGGTAACCAATGCCTGCATGCACTAAACCCCCAGTAACTACCATGTGATTCCAAGCTATTATTGTAGCCAACATCTCCCAATAGACAGTCCCTGTTTATTTATATGTTCACCAACCCAGTCCATGCTAAACATTTCTTCTTACCCAGACCTAGGTAATCAACATGCCCTCTGCTACTTAGTCCTTGGAACCCAGTCTCCCCATATCTAGGCCATGATACCCAAGGACTCACCCACCCAGTTCCCGATGACCTTCTCATGCCTCCATAACCTTCCAGGTAAATGAATACTTTTTTTATTGGATATTTTATTTATTTACACTACAGATGTCATCCCCTTTCCCTCTTTCCCCTCCCTAGAACCCCCTATTTATTGGCCCTTTAAGTTAGGAATCTTCACTCTCTTCTATACCTATTATCGTTAGATTTGGTCTTCTCATTGCGTCCTGGATTTCCTGGGTGTTTTGTGTTATAAACTTTTTGCATTTTGCATTTTCTTTGACAGTTGTGTCAGTATTTTCTATGGTATCTTTTGCATCTGAGATTCTCTCTTTTATCTCTAGTATTTTGTTGGCGATGCTTGCATCTATGACCCCTGATTTCTTTCCTAGGTTTTCTATCTCCAGGGTAGTCTCCCATTGTGATTTCTTTATTGTTTCTACTTCCATTTTTGTGTCCTGGATTTTTTTTTTTTTTGAGGGCTGACATTTTATTAAAGATGTTGATTCTAACAACTTTTCTTCTCCCCCCTTTTTATTGGATATTATATTTACATTTCAGATTTTATCCCCTTACCCCATTCCCCCCACCACCCAGGAACCCCCCTCTCCCATCCCCCCTTCTCCTGCTTCTATGAGAATGTTCCCCCACATACCCTCCTACTCCCACCTCCCCACCCTCAAATTCCTACCCCCCTCCACTCAGTGTTCAGCCTTCATGGGACCAAAGATCTCCTCTCCCACCTATGCCTAACATCCTCCCCTACATATATAACTGGAGTCAAGGGTCCCTCCCTATGTGCTCCTAGGCTGGTGGTTTAGACCCTGGGGAGCTCTGGTTGGTTGGTATTGTTGCTCTCCTCATGGGGCCAACAACCCTTTTAGTTCCTTCAGTTTTCTCTCTAACTTCTCCATTGGGAACCCTTGATCAGATCAATGGTTAGCTGTGAGTATCTGCCTCTGGATATGTCAGACTCTGGGAGACCTCTAAGGAGACAGCCATATCAGGCTCCTGTCAGCATGCATTTCCTTTCGTCCATATCAGCGTCTATTTTTGGTGACTGCACATGGGATGAATACCCAGGTGGAATGGTCTCCAGACAACCTCTCCTTCAGTTTCTGTCCTACACTTTATCTCCATATTTGCTCCCTTGGGTATTTTGTTACTCCTTCTAAGTAAGACCTAGGCATCCATACTTGTTCTTCCTTCTTCATGAGCTTCATGTGGTCTGTTAGTTGAAACTTTGTTGTTTCAAACTTTTGGGCTAATATCCGCTTATCAGCAAGTAAATTTCTCGAATTCATTATTTTTAATAGCACAGTAATATCCATTATGTAAATGTACCACATTCTTTGTATCCATTCCTCTGTTGAAGGACATTTGGGTTCTTTCCAGCTTCTGGCTATTATAAATAAGGCTGCTATGAACATAGTGGAGCATGTGTCCTTGTTATATGTTGGAGAATTTTCTGAGTATATGCCCAGGAGTGGTATAGCTGGGTCCTCAGGTAGTGCTATGTCCAATTTTCTAAGGAACCGCCAGGCTGATTTCCAGAGTGGGTGTACCAGCTTGCAACCCCACCAACGATGGAAGAGTGTTCCTCTTTCTCCACATCCTCACCAGCATCTACTATCACCTGAGTTTTTGATCTTAGCCATTCTGACTGGTGTGAGGTGGTATCTCAGGGTTGTTTTGATATGCATCTCCCTGATGACTAAGGATGCTGAGCATTTCTTAAGATGCTTCTCGGCCATTTGAATTTCCTCAGTTGAGAATTCTTTGTTTAGCTCTGTACCCCATGTTTTAATGGAGTTATTTGGTTGTCTGGAGTCTAATTTCCTGAGTTCTTTTTTTTTTTTTTGTTTTTCGAGACAGGGTTTCTCTGTGTAGTCCTGGCTGTCCTGGAACTCACTCCGTAGACCAGGCTGGCCTCGAACTCAGAAATCCGCCTGCCTCTGCCTCCCAAGTGCTGGGATTAAAGGCATGCGCCACCACCGCCCGGCCTCTTGAGTTCTTTGTATATATTCGATATTAGCCTTCTATCGGATCTAGGATTGCTAATGATTTTTTCCCAATCTGTTGGTTGCTGTTTTGTCCTATTGACAGTGTCCTTTGCCTTACAGAAGCTTTGCAATTTGATGAGGTTCCATTTGTCAATTCTTGATCTTAGAGCATAAGCCATTGTTGTTCTGTTCAGGAACTTTTCCCCTGTGCCTAGGTATTCAAGGGTCTTCCCCACCTTCTCTTCTATTAGTTTCAGTGTATCTGGTTTTATGTGAAGGTCCTTTATCCACTTGGACTTGAGCTTTGTACAAGGGGATAAGAATGGGTTAATTTGTATTCTTCTACATGCTGACCTCCAGTTGAGCCGGCACCATTTGTTGAAAATGCTGACCTTTTTCTACTGGATGGTTTTAGCTCCTTTGTCAAAAATCAAGTGACCATAGGTGTGTGTGTTCATTTCTGGATCTTCAATTCTATTCCACTGATCTTCCTGCGTGTCTCTGTACCAATACCATGCAGTTTTTTTATCACTACTGCTCTGTAGTACAGTTTGAGGTCAGGGATGATGATTCCCCCAGAAGTTCTTTTATTGTTGAGAATAGTTCTTGCTATCCTGGGTTTTTGTTATTCTATATGAATTTGCAAATTGCTCTTTCTATCTCATGAAGAATTGATTTGAAGTTTTGATGGGGATTGCATTGAACCTGTAGATTGCTTTTGCCAAGGTGGCCATTTTTACTAAGTTAAACCTGCCAATACAGGAGCATGGGAGATCTTTCCATCTTCTGAGATCTTCTTCGATTTCTTTCTTCAGAGACTTGAAGTTCTTGTCATACAGATCTTTCACTTGCTTGATTAGATTCACTCCAAAATATTTTATATTATTTGTGGCTATTGTGAAGGGTGTCATTTCTCTAATTTCTTTCTCAGTCTGTTTATCCTTTGAGTAGAGAAAGGCCACTGATTTGTTTGAGTTGATTTTATATCCAGCCACTTTGCTAAAGTTTTTTATCAGGTTTAGGAGTTCTCTGGTGAAGGTTTTAGGGTCACTTAAGTATACTATCATATCATCTGCAAATAGTGAAGTTTTGACTTCTTCCTTTCCTATTTGTATCCCTTTGACTTCCTTTTGTTGTCTAATTGCTCTAGCTAGGACTTGTCCTGGATGGTTTTGTTCAATTCCTTCACCTGTTTGGTTGTGTTCTCTTGTAATTCTTTAAGGGATTTTTGTGTTTCCTCTTCAAGGGCTTCTACCTGTTTACCTGTATTCTCCTCAATTTCTTTGAGAGTGTTATTTATGTCCTTCTTAAAGTCCTCTATCATCAGCATTAGAAGTGATTTTAAATCTGAATCTTGCTTTCTTGATGATATGGGGAGTTCAGAACTTTCTAGAGTTGGAGAACTAGGTTCTGATGATGCCAAGTACCCTGGGTTGCTGATGCTTATGTCCTTCAGCTTGCTTTTCGCCATCTGGATCTCCTTAGTGCTACCTGCACTCACTGTCTCTGACAGGAGCCTGTCTTTCCTATTATTGGTTGTTTCAGAACTGTGTGGGGTGGGTGTTGGTACTGGGGTTAGAGCTGAGGCCCAAGATCTGCTCAGTGCTCAGGTGCAGACAGGAAAGAATCAGTGCTCTGGGCCAAGAGTGAATTCCTGGGTCCCAGTGGGTCCCAGTTAGTCCCTGTTTGGGGTCGGTGTTGCTGTCTCCTTACCTAAGATACTGCCTGGGTTAGAGCTCCTGGGAGGCCTGCTTCCTCTAGTTTCTGTGAGGTTGGGTTCAGAACTGCTGCTCAGGATCTTCTTAGTGCTCAGGCCCAGACCGGAAGGAACCTGTAAATGAACATTTTTATCCATTATGTTTCTAATTAACAGCCTCTCTTCTCACTAGTTCTTTATCACCTGGCTCTCCCTAACATGTATCACTCTACTAACTAGCTCTTGGTCACCAAGATCTCTCTCTCTTCCCATGAGGAGCCTCTGGTACCCAGTCATCCTCACAGCATTGCCTTGCTGACCAACATCTCCCTTTTCCAAGTCCCTGATAAAGTTTCACAGCCCAGTTCTAGGTAACCAACACAACCCCACCCTGTTCCTGGCAACCACTATCACTCTTGGTCTTGTCCCTGGTAACTAACATCCCCAACCATCTAGTTCTTGGACAGTAACATCTTCCAGAACATAGTCTGAATTAACCAAAATCCCTGTCTATAATAGATCCCTAGTAAGCAACCAGTTGAAGCATATAGTCACCCATTACTGTGATTTTCTTTTTCCTAGCTCTTGATACCACACAACTTAAGGAAGAAAGCATTTATTTGGCTTACATTGCATTTATCCTGGCTTACATTTCTAGGCACTCATTCTATTATATTGGCAGAAGATAGAGAAGACTAGACCTGGAGGGAAGGGAAGGCATGTTCGCAGAAACAACAGGCTTTATATCCCTGCTGTAACTCCTACTTGAGAAGCTGAGCAAACAGCAAGTGGGGATGGGTTATAAAACCTCAAGGTCAGGTCCCCAAGGACTCACTTCCTTTAAAGAGTCACTACTTCCTGGATGTCCTAAAAACCTCTGCAAACAGTGCCACTCAATGTTCAAATATTAAGACAAAGAGAAGGTCACATACTTCAAACTCCCTACAAGAAATGGAACCTTTTAATCATGCATATTTTAATGTGTAAGTTACAGTATGATAAAAATATATTTGTGCAGCTAATATGTTGGGTACTGGCAACAAGGGTTTTTATTTTTCCTTCAATGTACTGAGATCAGTTTTCAAGTCCCTGGAGCCATCAGAGTCATCTGACAAATTGTTAAGATCAGCACACACACTTCTAGCATATACTGTCAATTTACAGCCTTGGGCTTGGTGAAGTGAAGAGAGTTTCCATGATTGTTTCACATGGATGCCGAGACATTCACAATCAGGGTGAAAATAAAAGGATTTTTTTGTGGTGGCAACCAAAAAGAAAACTACAATTTCATTTCCAAATTGCAATCACCACCACCTATAATTTTATGCATCCAGCAGGCAAATTCTTCCTACTTCTAGAAACTGTACACTAGTAGTATTATGAGCCCTTTTGTTGTTGACATTTCTTATCTATTAATTATGATCGATCTCTCTCTCTGTATGTGTGTTCTCTCTCTGTATGTCACATATGTTGCATGTTTCTGTACATATGTGTGCATGCTTGTTTGCACACACATGTTGCATGTGTGTGTAGGACAGAGGTTGGTCAGGTATCTTTCTTGATTACTCTCCATCTTGTTATTTTTATTTTTTGAGTATTTTTGTTTTTTATTGGGTTGGAAACTATCAATACAATAGTAATAATTGTGACCTCTAGTGTTCTGATCACACACAACATATTTTAAACATATATGAATACAAAAGCCTTTACAAACAAACAAACAAATAAATAAACTAAAAGCAAGCTATAAACAAAGAAGAGTGGAGCAATTCTTTTCATTTCTATTTATTGCACAGCTTTGGGGATGTGATAGATTGTAAAATTAAGCTGTAATTCATTTGCTGGCCATACAAGGCCATACAAGCTATTGAATGTCCTTTCTATCAATTCCTTCCTTCATTCAATTCATGCTGGTTAAACTGTTCCATGAGGACCTCTTCACATATCACACAGCTAATTGACAACACTGTTATTGTTTTCCTGGATTCTCCTTGTTTTCCTTAAGATGCCCCCAAACTTCTGTTTATCCATAAGGCTAATTACAAGGTGGCTCTACCTCTTCAAAGTTTTTTCTAGTGATCACCGACAACACAGAGCTCAAAGAAATACTTTACCTTCAGTTTTGGTGTGTGGAGTGTTCACACATTTGGCACGGACATCTTTAAGACTTGCCAGTCATGGCCATGATCGGTTCTATGGGTTGGTCAGTCTTTGTGTTGTTGCTTCTCTTGTTGAGTACAACCTTAATTCCTTGGTATTTTCATTGTTGACCCTTATCTGATAGAACCATTCCACCTTATTATTTGATACAGAACCTCTGGCTGAACTCCCAGAGATTATCTGTTTGACTATATTGGCTGGCCAATAAGCTTTAGAGATCCATGTTTTTTCCTTTCTTCCTCTCGACACTGGGCTTATTGGACATTACCATGCCTGTGTTCAACATGTCCTTGAGTCCTGTAGGTAGCAGTTAAATGATTTCTTTTGGAAGAGTTGCTTTGGTCATGGTGTCTCTTCACAATAACAGATAACTAAGATAGCCTTGTTGATGGCCCAGTGTAAGGTGTATGTTTTCTGGGAAGATTTGTTCATGTTCAAAGTTTTCCATGTTGACCAAGCATAACATTTTTGTGCATGTAAGTAGGGGCATGTATCACTTATTAAATATGCTTTTTGTTCCATGTTGCCAGAAAAGACCTTCTAGGATCTGATGTAAATGAGGCCTAGTAGGCGGAAACTCTGTTTCAGGAGTAAGGAATAGCTTAGTCAGGTTATTTTTAATGTTTTTATTTTATTTTACTATTTTTAATAGTAAGACCATTAAGAAACTCCTGGGTCAAATCAAATTAATTGTCATGACCCCGGTCTTATTTCTGTTGATCCTTTGTATTAGACATAACGTGTGACACACAATAGGAATGTTATATCTAACATTAAAGTGATCAAGAACACTGGCTTTGCGAAGTTAGCAGATAAAGGAGACACATATTTCACCAAGTACAAATTATATTATTTTAAAACTAGATTGACTATATATTCTTCCCATTATCTTCAGTTATTTGTATTCTATAAAATATTTTATATCATATTTGGATCACTTAAGGGTTTTTTTAAATGCTTTTAATTTTAAGGTGTTTTTTCTCCACAGATTTTATAGCCATAACTTCATGTGGAGTGGCTAGTTCCAATTCTTTGGAATGCTTTAGCATATACACTTTTATAATTCTTATTTGTGGATACTGACTTAACTCCTGGAAGTAGAAAGGGTGGTTGTTTTAGTTAGGGTTTTACTGCTATGAACAGACATCATGCCCAAGGTAACTCTTAAGGACAACATTTAATTGGGACTGGCTTACAGGTTCAGTGGTTCAGTCCATTATCATCAAGGTGGGAGCATGGCAGCATCTAGGCAGGCATGGTACAGGAGGAACTGAGAGTTCAACACCTTGTTCTGAAGACAAACAGGAGAAGACTGGCATCCGCAGGCTGCTAGGAGGAAGCTCTCAAAGCCCATACCTACAGTGATACACTTCCTTCAACAAGACCACACCTCCAAATAGTGCCACTCCCTGGACCAAGCATGTTTAAACTATGATAGCGCTACTTCATAAATTTATTAGAGTAAATTGGGACTGGAAGTATCCATATGAGTAATAAAACCTTACCAGGGAAGCCAGAACCAAAACATTTATTGGACAGGAAAAAGCCAGGCAAGTGTGTAACTCATCTGGGTTCCATGAAGTGGTGGGCTCCTAGCACTGTGGTAGTGATGGCCACTACCAACTCAGTGTGCATGTCAAGCGCCTTTGGGAGAGAACTACTCAGTGTGCTCTGATATTCAGCTCATCTCCATTTCTGCTGTCTATGCAATCTCTTCAGCTGTTGTCTGTTTGTCCTCCAGTTTACCCATCTGGACTCAATTCCTCAGCTTCCCTCTCAAACCTGTGACTTACAGTGGCGGAAGCTCATCTCTCCTGGTTTCCACCTTTATCTTCTCATTTTTTTTGAAACTTTTTCCTTTAATTTTTTGCACTCACTCTGTAACTTACATGTACACACACACACACACACACACACACACACACACACACACTCATATTCGCACATATGCATACACACATGCCCACACAGAGACAATCATGTACACTTACACATGCACACACATAGTATGCGATGTGCAATTTGCAATGCTGAGAGTTGATATCTAATTACTATTTAAGGTTAGAACAGAAGGACCTATGTTAGCCCCAGCCCTCATCACCAGGAGAGTGGGGCCATCTGGCCAATAGTTGTCTTGTTATCACCATTCCTTATGACTTCATGTTGTTCAACATACTCTGACATTGGGAAAGATACAAATGTGTCCACCCCTATGTTTCTGACATAAGCACACTAAAGACACTTCAATTTCATCCAAAATTCCATGAACAAGTGTTCAAGTCCATGAGTCCATGGGGAAAATTGTCTGTCCATTATGCAATGTACTGTGCTTTGGCTTTCTTACCGAAGGTGATGACTTTAACTCCTGGTTTCTAGGATCTAATCAGCAGTAAATGATCCCTGAACTAGTATCATAAAAAAATCCATCTGGGGATGACCATGTTGGTGCTTCATTGATTTTTTTCAATGTTAGTAGACTATGGTCCAGACAATGTTAGGAGATAGTAGAGCTGCCATGTGTCTCAAAAACATCTGTTGGCATGGTACCTGTTTTCTGTCGTATGGAGCCGAAAAACCAAACCAAATGAAACCAAAACAAAAAATACTTCTGGCAGTTGTGAAGATACTAAAAATTTTTAGTAAATAGTGGTTGGGATGAAAGTGTCGGGAAGGAACATGCTTTACAGACTGACTGGAATGAACTTCTCTGAAGGTATGATACTGAGGTGAACCCAGGTTATGATCCAGCATCCAGCTGGAGGATGATATGGCAGAGTAGCCCCAGCCCTGTGCAGGGCAACAAGTGATGAAAGAACAGGATGGTACCCATAAGGAACTAAGTGGACAAGGATGAGCATAGGGTATAGAGGACAGAGAGGGGTGTGTGTACAGATGAGACCAAAGAAGTAGGCAGAGGCAGATCTAAAGCCAACATGTCCCACTGCAGTCAAGAGCCCTGTACAGAAAAGGTAGGGTGTACAGAAAATGATGGTGGCTCCACTCAGCAGCAGAGCAAGCTTGGATTTCAAACCCAAGTGAGTTTTCTGATAGGATAAACTGAAGGTGTGTTTCACCTGTGATCTCACCAACAACATGAAGGGAGATCTCAGGAGAAGGGAGAATAAATCTCCTGTTCATTAGGACAAAGTATGCATGGATGTGAGACTACAAAATCTGGAAAACTGGTGGAAAGCAATAGTTAATTCAAGCAATTTACTATTCCTGTGTGGCAATAGGGTGCTATTAATATGAAAAGGCTTGAACTTTAAATTAAAATTACTAGGGATACAAGGGACATACCTCAACATAATAAAGGTAGCTTACAGTGAGCCCACACTTGACATCATTCTAAACTGAGAGATATTGAAAGCATTTCCACTAAAATAAAAAACAAGTGAAGGGTGTCCACTCTCCATGTTTATTCAATATTGTACTTGCAGTCTCAGTTAGATCAATGAGACAACTGGAGGAGATCGGGGTGGGAGGGTACTAATAGGAAAGGCAAAAGTCAAAGTATCTTTATTTTCAGATCATATGAACATATTTTTTTAAATCTAAAGGACCCTAAAGACTTCCCAGGAAAGTTCTACAGATAATAATAGTTTCCACAGAGTAGCAGGGTATAGAACTAACACACAAAGATCAGTAGTCTTCTTATAGATAAATGACAGAGAATGAAATCAGGGAAACATTACCTTTCTCAGTAACCTCAAAAGCATGTTGGGGTAACTCTAACTAAGCAAGTGAAAGACTTGTATAATAAAAAACTTCAAGTTATTGAAAAAAAAATTGAAGAAGGCATTGGCGATGTAAAGGTCTTTCATGCCCATGGATATATAGGATTAATGTTATGAAAAAGGCCAGCCTTCCACAAGCAATCTACAGATTCAATGTGATCTCCATGAGAATTTCAACATCATTCTTCACAGAAATAAAGAAAAATTCAACTTCATATGGAAACATACCCCAGAGTACCTAAAACATCTCTGAATAATAAAAGTATTGCTGGAGATCCTTGTTCTCAAATTGAATCACAGAGCTATAGTAATAAAACCATCGTGTTATTGGAATATTAAACCAGACACATTGATTAATGAAATAGGATTGAAGGATCAGACGTAATTCCACACACCTATGGGCATTGATCTTTGACAAGTCAAAAATAGACCCTGGAGAAAGACAGCATCGCCCACCATGTTTATTACCATGCAAAAAAACCTCAACTCCAAACAGATCAAGGGTGTCAGCATAAGACCAGACACAGTGAATCTGATAGAAGAGAAAGTAGAAGATGGACTCGAACTCATTGGCACAAAAGAAGACTTTCTGAACAGGACACTGATAGCACAGGCATTAAGACCAACAATTAATAAATGGAATCTCATGAAGCTGAAACATTTCTACATAGCACAATAGCAGACTGTAGAATGGTAAAAAATTCACAAGTTATATATCTGACAGTGGGTTAGTATCTAGAATATACAAAGAACTTAAAAAAATCAATAAAACAAATAACCCAAATTAAAAATGGGATATAGAACTAGAGAATTCTAAAAGATGAGACACAAATGCCTAAGAAGTGTTTCAGTGTTTAATATCCTTAGTCAGCAGGGAAATGCAAATTAAAACTACATTGAGATTTCATCTTACCCCAGTAAGAATGACCAAGATCAATTAAACAAATGACAAAACATGTTGGCTGAGAAAAAGGGGAACATGCAGGGAAAGGGGGATACTTATTCACTGCTGGTGTGGGTAAAACCTGGTTCAGCCACTATGGAGGTTCCTTAAAAAGCTTCAAATGAACCTACCACAAGATCCAGCTCTACCGCTCATGGGCATATATCTGAAGGGCTCTACATTTTACTACAGACATACTTATTCATACATGTTCATTGCTGCTCTATTGATAATAACCAGAAAATTTAAACCATCAAGATGTCTACCAAATGATAACTGGATAATGAAAATGTGGTATATTTATATAAAAGAGTATTGTTCATATGTTAAGAAGAAATAAAATTTCAGATAAATGGATGGGGCTAGAAACAAGTATCCTTAGTGAAGAAACCCAGACCTCAAAAGAGGCTTTCTCTTGTATGTAGAGGTTAGCTTTTAAACTTTGGACTTGTGTGTTTCAAGCAGAATATCCCCAGGAGATAGGTAGCTAGTAAGGGACTTGGAGGAGTAGAGAATTTTTCAGAAAAGAGGGACTAGAATATAATCTTATAAAGAAATAAAGGAGAAACTAGAATAAGAGGATTAAATAAGAGGGGGATGGGAGAGCAGAGTAAAGGAGGGAATATGGACAAGAGTGCTAAACACTAAAGACCCTTTAAAAATCATATGCAAACTTACTACTGAAGAAGCTACTTAAAATAGATATACAATTTAAATGGGGGAGACAGTGCTCCAAATAAATATATTATGCCACCCACTATAACCTCCAGTGCCAGGAATGAAGAATGGGTTACAGGTGGTTGAGTAATTGACCAAAGGGGTCCTATGAGACCCATTCCTCAAACATCACAGGCTATTTCCAAGGTTATTGGTTGCTATCCACAACCTGACTTTAAGTCCATAATGTTGAAGACACCACTTACCTATGTCTTCAACATGGAGAAATGAAACTGGTGCCAAAACAGAAATTTCACCTCTGTTGGGAGGGTGAAAGTCCTTATGCCCAAAAATCTCCAGGGAAACCAGTAATATTAATCATGCCGATTGACCTCCTAAAGAAAGGACATATAGCCTGTTTTTCCATCTAGAAGGCTGGGAATTTGAGGAGATTAACAGTCCAGTGAACTGCGTTATCTGTTGGGCCAGACCATGTCAAGCTCCCACAACCTGGACCAAAAGTGGCTAGCAGTCTAAATGACCCTTACATACTGATATATTCAGGGGTTCCCCCAAGCTCCCAGAACCAGAACCAGAAGCAGAGATGGCTAGTAGTCCAAATGACCTCTATGTTGTCCCAGTCCCTAACCAAGAAGCTATCTGAATTTGATACCTATAGGGAAAGGGAAAGTCGGTTTCCTCCAGTGGAGTGTCACTAGGGATAGCAAGCACACTCCAGGGCAGGCCCTGTGCACACAAAATGGGCTTCATTTTTTAACATGTGCCTTTTGTTTAATTTTTAAATTTTTTGTATATTTGCAAGGAGGAAGAGAGAATGTTAAGTTGGAAGGGTTAGGAGTCCTGGAGGATCTGTGAGGAATGGATGGAGGGAGGTGAGAGAATATTATCAAAATATTATATGAATATTATATGAGATATTTTAAAAATGAAAATGAAAAGAGAAAAGGAAATAGGAAGAAAACCCTAAATTTTAACCAAAAAAATTGAATTATGATTAAAATAGGAACATTTTCCAAGTTGAGAGGAAATTCCCCATTGGTTATAGCCCACATTCTTCCCCTGCTCCTCTTGGCTCAGCAGACACTGTTATTGGACAGCAGTAGCTCCAGCAGGTTTCTGATGCCATTATCTGAAGGTCTGAAGGTCTGAAGGTCTTTATTGTTGCCATTACAACAGGAGCAGCGAGAACAAATGATTTTGCAATACATGGATGAGACCTCAAGATGAACAACTTTCCTAAGTCTCAGATGAGTCTTGGGAGGCTACAAGACTTTCCCCTGGCTGAAGTCCGCTGTGCATATCTGAGTTTAGAAACTGAATCCACTATATAACCAAAGAGTTTTTATATGACTCCAATTAAAATTTCTAAAAATTTCAAAAATATAATAGATAAAATCTTGGGTACATTTGCATTTATTATTTTATACATTTTAATACCTTTAGAAAAATGTATAAAAGTTTTCATAAAAGAACCTTAAAATTAACAACTAGTTTCTCATTTTTACCACACGATGGCACTGTAAGCTCAGTAATATACCCACAGTGCCTTAATGAAAAAAAGGATTTCATTGATTTATACACAAGACAAGTTCATAGCTCTCTCAATGTGGGTTATACCTGCATAAGTGCATGTGTGAGAGAGACAGACTTTTTTTTTTAGAACAGCTCTCTCCTTGAGACTTGGAAGTTAAAGACAGAATTTCAGAAATACTAAAGAAAAATATATTAATCTGGAATATTCTAAATTCCAATTATGTCATGTAGAAAATAAGTTATCCTTTGCATTAACATAGCTATCCAGCCAAGGAGTTACTTCTGATTAGCAGAAGGAGTCCATAGAGTTAACTCCAGTGTCTGTGACTGTACCTTTGCTGCTTACTGGTTTTGAGATAGGAAACACAGTTGAGATTCAGAAAATGGTAAAATAATAATAATAATAATAATAATAATAATAATAATAATAATAATAATAATAAGTTTGTGGCGACTATCTTACTTGCTTCTTACTAGCAAAGAGCTAATTTATGAAGAGTCAAGGCTTCCCCTTCTCTTTAAAGTGGACTTGCTGTGGCTACTGCAGAGACACTGCTGTAAATTATGATATCACATGAAAGACTTGCTTTAAATCAGGGTTACACTTGCTGTGTGTGACACACACACACACACACCTTTAACCCAACGCTTAGAATACAGAGGCAAGCGTATCTCTGTTTAAGGCCAGCCAGGGCTACATAGTATAAAATGAGGATTTGCATGAAGAGCTGAGCTCTTGGGGGCTCTATTATCTCTGTTAGCAGATGTTTTACTCATTTATATAGAAAATCCTAGGGATACTGCCAAAAAATTAGAAAAATTAATAAATCCATTTAAAGATACAAAGTCAGCATATATAAACAATAGCCTACTACATGCTGATAGTTAGATACAAGATATCTGAGAAAGATGTTGAGAAAATAATTCATTTGTAATAGGTCCAAAAAAATTAGAAATGTATTTAATTGAGGCATTAAAGATCTCTACAATGAAAACAAGACATTTATGAAGAAAAGAAACATCTTGTGCTTATGGATTGGAGGAATTAATATCATTAAAATATCCATATTATCAAAAGCTCTCCATATTGAATGCAGTCTCTATCAAAATTTTGTTGAATAGAAAAAAATAGCAATGGACTTATTTGGAACCATAAATGACCCTGAGTGGCCAAAAACACTCTTGAGAAAACCCAAAACTGACTTCATACAACTTGACTTTAAAATATACTTACAGAGCTATAATGGGCAACACTGTGTGGCATCATGCTATAAAAATAGCCACAGATTGGTAGAATGCAATCCATACACTTAAAGACACATGGATTTCAGTAAAGGTGGCAATAAAACACATCTGACTAAGAAAACTCTCTTTAATAAATGACTCTGGGGAAACTCTGCATCTGCATTTAGAAGAATGAAACTAGACCATATTCCTGATCATTCAACAAACTTATCTCAAAACAGATTAAGATTTAGAGATATGGAAAATATGAAACGATAAAGCTACTAGAAGAAAATGTAGCAGAAATGCTATGTGAATTTGGTTGGGTGAGGATTTTCTTTGTGTTTGAGACAAGGCTTCTTTATCTGGCCCAGGCTGGCCTCAGACTCAGGATGGATCCTTCTGTCTCAGTCTCTCAAGGGCTGGAATTATAGGAATGAATCAACAAGACTGGCTTCCAGAAATGCTATTTTGAAGAAGAGTATAAAAGACAGGCAACAATAAGAGAACAAGCATATACTTTTACATTAAACTTAAACTTTTCTCCAGCACAAAGGAAGAAATCGATGGTTGAGAGACAACCTGAAGAACAAGACACCATTCCTAACCTGTGCAGGGACATCATGTCTGCCGTGTTTGAAGAACTCAGAGAACTTAAGAAAAAAAATAATAAACTTAAAATATGAATAAAAGAACAGAGCAAATCACTCTCAAGAAAGACCTATGAATGGCTAAAGATGTAATACTATGTCACTAATTACCAAAGAGATGGAAATTAAGATCACTATGAGATGCCATTTCATTCCAGTTACACAGTCAATAAAGAAAAAGGAAAAGCCCACTGCAGCCACCACTAAAACCTAACCTGACTCCTGCAAAAGGTAAACCAAGAGAAGACAAGAACAATCCCAATAAAAGACAAAACGTAAATGCTGGGAGGGTGACACTCTTCTTTCAGCAGTCTGTTGTTAGAGGTGTAAATTAGTATATCCATTCTGGAAAATGCTGTAAATTAAAAAGCCAAGAAATTCAGAAATGGGCACATTTCCACTCCTGGGGGTGTACCCAAAAGAATGAAACCAGCATGTGAAAGAGGCACCTATTTCTGCATCCCAGTAGTGTCTAATGCTAATTTAGAGACTGGTAGATTCTCCACTATCCAAAATCTTGTTCATTTTTTGTAATGAAAACATTCAATGGTTGGGGGTGTAGGTCAGTGGTACTGTGTCACATGTACAAGGCCCTATGTTCAGCCCTCAGTACCACAAAACAAAAAGGAAAAGGAAGGGAGGGAAAAAGGGAAAGAAGGAAGAAAGGAAATGAAGGCCAGCAAGGACGGTAACATCAAAATCCTCTCTCCCAAGCATTTTAAACCTTGCAGTGCAAACCTGCTGACTATCGTCCCCTCTTGTACCAGAACTCCAGAAGTATTTATCCTTTTTGGTTGTGACTTTGTATTGCTAACCAGCTTTTAATGTCCTCTTTTCCCAACTCTCCCTGGCCTCTGGTAACCACTTCACAACTCTCTAGGGACTCTGTATTCTTAGATTATACATCCAAGATCATGAGTTGTTTGTCTTATCATGCCACCAGTGAGAATTGGCCCTAATGGGGTCATGATAGCAGGAGAGCTGTCCCTGCCCTTCAGTCACTGCAGCAATTCAGAGAAAGGCCATGCACCTACCTGGACAGCAAAGTAGAATTGATCCTGATGGCTGGGTGCAGGTGAGCTGCACAAGGGTGTCAGCCTGAGAAAGCTGGCCCCTCAAATTGTCTGCTGTGTGACAGTGTGAACAAGGGAGAAATGCCTTCCCCAACCCTTGCCCCTTGCCGCCTATGGCAGTCCAGAGAGCTGGCCCTGGGATCATGAGAGTGGGATTGCTGGCTATGTCCCTCACCAGCTGCAACACTCAAGAGACAAAAAGATATACTGTGGGACACACTGTGACACACTACAGCTTCCACGATGAGATCTTTTTCTCTGTTGGGGGTGATGTTGCAAGGGTGGAAGGTAGTTATGAGCTGAGGAGGGGTGAGTGGTATTGGGTACATGATGTGGAATTCACAGTGAACCAATAAAAAGGTTTTTAAAAAGTAAGACACAAGGCATGGGTTTCACGATGGCATCTTCATACACATGTGCCGTTATCCATGTTAGGGGCCGCTCCCTTCCCCCATTGACCTTTCTCACCCCCGATTCCTGTATTTTCAGTCCCCACTTCCTTCCACATGTAGTCTGTCCTCCAGTTTCACAACACAGGCTTTCCATTCCCCATTGCCTCCTTAAGGTCTTCTCTTGCCCTTTCTCAGTCTTCTTCCTACTTTCATGTCACACACTCATGAACATTGACACATACACACATGCACACACATACACATGAACACTCACATATAAGCACACATGCCCCCACACACACATGCACAAGCACATGCACTGAAATACACTGACATGCGCGCACACACATGTACATACACACACGCACACACAGAGACTTAAATCCAGCTGTAAAGTGACAAAGCAAAGGAAAATGATATCACCAGTCTTATTTCAAGCAAGGATATTCTTTGATACTCTGGGACATTCTGGATACCTTGATTCTCAGGCTTGGAGAATGGCACTGAGTACACAGGGTGGCTGAGCCATCTAACCATTTTTGAGAACGTGATCAAAGATCAGAGACAGGCACCAGAATGAGGCAGAGTCCTGCTACAGGATAGAAGACCACAAAGGACAGTTGTTGCATGGTGTGTCATCGTGTCAGTTTCCAGAGCAACCACTGCTGATCTGGAGGGTTCAAGTCCAAAATCAAAGCATCAGCTTTCTCTGTGAGTACCAGGGTTACCTGCTCCACAGCCTTCTCCTGCTGCCTACGGTTCCTTGGTGTGTGGTAGCAAGAGTTCAGCTTTCACATGCTATCCTCCTGTGCATGAGTGTGTTGCCAGCTATGATCTGTCTCTGTTCATTCCTAGGGGTGAGTTCAGTCATGCTCCTTCTCTATGTGTAGAGTGGAGAGATATCTCACTTCTGTCCTCTCTCAAGTCCCCTCAGTAACGGGGATTCTCTCTAATTCCCATTCGATCCCTCCCTTCCCCTACATGAGATCAGAGTCTCACATAGTGTGTCCCCTTCCCAAGCTTCTTACCTCCTCCTTCCTTTTATAGTTTCTTTTTAAATTATAGACTGAGAAGCCTTTGTTCCTGGTGCTCCTCCGGTCACACACAGTCAGCCTCTGCATCTGTGGGCTCCACATGTGAGGATGCCTCCAGACCAACTGGACAGGTAAGGCTTTTAGGTTGCCAGTCTCTGGACAATAAACCACTGTAAGCACTTACACAACACTCATTCTCCTAGCTAGGTTTTATTTTATTTTTGCCAATTTGTCACAATTTGTTGATGAGGGAGGGCCCAGTTTGTTGTGAGTGGTACCATTCCTATGCGGGTAGTCCTGGGTGGTATGAAAACAGGCTAAGAAGTCTGAAGATAATGGGTGATTTCAAGCATTAGATGTTCTTCCAGAGGGCTTGGGTTTGATTCCCAGCACCCACATGGCAGCTCACAACCATCTGTAACCACAATCCTGAGGGTTCTAATGTCTTCTTTCACCATCTATGGGCACTCTGCACACATGTGCACATATCTGCAGGCAAAAAAAAACCCATACACACAGAATAAAATATCAAGCAAGTCAGTACAGGGTAAGCAAGCCATTGGGGGCAACAGTAAACTGTGTTTCTCCATGGTTCTGCTTCCATTCCTGCTTCCAGGTTCCTGCCTTGAGTTTCTGTCCTGCCTGCCCTTCATGATGGACTATAGCTGTAAGCTGAAACGCACACTTTTCTCCTTCAGTTACTTTTGGTCCTGGTGTTTTATCATAGGGCACTTGCACTGTGTTACTTATATCACAAACAGCACAGAGGACAGAGATGAAAGACAGAGAACTCAGAGAGAGAAAATACAGGGAAGCAACATCCTGGAGGTAGCCAAGCCACCTCCAAAACTTACTGACCGCGGACTTACTAAAAACCAAGGGAGGAGGAGAGGTCTCCTGAAATGAGGAATTTTATTATAGTTGAGGGGACAATGGGCGCAAACTCTCTCAGTAGAAGAGCAAGCACTTCCTTCTATCGGTATACTTGTGAAGTCATCTACCTGATAATGGCTGAAGAGAGTTTGGTTTCCCCCCAGAAATTAGAGACCATGCTTAAAAGAATAATGATCGAGGAAGACATCTGGACATTGACCTCCGAGTCCCACACAGGAGCACATGTTCATGTGTGCACACACAAATGATAGCCACTTCACCCGATTTTAAGCTTCTACCAGCTTAAAAATATTTTATTTGGAATGAGTTAATAAGTCACGTCTTTGTTTACTTGTAATTAAACTAAATTTAAAGACCCTGACCTGCCTAAATGCAGACTTGCTCTTAATTAAAATTAGCCTGAAGTCAAAGTGTTCTGCATTGAGTGATTGACATTCAGGGCAGAAAACTCTAAAAAACCCAACTTTCCTCCTATGCAGTGAATCCTTTGCTAAGAAGATAAAGCTGGGAGGAGAAGCCAGATCGGTGATGAGACGAAGTTTCCACCCTGAGTCAGTGAGAAATGCTCTAGCGGAGGTGAAGCCAAGCTCACCACTGTGCCCTAGACATGTCTCCAAGCCAGTTTCATAGGCACGCACCTATTTGGTATTAAAAAATAAAAATGTAGTATATTGCCAACATGTCAACATGGATGGGGGAAATCCTACAAGGCCCCACTTCTGGATATAAAACTACAGTGGCTGCCAAGAAAGAGAGAATGAGTCTTCTCCAGAGATGAGCTCCCTGATCGGCCAGAGGTCTTTTTGTTATTTTGTCTTTCTTATTTATATTTATATTTATATTTATATTTATATTTATATTTATATTTATATTTATATTTATATTTATATTTATATTTATTTATATTTATATTTATATTTATATTTATATTTATATTTATTTATTTATTTTGGGGTCATGATTTTTAAAGGGAGCAGGAGGCATGGAGACAGGATGGGGAGGAAATGATGAAAATACATTTCTCATGTTTAAAGTTCTCAAAAAAAAATCTTTAAAAAGAAAATGGTGTGACAGACGCAGAGGTATCTGCATCAACTTTTGACCTTAGTGTCCATTAATAACAAGAAGATGTTGTGAGCTCTTGAGATTAGACTGTGGAACTGAGAACAGAAACAAACTACTCTGGTGTCTTGCGGTTTCCATACTAGGTTGTCCAAGGAGATAAAACTGTGCAGACTGAAACAAACAGTTCACTCAGGCAGTGGGCGACAAGGAATTCCTTCTTGCAATCTAGATCCACTTGAAGAACAAGAAGAGCTTTGACCTCCTGTGAGACGAATCAATTAATCACTTCAGGTGTTTTGGTCCAAGTTTGCTAATGAGTACCATTACTGTCCTCAGAATACTGACCTTCCAAAAGTGGCTTCAGGACTTTCCAGTTTCACCTTACCTGGGAAGGCAGACTGGCATTCTGTTGGATGCTTTGTCCCCAAAGCTCCTGGAAACTATCCCAAGTGATAAGCTTTTTCCTTCACCGCTCTCTCAAGTGACCCATTTTTAAGTTTTCAATTTAGTGAATTTTAAATTAAGAACATAACTGGAAATACAAGATGAACTTGTTTGCTCGTTATTTGTTTGCTTTGCATCTCTTCTCCTTCAGGGGGAGGGGCAGCATCTATCTAAGTCTTTGTGAGGCTAAAATAGCAGAAAGTGTTTTAGAATAAAACTATCCTTACACAATTCCCTCCCTCATCCTTCCCCAGGTCATATGATCATGCAATGAACTTGGTTCAATCCAACAGGTAATCCACCAGGCTGTGCTCCAGACAGTTAAGTGGCCTTAACATAAACTTTGCAAGCAGGAGGGAGCTTGCTAGATAAAAGCATCATTTGTCTTTTGCTTACTTGCTCTGTGCCCTACCCATTGTCCGGTGAGGATCCCTGGGAGGTGGGAGACTTGGCTTGCCCTGGGCACTCCATGAACAGCTTTTCTCCTCTTTGGCACAGAGTGGCTATTTACTGGATACACATTCCGGAGCTTTGATGGATGGGTGAGCTCCACTTCACCTGCACAGAACTAAAGAGATCAAGACTTGGGGAGGTCTTTTTCCGCCCAGTGGTGTCAGTGATTTAGAGTAACAACCCAGCTGACTCCATGATCTTCAAGGGGAGGGGCCATCCTTGAGTTCACAGACAAGAGTAACAAAGGTTTGCTTATGGTGCAGTGGCCTTTGTTAGCAAAGAGGTTTTGTATGCCCAGCTACTGTGGGCTCCCGTCCTCCTCGTCCGTTTACTGTGGCTGTCCTCCATTCTGACAGGGTCTGAAGCCTTTTATCTTCCAATTTGAACATCACTTTGAAGCCTCTGCAAGGACTATGTTACAAATTTAGTGATAGACAAACTCAAATAGTTGAACAAGGAGTGAGAGAGGATGGGGAAAGATACAGACAGACCTGCTAATGGGAAAGTGGAAAAACATAATCTAATCATCCCTGAGTTAGAGAAAAACATCCTTTGTTCCCCATCTCACTGAAAAAATCCCAGGTATGCAGGGTCATGGCCTCAAGCTTCATCTGGCTCCGCAGCTGGGTTATGATTTGCAATAAAGCAAACCTTTCAAAGGTATTCAACTTCAGCAGGTTGTTTTGCTGCGCAGAGGAGGCTAGCTGGCAGTGCATGGGTTCTGGCCATGCTCCTCTGGAGGGGGCCACTACTCCTAGTCAGCAGTGACATTTTATTTTACTTCAACTGTCTTCATCCAGAGACCAGAAGGATGACCAAAATGGTGCTTCTGTGAATTTTCTTTCTTTAGATTTAAGTGTAATCTCAAAGAGAAGTGCATTCAGTTCTGACGCTAAGCAACTTTAGATCTTCCATAACATTGGTGAAAAGAACATAGAGTCTGAATCCAGGGCTCAGTTAGGCAAATGCTAGACTTTTTACACACATTGCCTATCCTTCTGATTTCATTTAGAGATAGGGTCTTCCCAAGTTGCCAAGACTGTTCTTGGGCTTGTGACCTTTCTAGTTTAGAGACCTGAATATGTAGGGTTACACATGTACCAACTATTTAATAACTCTTCTCCATGGAAAGCCACTGCCTGACTTGATGGAATTGATATTTTTTTGCTGTTGCTGAGGGTCATGCATCTTACTTGATGGGCATTGCATATTTATTAAAGTCAGCATAAAATGATGCATACTCTTAGCTATACTCACATAACAGCTTAAATTTTATTTTTTCTGGTGTTGATGCATAAACCCAGAGGTGTGCACATGCTGGGCACCCCTTGTATTCTGAGCTGCATCACCACCCTAAAAGTACTTTAATAGGGAGTCATATTTATCATTTTCCCCTATGTACCTCCAATTGTTCATACCTGATGAGATACAGGAACCGAGTTTTCTTGACTAAATATACCCTCAGATTTCTTTATGTTTTGATCACCCCCTTCTAATTTATCTTGTGTGGGCTACTAAAAACCACACAAGTGCAAATATTTCCATATACACACATTTATTTTACTTCCATGCCCATTTTCCTTTATTCAGGTCTGATTACTTGCAGACCCATCCGATGGGTAAGCACCAATCCTTGACACTCTGTGATGCTTGCAGACAGGAGTCTAGCATGGCTGTCCTCTGAGAGCCTCCACCCAGCAGCTGACTCAGACAGACAGCAGACACCCATAGCCAAACAATGAATGAAAATTGGGAACTCTTATGGAAGAATAGGAGGAATAGCCCCAAAGGGGATAGAAACTCCACAGGAAGACCAACAGAATCAGCTAATCTGGGCTCTTGGAGCTCTCAGAGTCTGAACCACCAACCAAAGAACATACATGGTCTGGACCTAGGCCTCCCTGCATGTATGTTGCAGGTGTGCACCTTGGTCTTCTTGTGGGTCCCGAACAACTGGAGCAGAGACTATCCCAAAAACTGTTGCCTGTACAGGAGATATGTTCTTTTAACTGGGCTGTCTTGTCTGGCCTCAGTGGGAGAAGAAGTGCCTAGTCTCTCAAAGACTTGAAGTGCCAGGGTAAGAGAATACCCAGGGGGTCCTACCTGCTCAGAGGAGAAGGGAAAGGAAGATGGGGGAGGGGTTGTGGGAGGGAGTAACCAGGAGGGGGCCAGCAAGCAGGATGGAAAGTAAATAAGCAAAATAAAATAAAATAAAATAAAATAAAATAAAATAAAATAAAATAAAATTTAAAGAAATGTCATAGGGGAGAAAAAGATTGCTCAGCTAAGGGCTGAGTTAAGGGCTCTGGATACTCTTGCAGAGGACTTAGGTTTGGTTCCTCGCATCCACAAGGAGGATCATTCATAACTCTAGTTTCAGGGGATCCAGTGCCCTCTTCTGACTTCTGCAGGCACCAGGCAAGTATATGGTACATATACATACATGTGGGCAAAAATATTTTTACATACAACATAAATAATTAAAAATTGTATTACATATCTATAAAAAAACCCTGATTATCTTTTAAGGATCCAGCTTTTCATTAACCATTTTTGAGCACCGTGTTTGTAAAGGAAAGGTTCATGGTTAACCTTAAGAATTCATATTGTAGTTGGCTCTGTAAATCATAATGCTATCTGTATTAAGATCGTTATGTTTAAATATGAAGCCATCATTGCATTCATGGTAGCATCGAAAGGGAATGGGATGGGGGCATTGGTTTGAAGGTTATCAACTCTGTGTGACAAGCGCCAGCACAATGCTTGCTACTTCTTTATCGTGTGTCTAGAGAGTGGATCACTTCAAGTTTTTTTCAGATGGCTCAGTGCATTATTCAAATTATTTTAAGTATTTGCTTTAAAACCTGCAACTTCTTTGTTTCTGATGATAAAATTATACTAAACGTAAGTAAGGAAAGGAGCAGCGTGATTTCATCTTCCTGATTCACCTGACGGCATGATCTCCTCCATGTGGTATTTCCTGTTTTCTCTTATTGAATTACTAAAGCAGTAGCAGCAGCAGCAGCAACAATAACAACAGCATCAACGACAACAAAAAAGAAAAAAAATTTAGTACTGTCATACCACCAGTCAAAATTTCTAGATCATTTTTTACTCTTAAGCTAAAAACAAAATCCCTCTGCATCCTTTAATACGCAAGTTAATTCAAATTTCCTAAAACTGAAGACAGAAACGGACAGGCTGCCTTGGCTGTTCTCCAGGTACAGACCTGTAGCGGTAGTTGGTTCACCACTCTGCCTCCCGCAGGGTCTCACACACACACTCGCCTAGGAGGGCTTTGGATTTGTGAATAAAAGACACACACACACACACACACACACACACACACACACACACACACACGTCAGTTAACTTTTGACATGTCTTGACTAGCTCAAAGGCTGGGCAGTTTTAATCCTCCCCAAGGCTATCACACATTTCCCTCCTGTAATCCTAGCTTAATGCCCTCTAATTCTATATTTTATCTTTGTTGTCCTGGCTTCTTCTGGGCAGCTGCCTAGTTTTTGCTGCTCAAGATGCTTTTGGGCAGCCTTCTGGGGATTGCATTCTTTCTCACCTACATTTTGGATGATTTTCCTTCTGCAGCTCTAAATCTGATCCATCTTCCTCTGAATCATGGTATTTCTCCCAGTTCCTAGCCCACGCCAATCTAAAGTTCCTGACTCAGTCTACCTGCCCAGTCATTGGCTGTTGGCTCTTTATTGATAGATCAAGAACCAATTGGGGACAAGGACCTTTAGCATTTGAGCTTGCAGGTTCCTGATTTTGGGGGTTGCAGGATTAATTTAAAGCATTAGAACCAATTCCCAACATAGATCTGTGACATCTTTTGGGTTAAGGATCTATCCCTCAGTATTCTGACTAGGCTGGATGTTAGGACTTTAAAGGGAAACTTGGAAAGGGGGTAACCAAGTTCTATTGCCAAGAGTGGATTTATTCATTCCTTTAGCAAACAGGTGAGTGTTTTTATTTTGACATAAGGAACCTTTGATGATACGTGACGGCTGCTGTGTTTGTTTTAGTTTCTCACTCACATCTAGTAATTTCAACATAAGAAAGGCTTTTACACTTGGTTTCTGTTCAGCAGCAGCATCAGGGTCTTGCATGTTCCGGAAGCTTGTCCAGTGAGGAGCACCTAGATTCTTTTTACACCTTTGCTCTTGTGAAACCTACTGGAATGAACAGGAGTGTGCAAAGGACTTATGTTTGCTTTGGTTGGCTACCTGGTGGTGGGATTGTTGAGTCCTATAGTGGTTCTATTCGATTGTTAAGAACAGTCTACCCTGTTTCCCATAATAACTGAATTCATTTCTATTTCCATCAGCACTGTGTAAAATTTTCTTTTCTTCATATCCCCAACACCTGTCATCCATCACCCTTTTTCCACTCTGTCTTTCTATCTCTGTTTCTGCCTCTCTTTCTCTCTCTGTCTGTCTCTATGTCTGTCTGTCTGTCTGTCTCTGTCTCTGTCTCTGTCTCTGTCTCTGTCTCTGTCTCTCTCTCTCTCTCTCTCTCTCTCTCTCTCTCTCTCTCTCTCTGCCCCCAAATGAGTGAGCACGTTTTGGATGGGTATACCTACCATTGTTTGAACAGACTAGAGGACAACTTTGGCTGTCATTCTTCGTTGTTTTTGAGATAAAGCTCCTCATTGGCCTGGGTCTGGGCAAGCAGGCTATGCTGCTTGTCTATGGAATCTCACAGGTGTGCTTGCCTCCATCTCCCCCATGCTGTGATTATAAGCACACATCACCATGCTCTGGTTTTGTTTTGTAGTGTTTTTTTGTTTGTTTGTTTGTTTTGTTTTGTTTTTAAATCTTAATGTGAGTTCTGGAGGATCAAATGTAGGTTCTTCTGCTCACAAATCAAGTACTACACCTGCTGAGCCACCATTCCAGTCCCTCCTTTCTCTTTCTGACACTAACTGCAATAGGAGGCAGGAAGGATGAATCCCAGTGGTTTTAAGTTGCATTTTCATAGGGTTAGCATTCATAATTATTTTCTGTAAACCTGTTGGCCACTTGTTAGTCTTTGGGGAAGGTCTGCTCTAGGCTTTCAGTTTGCTTTGTACAGGGTTATTTGTTTTTAGCTATTGAGTTCTCTTGACTTTTTCACATTTGCATATTAACTGATGAGCAAATGCATAGCTTGAAAATATATCCTGTTCTGTAGATAAGTTTATTTTATTTTGTTCTTAATTCTCTTGATTCATTTTTTCCCTCCTTGTTGCACAGTTTTTTAAAGTTGGTGAAATCCCACTATCTTTTTTTTGTTTGTTTAACTTTCATTTCTTTCTTTTATAGAAAATAGGTTTTTTTTTTACTCAATATATTTTTAATTTTTTTAAAAAACTCCATAACTTTACAAGGCAAACCAACTTTGAAATACACTGTTGAGTTTGTTTTGTGTTGGCTTCCTACTTCTGAGCATGAAGTCTAACCTTAACAGTGATTTGTTTCCCAGTGAGATTTCCTTGAAGAAAACTGATTTTTTTTTTCATTGCAAATGGCAATCAGCTCCTCATAGCTTCTGAGTTTGGGATGGAGCATGCGTCCACTTCTCCTTTCAGCTCTAGGACCCTGTCTGGTGCTGTCCTGTGCAGGCTTTGTGCAGGCTGCCTCAGTTTCTGTGAGTTCATAGAAGGCCTTGCTTCCACTCCAGGCGGCCCTTACACTCTTCCCACTGACTTCCACAGAGTTCCCTGAGCCCTGGGGATTTGACAGAGACAACCCCGTGTATTGCCTTGCTGCATGCTGTCTGACTACTCTTTGTTGCCTTTGTTGGGTCATATCCAATAAGACATTTGTCACATTAATGTCGTGGATGGTTCCCCTGTGCTTTCTTCTAGCAATTTAATTGTGTCGATCTTTTATATTTAAAAGATTGAAATGTGTCCAATTACATTTAGATCTTTAGTTGGAGTTGCTTTTCACTGTGGTGAGAGCTAGGGTTCTATGTCATTTTTCTATAGGTGCACATTTAAGGAGCTGTCTCTTCCCCAGTGGGTTTTCTTAGTGCTGGTGTCCAGAGAAAGTACTTTCATCATTCTGTGTAATTTTCCTCATTAGAAAACTGCACTTCCAAGACTTTAATTGCTATCTAATGGTGTTGAGCTAATAATGCCTTATGATTTCGACCTGATCCCTCAAGCTCAAGCCCACATACTCGGTCAAGGAAATAAAATTCAGGTGATGGTTCTTAAGTACTTGTAAATAAGACCTCATTGCAGTCTCTCTCTCTCTCTCTCTCTCTCTCTCTCTCTCTCCCTCTCTCTCTCTTTGTGTGTATGTGTGTGTGTGTGTGTGTGTGTTGGTATATGTATATGTGTACATGGTGGGGAGGAAAAGGGCTTCTTAAAAATAATATACTTTTATATTTTGAAATTATAATTATATCACTTCTCCCTTTCCATTTCCTTCCTCCATCTCATCCATGCATCTCATCCATGCATCTCCCTTGTTTTGTTTTTTTCTAAAATTTACAAATTGATGACCTCTGTTTCTTTAATTGTTGTACACACACACACACACACACACACACACACACACACACACACACACACTCTTAAGTACATAAATATGACCTTCTCAGTCCATATAGTTACCTGATCTCAGAACTGACCACTTGGTATTGGATAACAAGTTAGGGGGCTCTTCCTTGGAGAAGACCATTTCTTCTGCTCTAAGTGTTCCCTAGTTGCCTCCCCCTTCCTTGTTAGCATGTCCTCTGGTATTGTAATGATTCAGGTCTTCTTTAGGAAGCCACATTGATGAGACTTCATAGGTGTAACCTTTCTGACATTTCCAGAAGATACAGTCTCACAGCAAACTTCCCATTGTGCTGACACTTGCAATCTTTTCACACTCTCTTCCACAGTCTCACCCTCAGTAAACCCCGAGCCTTAGGTGCAAAGAATTTCGTGTTGATGTGTCAGTTGGCATTGGACACCACATGATCTTTTGTTTTCTGCATTTTAATTAGCTGTGGTTTTCTGTCATGCCTCCATCCATTTCAAATAGAAGTTTCTGTGATGGAGGGAGCAAGAATTAGATTTATTTTGGGGTATAGAAATAAATATTTATAATGTAGTTAGGAATTATGTTGGTTTAGTAAAGTGGCAATTGTAGGTTCTCCTCCAAGATTCACGATGTCTCTCGCCCTTGGTAATAACTAGGTTTTCATTGCCAGGCATGATTTCCCTCTTGTTGAGCAGGCCTTAATTCCAATTTGAGAGTTATTGGTTACCATCAAGGTGTGGGCACCACTATCTAACCCTTAGAGTTATTGCATTAATGTTGGTCATTGTTATCATTAACAGGTGTCATAGCAAGTTATGACTATTGGTTGCTTCTCTCTTTTGGAAGCTTATGTGGAATCTTTCAGTACTATGAAAGTTAGTCCTTAGGGAGGGGACAGTCAGGTCAGATCTAGGTTAGGGGTTCTCTGGGTCCTGTATCCAATATTAATGACATCTTCTGAAAAAGAGATTTTTACCTTTCACCTTTGGGAGGCAACCAAGGACAATATTGACAGCTTATCATGTTTTATGAGTCTCTTGGACAATCCAGACCAATAATTGAAAAGGAACTTCTTGGAGGGTGGAGAGATGGCTCAGTGGTTAAGAGCACTGGCTGCTCTTCCAGAGGTCATAAGTTCAATTCCCAGCAACCACATTGTGGCTCACAACCATTTGTAATTGGATCCGATGCCCTTTTCTGGTGTGTTAGCAACAGAATGCTCATATATATAAATAAATATTAAAAAAAAGTAAAGAAAAGGAGCTTCTCATTCCTGTTCAGATTTTTGCTAGGAAGTCTGTGACTTCTGGGCCAAGGGTGTGCAGAGCAATGTCAGCCTAGATGGGAAAACAATGTATGCATATGTCTATGCAAACGTATATGTATCGTGTGTATGCACTTTTAGGTAGAAAAATAGTAACATGATTTACTATGACTTTTTCAGAATCCTCACTATTATTTTATCCACCTCCTTCTTCTTACCACAATTAAAGCCTCCTCTCCCATTTTTTCCCCCATTTTTCTCTTCAATGAACCTGGTATTACCCATCTCTCTGGCTCATTGTCTCCTTTTATTTCCTGCTTTCTTCAGTCACCCTAGATTATATATGCACATCTGAAATCAAGTCACTGCAGTTTTGATTGGGCTATATTACATGCAGATGCACTTATGACAAAGCCATATTCAAGAGTATTTGGAGACAGCTCTTTTGGTACAAACTCAAAAGTTCCCTCATAACGACTCAGGGTGAGCATTATAGCTTTCATATCTCAGTCTAGGCACTCAAATCTGAGTCAGCATGAAATATCTATGTTTGGCTAAACATGAAAGGACTGTTCTAATGCTAAGTCATTAGATTCTCAAATAAAAATGTAATGCTTATGAAATCTAGTATTGAAAGATAGAGTCAGTGAAAGCAGGATAAAGTAGTATGTTCACAATATGGAATTGTATATCCACAATATGGAGTTGTATGTTCACAATATGGAATTGTATGTTCACAATATAGAGTTGTATGTTCACAGTGTAGAGTTGTATGTTCACAATATGGAATTGTATGTTCACAGTGTAGAGTTGTATGTTCACACTGAGTGAGTTTTACCTTGGAGATTTTTTTGGCTCATGTTACATCTAAGTTATTCATGATACAGAGTTGGGTCAGGTGATCTGTTCTCACACCAACCTTGAATAGGATATGAACTTTGTATGAACTTTGTATGAAATTACTTCTAGATATGATTCAAAATTACTCCCCTCTCACAAAATATCAACCTAAAAAGAGAAGAGTAATCATCAGAGACTGGGAAGAGTATGTGTTTTGGGGAAGTAAAGAATGGGAGGCTTCATATGACTAGTGTGCCCCATATGTATGAATGAAATACTATATAGAATTGATTAATTTGTACTATGAAAAGATATTGCAAATAGATGAACTAAATAAAAATTTTGATGATAGTTTTACCTAAAATATATTCTCCCTTCATTGTGAGAAATCCCCTTTTCTCTAATTTGACCATTGCAAAAATGTATGTTGATTATATAATTACATTCACATGTTTATATTTAATTGATTCTTTGTAAATTTCACATCTTGCACCCTAATCCTATTCATCTCCTTGTCCTTTCGTATCCACTCTTTGTCTTTGCAAACTTTCTTGCCTAAAAGTAAAATAAAATAGGATAGAATAAAAAAAAAAAGAAACTTGTCATGGAAGCTGTGATGTATCATCACAGTGTGACACACAGTGTACCTCTTTGTCCACACATCTTTAGGTGCAAATGCTCATTGCATTGAGTCATGGTCTGTTTTCAGGCCTCTGCCTTCTGTTACACTATTTATAGTTGATCCTTAGGAGGATTTCTCTTGGATATTCTGTTGTTGCCTTGTGTCATTGGAGATCCTGCAGCTCTGGATTTGCAGGAGTGTCCCTCTTATGTGCTCCAGCAGATCATAGATAGGGTAGATATTGGGTGGGTCAACTCAAAGCCCTGGCTCTGAATCTGGGAGGTAGTTGAGTTGGTCAGCCCACCAGCTCTCTTGCACCCTTGTTACCAGGGTGAGCTTTCCAACACTGCTCTGGCTATCTCTCCCTATGTTGCAGCCAGCAAGGGACAGGGCCAGCTCTCTTGCTCTCGTGTCCTTTGGACATGTTCCCCTGCACCTTTGCCAACAGGATCATCTCTACAGATCTGCCCAGGTGAAGTTCAGGGTTCATTCTACTGAGTCTGCTGCCAATAAAAGGCAGGGCCAACTCTCCTGATCTCATGACCTGGGGCCAGCACACTTGCCTGCTCACCCACACTCCTGCCACCAGGGTCAGCTCTACTGCACTGCCCAGGTCTAGTACAGGACCTTCTCTCCCAAGTGCTGCAACCAGAGAGGGGCAACTATATTTAGTTCTTACATAAAGTATTTTTCACTTTATAACGATTGCTCATTTGTAGAACTTTACAACAGGCAGTTACAGGTCCTCATTCAGTCCCCCAGAAGAACTTCTCTAAGTCAAGAATGCAACAGGAAAGTGTATCCTCTTCCCACATAGCCTTTCGACTTCCCTTTAATCCTCTATCCCTTCTCTATCTGCACATGCAGGCAAGCCAAGGGTCCATTATCCATCACTGGAAATCTGTGTTTAGGAGGGATGTTCCTGTCCCTGGAGAGAAGACAGTCTTGCCCATGCAAGATGCTTTCTTTCACTGTGTTAGCTAATGCATCACACTCTGACTTTCACCTTGGCTCTCAGCTAGATGGAAGAATATGTGGCTAAGAAGAAACTCCTACATCAGTGTGGTGAATGTAAACATCAGAAAGTCAAAGCCAGCATGATAAAGATTGTAGATAAGGACTGCATGTTGAACTTAATTAACTGGTGGCCGTGATGGGACTTTGACAATGTGGACCAGTTTGCTGAATCAACTGCCATTCCACACAGCTATTCTTGATTTCATAGCATCTGTGTTCTGGAAGATTAGAGAACTTTCTAAACTGCTTTGGACGCTTTCTCCTCCTTTACAAAGCACAGCTTTCTGAATGGACAAGGCCCTCTTGTTGCCATCACTGCTGGTCGCATCAGTTGTTGACCCTTAGTCTTGATCAGGCATCTCTTGACTTTCCCATTACAACAGCTGCTTGTTTCTGTCTCTCTGTCTGTTTCATTGTGTATTGTCCAGTATCCTTTACGTTCCTTTCAGAGTTTGGGGTGGGGGTGAGCAGAGGTGATGCCCGCACACCCGGTGAAGACCTTGGGAGAATTAACATAGATTAAATGAATATATTAAAGGAAACCGGATTTCAGCAGCCTTGAATGGGAGATTGTTTCCTCTTTGTAATCAACACTTGAGTCGTAACTGATAGGAGACATTTTTAAGGAATGTCCTTTTAAAAAGCTTTAACGGCGGAACTCTGTGTTTCCTTTACATACAGGACCCTCTTTGAGGCCTAGAACTGCTCTGAGACTGGAGGGCTCAGCAAGGAGGTGCAAAGAATGTAGTTGAGTCTTTGGGCAGAAAAACTCAGTATTGGAAAAGTAGCCATAAGTAGAGACTGGGAAAGATGTGTGCCTCTAAAAGACCTAGTTCCTGCTCTGGCCATTTACCGTGGCTCCTTTCTACCTGTGACTGGGCTACTGTGAGCATCTAACAGGGGCTGAGGATTGCTATGGTCATGATAGAGGCCAGAAAGACATTGTCTATGCATTGAGCTGCCCAACTGAGTCTGAGTCTCTGCTCAGAGGATGAAGACATGAGATTTGGTGAGGACATTGAAAATGTCTAATAAAAATATAAATAACATACATTAGAAATCAACAGCCTGAATAAGGTGAATAGAAAAGAGTAAGAATGTGGGCAGTCATATCAGATATAAAATGATATTTAAATGTAATCATTTAAATGTTAGTTTTAACATAAGGAATAATTCAAACTGTAGAGTATCCTTTGCTCCGTCAGAGGGAGTGGAAGAAACAGGCAGGAGGAGGAAGTAAGCGAGAGAAGAAATGGGAATGAATCTCTCATAAAAAGTAATGGGAAAATGGTTTCTTTGATTGACAGTGTTAGGAGAATCACTAGTTGGACTATCTGGAGAAGCTCATCTTTGTTCTCAGCAGTCATCATTTGCAAAAATGAGAACACCCAGAAAAACACTAGTGCTTAATACATTGGAAGGATTTGAGGTCACAGAGGAGAATATGAGTATGTTCCAACTTGTTTTGGTTCAAAGATTAAGTGATGAAGGATAAGAAAATTTGCTATACAAATGCTATATTGGTTATGAATTATTATAATGTTTAAAAGTTTGTTGTAAATAATAAAAACTAAATTAAGTCATTAATGCAAATGACCCAAGATTAACTCATAAATTTCATATGCTTGGCAAATCAACTCAAAATCTGATAATGTGCATGTTAGTTGTGGTAGCCAGAATCCAAAGGCTGTGACCTAGGGCATGGTGGAAGTATAGCTAATTTGAGGTCAGGGAGACACTCTGAGGAAACAGTTCTATGAATATATTAGCAGTATGATTCAAAGTTTTAAAATGTTTTTCAGTTTCAGTCAAACAATTTGTACTTCAGAGTCATTGTTGAAGACCTGATCCAGAATCCAAATATAGGAATGGTGACAAAATAGTAGACAGTTTGGACGTTGTGGGGCACACAAGTGTCTTCAGAGGGATGCACAGATAACTGGTGGTGCGTTTACATTAGTGATACATTAGGTGGAGCTAGGAAGCATCTGATGAATTACAAAACTGTTCATGATATAATATGTAAAACACACATGTAAATCCTGTACATTATACAATGCACTTCTTTATATAAATAACAGATACACAAGAGATATCCTTAGATGTTCAGACATTAGAAATCACATCAAATACGGTTTTATATCCCCTTTATCATGTTTAATTATCCATTGTATTAGTTGTATGTTGGGAGCCGACTTTAAGCAGAAAGTGGCTAGAAAGCAGCTATCAGCTTTGCAGCCATCTTGAGCCATATACCCTGACATGAGACTTGGTTTTCAACAGCCTACAACAGCTGAAGCACACTCTGATATCCCACATAGCTTGTTTTGCTGTTTAGTGCCCACAGCTGCAAGGAGCACTCGGTATCCATGCCTACAAAGCATGTGGTGCACGTGTTATCTATGTGCTATCCACGCCATACATGTCTGTAAGGCGCACGTGCTGTACACACCTGTAAGGCTTATGTCATATCCACACCTGCAAGGCATGTGGTATCCACACACCTCGAAGGCACGTGGCAAAAGCCTATAAATACCCCAGATTTCCCTTCAATAAGAGGGACAATAAAGGAGACTTGAGACTTGAACAAAACCTCTGTCTTGTCTCCATTCCTCGCTTTTCTTCCCCTTCTTCCCCCTAACTCTCTCTTGCTAGGCCCTGACCCGTAGACCAGAACAACAGCACAGGCCGGGACATTTTGGCCCCCAAGCCAGGAAGAGGACAGTCTTCAACAGTTGTAAAACCCAATAATTTAGTGGATATGTAGCTGTGCACAGTAGCTCATGCCTGTAATTCTAGCACTCAGGTTGCTGAAGCAGAAGGTTTGTGAGTTCCAGAGCAAGTCAGGCTCCAAAGAAGGATCCTACCTCTAAACACAACAGTGACTGAGACTGCAGCAAGGCAGAATCGGAGGTGCAGCAGCAGCAGCAGCAGCAAAATGACCAACCAGTCAAGTGCAGGCTGTGAATTGCCTATAAGCTACTGATGATGTGAACAGGGATCTCTTAGCACCTTAAATGCAATAACTCTTATTTCTAGATAGTAGTAGATTGTTTCTAATTCTTTAATAACTGTATTGATCTCTAAGTTTGTTCCTAAGTAGAATTTAGTTTAGTTAGACTTAATTTTATGTCAAACTCAAACTCAAATTAGGGGAGAGTAAGGAAACCAACTTTCTTTTTTTTTTTTTTAATTTATAATGAGAAAAACCAGACTTTATCCAGAGTAGGGATTTGGATTCACTAAAAACCAAACAAGAAAAATAACAACAAAACAAAAGCAATAAAACAAGGAAATAATGCATGTATGTGGGCATGTGTGGGGTGTGTGGGATAGGGTGGGGGTATGTGGGGGTTGGGGTGTGTGGGTTGGGGGTTGAGGTGTGTGTGAGGGGGATGAGGCATCTGAAGAGATCAACTCAGTAAGGTTCATAGATGTTCAGGTCACAGATGGTGTGATGTCATCTGATGCGGTCCCTGTGTTCCCAGGGCCATTTGCAATTAGAAGTACTCAGAATATGTCTGCTAAAGAGATAAGGAAATTGGGCAGCTTGGGAAGAAAGGTAAAGGATGGCTCAGACATCAGTCACTTTGTGAGGCATGCGGTCTGTCCTTCACTAGACTGACGAGCATTAGAAGGCTTGGAAAAAAATCACGGGGCTTCAGGCAAACTGAGATGCAGGCAGCATGCTCCCTGCTAGCAGAGGCCTGTGCTTTTTGCAAGGAGAATAAGAAAGTAAACCCATTGGGTGGTCTTCTGCACCCTTGAACTGTGTGCTTGTGGGAGTGCTTGAGAAACTTCTGAATTTGTATCTGCCCTTTGTTCTGGGAGAATGGAAAATCAGCATCCATGATGACTACCAAACCCAGGCAGAGGTGAAGTAATGTGTAAGAGGCTCACAGTACGACCCACAAATAATTAAGAGAAAACTGAATATATTCTGTATTCCATATGGGTGAAGCCTCTTCAGCATTGTATTATTTCCATAAGAAGGGCGTTGAGGATGGCATGCTAGCATCAGAAGGGAAGTCCTCCCTTTTATAGCATCATTTGAGACTTGGGTACATTACAGTGCCAGCCATCTCTTAGACTAATGGTACAGTCAGTGTCCAGCACTACCGTAGAATATAGGAATATAGGGAGCCAACACACACACACACACACACACACACACACACACATACATACATATATATATATATATTTTTTTTGGGGGGGGGGGGGTTCGAGACAGGGTTTCTCTGTGTAGTCCTGGCTGTCCCGGAACTCACTCTGTAGACCAGGCTGGCCTAGAACTCAGAAATCCGCCTGCCTCTGCCTCCCAAGTGCTGAGATTAAAGGCGTGTACCACCACCGCCCAACCAAAACATAGTTTTTAAGGAGACAGATTGCAAACAATTATTCTGGAAAATCTCCAAGAAGATTCTAATTGATTTCTGGGCACTGGCTTTCTATAGCAAGGTTAAAATAAGCTGAGGCTGGCCTTTCAGTAAGTAATAGACCCTGTAGGCTGTAACTATTTTCAAGGCTAAGGAGGAACTAGTGCTAGGAGCTTTGAACTGGCCTAAAGGTAACCACCCCAAAAGGCAACCTTATTAACGTGGGCTCTGCCGTGTATTCCTTCCCTGGCTCAATATTAACAAAACTGAAAAGTAATCAGACAATGATGAACTGATAGAAACTATTCCTTTCTATTTTAGACACATTCTGAGTTCTAGGCTACCCAGAATAACTCTACAAAAGCTACTGCATAAAATGAAGGTTAAATATTTACCCCTTGGTTGGTGGAAAAGGAGTATTTTTTTTTTTTAACCTGAGGCTTAAATCACTGTGACAAAAGGGCAAAGTTTTCTTCCTTCAATGAAAACTACAGGATACAAAGACTCCAGTAACCTAGCTTTGCCTTTTCCCAGCATGCCCACCTTTGTCTCCCACACTGAGTATTTTTCCAAATGCTGTCTCTGTCCCCTTCACCTGCATCTTCCCAGCAGCTGCTCAGACCGCCATCTTTCTGGCTCTGACATTTTCTTTCCATCTAACTCTAATACATTGTACCTGGATTCCCCTTTGAGTTTGTTTTAAATTCTTTTATCAATAAGACTAAAAACCTGAGAAACAGGTTCTGTGTCCCTACAATGACAGATTCAACTTTAAAGATCAACTATTTTAACAATTATAATGCAGCTTGATTTGTGATATGGCTACATTCAGGCTGAGCAACTGGAGCCTACAGAGCAGTGAGCTTTCAGCACCAGAGTGGCGTTGCACTATGGGAGTTTCTTCTGGTCCTCTGTGATCAGTGATAGACTGACTGGAAATTGTAGGCTCTAACTCTGTTTAGCATCCTGAAAGATGATCCATCTTACAGGCATGTCCAGTCTTTGACATTATGACAGACATTGTCACCTATAAAATTCATGCTCAAGAATAGCACAATCTAGTCTAAATTTAAAAAACAAAACAAAACAAAACAAAAAAAACCAAAAAATTCTGGCAATGTTTTAAGTGACTTTATACTGTCATGTTGGGCTTCATTCATTTCCATCCCAGAGAGCACATCCCTGGGAGAAGGGTTCCCCCATGGAACACACCTGACTCAATGCAGGAAACTTTCATATCTAAAATCTAAAGAATAAGTCATGTGGTTGTTTCCCATCAGCACCAGCTTAAACAGGTGAGCCCAACTATTCTAAAGTGGGTCATCATGGCAAGTGGAGGGCAGCATGCATTAACATCTGCTTTCTGAAATGTAATACAAATTTTCTTTAAGTAACATTACAGCAATTATTTACAAATACAGAGAAGAAAACTTCCCACAAAGTCCATATTTTGTTATTTACAGTGTTGACATATCATAGTCTGACATTTACAGTTTCTCATGTGTTTTATTCTCACCTGTTTCTCTTTCCTCAATGTGAACCCACACCCATACCTCAACCCCAACCTGAACCCCTGAACAGACACACGCACACACACTTTCCAGAGATCTGTATTCTCAACATTTTCATCCCTCTTTAGGGACATAATATTCCAAAAGCACTCTCTTGACATCCCTAAAAAGATTCACAAAGAATCATTCTAGAATCCTCTAAATGCGCACGAAGTGCATTATAGACAAGATTCCTTAAAGCACAGCGTAGGGAAATAGTGGCTGAGTACAATGCTCTGTAAATACACTATTAGATAATACAGATGCATGCAAACGCAAACACAATATTATGCAAAAACAAACACAGTCTAAGAAAGAAAGGTTTTGTTAACCAAACCCATGTGTAACTTCCAGAGACAAGGCAGCAATTCTAGCAGTAAGACTGTGCAGTGTGTGGTCACCTGCCAGGAGGACCGATGGGTTCAAAGTTCATCAGGATGGAGGAGCAAAGACAGAAAGCATCACAACCGAGATGGATAACTTCAAAACTACTTCAAAATGAACCCATCTAGTCAGAGGCAGTGACTGTCTGAGAGGAGTGTTACCAGACAACTCCCTCATATCCACACAGTGTTTTCAGCTATGAAATATTTACCAATGTCGAACAAAGAGAAATTCAGTGGGGCATTCCCAGTTCTAGAATACACAAGCATACTGGAGCGTTTACAAAATCATTTCAAGGGATGATGTTTTAATATGCTTTAAGAAGAAAGTAAATACGTGTGTGGAACGAATTTAGATTTACAGCTGGAAAAAATCTCAGGGACCTCAGCAATGAAGCATTTCTTTGAAACAGGAGACTCACATCCACTGTGGAGATCCAACAGCCAATGATACAATGATACAGGAAATAAAGTTACGTATGGAAGTGGTAATATCTAGAAACCGACGAGCTACTTCAGGCTGGGGGTGGGGGAAGTGAAGTGGATAATGAGCTGTTGTTAAGTGCCCGGAGCTCCCACAAGTTTGAGAATCAAATATTGCTTTGGCTGGACAGAAAAGCTTAAAGCCTTGGAATAGCCAGAACTGCTTTCACAAAGGAACCCCACTGAGGAATAAGACACAGGCAAAGCAGCATTTGAAGTTATGCTAGTCTCAGTGTCTTGAGCACACAGGTTCACACCCACTGAAGAACAACACTGCCTATCCTACTGACAACCAAAGTGAATCCCAGGCCACTCTCCCTGTTTATCCTTTGATGAGATGGATGCTGGTGGGGAGAGGCCACTGATGGGAAGGTCAGAAGTGAGTAAGGGTTCTAACAGTTATTCTTGACTGAACACTGTCCCCATAGGCTGCCAGAGACAGAAACATCTTTGGGATGTGATCCAGGTGATGCAAATTATCAAGGTTAGTTGTTCACAGCATCTAGAAACCCCAGGACCAGTGGCTTTTCTAGGAGATTACATTTTGCTGTCACAGGGCAGTGAGTGGCTCCTAACTCTAAGTGTATGTGGGATCAAGAGATTAAACTCACAAACATTAGTTCATTTTCTAGGGGGTATAATTGAAAAACAAAATCTCTGAAGTGAAAACCAAACCAGACCACCACCACCACCACCACCACCACCACCACCACCACCACCACCAACAACAACAACAACAACAACAACACACACACACACACACACACACACACACACACACACACACAAAAAAAAAAAACCTCCAAAAGTAAAACTGAAAAAAAAAAAGTGGGAAAAGCTTTACATACTCGGGACCAGACTTGGGATTGCCGCATCTGAGGTCTCTTTCCTCATCTGTTACCAGAAAGTGGTAAGAGCAGCCTAACACCTTTGTGAAGAAGATGTAACATGATGAGGCAGGAAAAGCCATGTGGAGGTGCCCTGTGGAGGGTTGGTGCTGCTGCCCTACACAGTAATTCCACAGTTTCTCTGTGCATGCCTTCTTCAGTTCTGGGGTTGCCTGCCCTCAGAAGGTTGGGGGCTGCAATTCTCAAGCAGAGTGATGCTTGCTTTTGTCTGCTCTGCCTCAGTTTCAAATAAACCAGGTTGCTGGCCTTTAGACAGCATTTCTCCATATGAGTTTCATTGCAATTGTATCTGCACAATACTGATCCATTTTGAAAGTTGGAGGAGAGCTCAGAGTATGTCTCTATGCAAGCTTTAAATGTTTTCCCCATATTTTAGACATATTTCCCAATTGTTTAAAAAATACAACAAAATTTATCATCTTAATTATATTTGCTACAGTGATGGGTAATAAGAAATACAGTGGAGATTGTGCTCAGCCATCACCAGCATCTGTAGCTCTGTTCACCCTGTGAAAGTCTGTACCCAGCGAACAACAGCTTTGAATCAGCCCCCCAATGGCTCCTGAAATTCACCATCCTCTCGTCTCTGTGATGTAGACTGTCGTATAGACCTTGCATGAGTGGTGTCCTAGCTGCCCTTCAGTGACTAGTTTCCTTTATATAGCATATATCCCTAGGGTTCCTTCACAAAACATATGCCTTGTGTGGTCGGTACATCTTAGACACTCACCACTTCCCAAGGAGATCCATCCCCTTCTTCACCATCCAACTCTACTTCGCCATCACAGTTCCAGGGATCCGCCCTTAGTGAAGTGCAGCTGGGAAAGTCTTTCAGCTATATGTCCTTTAATACCTTGGGGGTGTGACCGTGTGCCTCCTGATGAATGGATGGTGTGTTTCAGCTGGCGAGCTACAACGTTCTGGGTTGGGAAAAAAGACTGTAGGCACACTCAGAGCTCTCTAGTTCTCCCACAGTGCTCAGCTTATCATTCCAAAACCTACGCATCAAATTTCTGACCTACATCTATCATGTTATGGTAACACAGAGTATGTCAGGGTAGCTTTAGTAACTATCCTGGATGCAGCCTGACTGGAGGCAATATCCTGCCATGGCTGACTGTACTGTCTTCTAGATGGACAGTCTACATTACCAGGGTCACACCATCTAGGAATCCTAGGCACCATGTGCTGCACCTAGTGACTGCTTCCCAGGTGTCTGAGTAGTAGCTCCGAGTCTGCTGTGGGTATAGTGAGTGGGTTCATGGGTGGCACCTCAGTTCAGCAAGCCTAACCATAGCCATCACCAGAGAGTAAGGAGAGACTAAGAACACCGTAACCACTCACACCTGTGCTACCACATAGACACCCAGTGCTCCATCATTTTGTCATGAGTCTCTTGGGTGTGTGTCACTGAGAGTCATTCTCAAGGCATTTCTTTTGTATCTTAAAATGATTCAGCTCTGGGTTTTACTACCCACAAAAATCGTGTTGAAGGAATTTTTTAAAAAGTAGTTATTTCTTTAAAATATATTGCTGAACTCCAGTCTCAAAAAATGGACAGAAAGTGGACTGTCTGATTGTTTTCCAAAGATCTTAGCTTTATAGGGGAAGGTGACAGATGGAACCCAGAGACTGTGTGTGAAATACAAGGACTGCAGAT
Source organism: Rhabdomys pumilio (assembly GCA_030674055.1). Classification (NCBI taxonomy): domain Eukaryota; kingdom Metazoa; phylum Chordata; class Mammalia; order Rodentia; family Muridae; genus Rhabdomys; species Rhabdomys pumilio. The sequence goes on along the minus strand of JANHMN010000001.1, from coordinate 202,950,200 downwards.
AGCAATCACGCACTGTAAGTACGACTCACAAAGCATGAGGAGACTAAGGGGGTCACTATACGTGACACCACATGATAATGGTGATACATTGTTGTTGTATACCTTAAGTATATGCAATAAAGCTTACTAAAAAGAAGTACACTGAATTGAAGAGAAATCCCTCACGTAAAAGGAAGCATCAATACTAGACTTGTGCACTGCACTTTAAACAGCAAACTGTAGGAACAGGAGAGAAGAAGTGGGGAGGGGAAAATCACTGATTTAACTCCTAAAAGTCTCTTAGAGTTGTACATGGTGCTGGAGTGTCTTATATAGCCTCATATTTTGAAATGCAATTATTTGCTTGGAGATGCAAGATACCTGGACAAATTTTAACGCATAAAATGTTATTGCCTAAAATAAAGCAAATCATGGACTCTTCTGACTCAGTATTATAAGCTGCAAAACAATACTGCAAAGTGTTCTGTAAGTATTTGGATTTAAACTTTAAAACTTAAAAAATAAAATAAAATTCAAGGTTAGTCCGCTGCAATCTGTGTTTTCAGCAGGAAAAAGCACAGTATTCGTAGAGTCCCTTAAGCCTGGAACAAGATCAAGACCGTACACTCATTTCTTGTGGAATGCTGAGCTCTTCCACCACTTGAAACGAACATTTGCCATGAAGCATTCAACTGACGTGAAGCATTTTTAATACTTGGTAAAAAATAGTTTCCTCTGATGAGCTGTAAATTCTCACACTGCCATGCGGTGGGGCTGTGGACAAAGGTTGGTTTGTGGTTTTTGCTTTTTGGATCCTTGCTATGTGTGAAATGTCAGCTTTTGCCCTTCTTACTGGCTTGTTAAGTCTGATAAATTTCCTGTGGAACTACTTACTTTTATATTTCTATTGAAAATTCTTGCACTGCATCATAGTAACTCAGTTCTTAAAGAGTTGCAGAGACACATGACAGTAACAACCAAGAAATTACCTCACAAAAAGGCAGCTATGGGACATGGTATCTATACTGCAACCTTCATGCTTATGCACTATCTTTTTTTAAAAAAAAAAAAAAAAACAAAGTACAGCATTAGTAAGACATCATACACGTTGTGTTGGTGCAAGCTCTTAATTCTAGAACTCAGGAAGCAGAGGCCGGTGGATCTGTGGGAGTTTGAGGCCAGCCTGGATGGATGACACAGCGAATTCCAGGCCATCTAGGGCAGCATAGTGGGACCCTGTATCAAAATAAATAAAGAAAAAATATTTCACATGAAACACTTTCAGTCTTGATAATATTTAGATGGCAGCTTCTCTGAGAATATGCAGACCTGTTTATTTTACTCACTAACTTTTCCTCAACGCCAACAAAGTATTACTTTAAAACCAGAATGTTTCTAATTTAGAATCGAGAACCACTTGGGACAGGGCTTGTGAAGACTGTCAACATTGTTAATGATAACTTATGTAACATTACACCCGGTGATAAGAAAATAAAACATATCCACAATGGGTGGGACTGGAACACACACAGTGAGAAATGAGATCTTAGTAAAATGAATTGAATTCATGTGTACACCTTCCAATCTACTTATAGATGGTACAAGTCTATAAAAATCTATTAAAATCTTACTCCAGAAGCAAATCAAAGAGATATAAATTCCCAAGAGTTTGCATTATACAGGAAGACTTGGCATTAGATCAGCAACTATCTTAAATTTTCTGATTTAAAATAAAGTATCAAAACACCCCATAGGCCAATTTATTGTAAGTCAAAAGCCATACAAAAATGTTTAGACGTATTTGAGAGACAGTAGGCCAGGGTGAATTTCTTTTTGATCAGTACACCTATAAATATAAACCAAGGCATATTTTCCTTTGATAAAAACCTATGGTTAGATCCAACTAAATGTTTTTCACGTAATTATAAACTCATTTCACTATAGGCTATGAAATTGAGCTTGACATATTATGTGTCTCCAAAAGGAATCAGCTTTCAATGGATTCTCCAGGTATGCCTTGTATTAGGGAAAAAGGAGATAAAAGCTAAAGAGAAAAGGACTTTCACTGAAGTTTGCTGAGGTGATACTTCCAGGTGTAGCACAGTATACACGGGGAGATCATAGTATTTCCAGAGGGTGAGCCTTAGTCCCCTGCTAAAGCACAGACTTACCTAGGTCTGCAGACCCTTGTGGTTATATGTCAATTCATTTTGTTCATGCAAGTGGAGAAGGAGATTGAGTCCTACATAAGTTAATAATATCCTCATAATCCCAATCTGACTCAGTTTCTATTCCTGAAACCACAGGTACATAGGTATAGCTAGCCCTTGCGGGGTGAAGATTGGTGACTGTCAGTAATAATAGTAGAAAAATATATGGCACAACCAGGATAATTTTAGATAAAGCCTGAGCAATGTGAGGAACACAACCTTTTACTTTAGTTGAAAGTCAATTTACAGGGCACATAGGTCATCCTATCACACAAATGTTTGCAACTATTGAGTGTAAAGGACATCGGTTTCTTTCACAAACACTGAGACTTTGAGGACTAAGTTCAAAGTCAAGTGTTGAAGGGAGATAGGTAAAATAAAGTTATAATTAAGCACTAAAATTACTTTAATTACTTATGGTATATGGAAATAGAAACATATGAAGCTAAATCTGAATAAGAATGGCTATTTAGTACTGTACTTGAATTGTATTTTGGATGCATGAACGAAATGAAAGAAGTCTTCATGGAAGAGAGAACATTTAGACTGGGTCTAAAAAAATCATTCAGTGGGTACATATTATAGCAGGTAAGAGGAAGAAAACCCTAGTCAAAAAATAAATTACTACTTCAGTAGTTTTATAATATTGGGGCCAATGGAGCCAAATTATTCTGATATCAGACAGAGGTTTAGGGCAAAGTAGAGTCAGGCTCACATCTCTGGAATGATTAGCAAACGCCAACCCAGGGCTACAATGGGGCCCACTACTTCTTTGACAGAAGTTTGATTGGAATATAGCCCTCCATATTTCATCCTCAAGGCTCTGTCCACACCACAACAGCAGCTCTGAGCATTTGCAGCAGACACTGCCTTGTGAGGCCTGGGTTGTTTGTTGTCCAGACGTTTCCAGAATAGGTTGGCCAACCTCTATTCTAAGATTCTGGCATAGTTTTATGATTTTTTTTTTCTTATCTAACACTGGAAAACAATAAGAGAAAAGTAAGATTACCAATAAAGTAAGTCAAGACAAACAAATACTTTGAATCTCAGTTCTAGAAATAATTCTATTCCTATCTGGGAATAAAAACAAGGTGAAAAGACTTAAACCAAACATAAAATCATAAAGAAGACAAGATGGGAAAAACCTTGGACCCTTCTGAAGTAGTTAATTTCTAAATAGAGAAAAGTCCAAAAGAACAGGAACCAAGAAGACCATTGTTAGAGTTGAGATTAACAGCTCAGGAGACATGTCCTGCTAATGGTTTTTTTTGTTCAACCTCGTCATGGCTGGCAATCACATCTGGCACACAATAATGCTGTTTACTACGGCTGTGTGGTTCCTACCCTGTTGCCTTATACATTTTAAAAATAGCAAAGAAAAGTTGTTGTTGTTGTTTTAAGTTTGCATGTGAGTAGGGATGGAGCTTGGGGAATGAACTAAGAGTTATAGAATTAACAGTCTACACAACAAGCACAGGTAAAACAAACAAAACTCAGAAAAGAAGCAGCTTCACTGCAAGGAGGAGAGCTGTGAGTTGCACTGAGGTCCTCAGGTGACCATGCAGAGTGACCTGAGGAGAAAATGAAAGCCGGGGAGTTTAGCATTTTATACCCAGCCAACTGCAATCCAAAAGCGAAGATAATAAAGTCATGTTCAGTCATGAAGGTTCTCAAAAAGCTTGCTTGCCATGTACCATTTTTCAAAGAAATCTGGAAAATGTCTTACCCATTATGACAGTAACAAGAGAGAAAAGTTAGGGAAGAGAAGAGAAAAAGAGAGAAAGAGAATATAAATTTCATATTTAGACTTGGGGTCCCATCCCCAAGAGATCTCATAACATATTTGCAAAAATTCCAAACTTCAAAAAAAAAAAATCTGAAAACCAAAACATTTTTGATATAATGCATTTCAGACTTGGGATCATCCCAGGATTATTAAGTGCGCATCAGGGATGAGGTTCCAGTCTTTGGCTGTGACTAGTTATGGCTGGTATTGGAAAGGAGCTTCCTGTATACAGTATTTTAAAAGTGACTCTGTGGCACCAAGGCTTTGTGGGAAGTTTGTCAACTGAGAGAGGCAGTAGGACAACCGCAGACATCTCTCCTGAGTCCTGAGGTGGAGTTCTCTGAGAGAAGTGAGATATCTGTATATGAGCCAAGTGTACCTTGGCCACCGGTCACCCACACTTCTTGTCTGTCTCATAAAAAATTGGTCACAGTGAAACGAGCCAGGTACAGCAATCCAATGCCACCCTTTCTCACTCATAAGTAGCGGGTTAAAAAGTTGATTTTATAGAAATATCAGAGGCTGAGGAGGGTGAGTGAACAGAAAGAGACGGAAGTTAGTTATCAGCACCAGAACCACAGCTAGATAGAAACATAGCACAGTATGGTGAGCCATAAATACCATGGACTCTAAAATATCATGAGAAGAGATTTTGAATGTTCCTAACCTAGACAATAAATATTTGAGGTGATAGGCATATTTATTCATTGTAAAAATGCACTAAAATCTCATATTGTACCTGTAAATATATGCAATTATTGTGTGTCAGCTAAAATGAATAATAACAAATGATAATAATAATGATAGAACCACCGGAAGCAAAACTCTAGGTGTTACCACTTTGAGATCTGGGCTGACAACTCGAGTCTGTATTGCCTCCATATAGGATCAAAGCTGCTTGAACCACACATAGACGCTTAGAACCAATTTGCCAACATGCAGCCCAGGTCTACCTCAGGGTTTGTGCTGTGATCTGTTCTCAGAGGGTTCCTGTGATGGGTAATCTTCATGGTAGTCTTGACTGAATTTAGACTTAGGAGACATCTCTATATGCAGGTCTGTGAAGGCTTCTTCAGAGAGGGTTAACTGTGGAAGATAGACACCCTGGCTATGAGATGGCACCACATACCCCACCCTGAATCAATGGGAGAAAAGGAGAAGGCCTGATGTAGGATGGCCTTCCTTCTTACTGCTTCCTGACTTGCCCAGATGTAGATAAGCAGTCTCACACTGCTGCAGGGAAGGCATGGTGGTGGCAACAGTTCTTAGCTGTGGAGTAAGGGTCTGAGGCCACCACTTAATCACCTGCATTAGAGCAGCTAAGACATCTGTGTACATGTATTTATAAACTAAAATAAACTTTACAGGTGCTAACTCTGTCCTTCAAAGTGAAATTTTGTTAGGAGTGCTTCAGAATAAAACTGTCAAACATTCTGAGACTTTTATAACTCATCGTTTAAGAGACCATGCAGAAAGGAGTGAAGAAGACAACACGTGAATCCTTGAACACATCACAGTCTTATGAACTAGACAGAATATAAGTTAATGAAAAGGAGAGCTGATCAGTATTAACTCGGTATCATCTAAGCTCAGGAACATTGGTCTTGTTTTGGGATGATTGGCATACAGACTACTGACGTGTAAGCAGAGAGTGGGACCTGGGCAGAAGCCATCATTGTGGACTCTAGATTACTGGGCATGGTGGCACATGCCTTTAGTCTCAGCACTTGAGAGGTAGAGGCTGATAGATCTGTGTAAGATTGGGGCCAGGCTGGTCTACAGAGCCAGTTTCAGGCCAGCCAGGGCTACAGAGTCTGAAGAAGAAGGAGAAAGAGAGGATGAGGAGAATGAAGAGCAGAAGAGGAAGAAAGAACCGGGGAGATGAAGAAATACATATTAAAACAGCTCTGTGGAGTGCAACATTTCACATTAAGGGGGTGGGGGGGGGAATCTTAGCCTTCAGTAAACATCCAGCAGTATGTTGGGCAGTTTTAGTTGTCAGCATTGAGGCTGACATATTGGAGCATGGAGGATGTGACTGGTATATATTAAGTAGATGTTACAGGTACTGTTAAAAACTATCCAGGAAAACATCTCTGATACCAAAGCTGAGAGACCGTGACCCAGTCATGGCAACTGCTCTTGACGAGTGAACAACATCATCTGCCATGTAGATTCTCAAAGCCATACTGGTTTTACTTTAGCAATTCCAGTGCTTATGCTTACACCCGTGGTCTTATGCAGATTAAGCAGATGCTCTATCACTGAGGTATAGCTCTGGCAAAGGCAGTTTGCTTAAGACTAGAACTATACTGTTTTGATGTTTTTCTTTGTGTCTGTTTGTTTATGGGGACCTCTTTTACAACAAGATCAAATTTAAATAAAAACAAACAAATATACAGCTCAGGTGACTTACGTGACTCACTAGTTAATCGGGTACATGTCCATTATCAGCAGATGCAAACATGTCCAAGGGTTCTGACTTTAACTTTTGAATCTTGTAATCACGCCCCACTGGGCCTTGGAGACCCTACCATATAACCACATTGCAAGTATCCGAGGTTAATCAGTGTGTGTCTGTGTTCAGTGTGAATATTTTTAAGTATTCCGTAGCTGTCAGCTCTCTGTATGAAGGGAACGTGCCGAAGAAGTGAAGACCTTGTGTACACAACATCAAATGTGCTGCTAACCAGAAGCCTTATCAGAATTCATAGCTACATCATCACAAAAAGAAACAGTTGAGCCTGGGGAGATAGCTCAGTCAGTAACGTGCTTGCTGGACAAAAATAAAGATCTACCTGAGTTCGGTCCTAAGCACCCACAGAAAACCCAAAATTCGTAACATGAGCCTACTGTGCCAGAGCTGGGGATGCAGAGCCAGGGCACCCTGGAATCTGGTGCCTTCAGGTTCAGTGAGAGGCTTTCTTATACAGTACAGTGGAGAGTGAGAGAGGGATGGAGAAGACACTGATGTTAAGCTCTGGTCTTCAACATGAAATCTCACCTTTCCCCATATGTGCTGTGTGTGTGTGTGTGTGTGTGTGTGTGTGTGTGTGTGTGCGTGTGTCTGTCTCTGTGTGTGTGTAGGTGTCCATGTGAGTGTGCAAGAGGGAGAGTATGCATGTATGTGTATGTGCACATGTGTATGTGTGTGTTCATGTGTGTGCATGCAAGCAAATGCACATGTGTATGTGTATGAGAGTGTACGTGTGTAACAGTGTGTGAATGTGCTTGTGCAAGAGTGTGCATGCACGTGTGTTTCAGTGCATATAAACATGCATACACATGCATGTTACTACAAATAAGAAAAGGAAACATTAGTGATTTAGTCTTGTTCCATGGACTTTTCCTTTAAATCATTTCAACTTTTCAGTGTTCAGAAATAAAATTTCCTTTTACTGATTGCTTTTCACTCTAATAAGCCTATAATGTTTCGCCAATCTAGGGTCTTGAAAGGCTGAAGCCCGCATAGTGTCCCCATCGGCTTGGGCTGCAGTCAGCTCTTTATAGTAGCATCACTATCCCTCGAAGCCACAAACTGTACATTTCAAAAACCTCCATGGAAGCAAGTCAGAAGTTATACTAGGAAGAAATAATGTCCAGGGAGGTACGAGAGTTGTTCAACACAATTCTGTAAGGTGTCTATAGATGGACATGTCACTTTATTCGTTAGCTCCTGTAGTTTTTGAGATTTGGGTATTTCTATTTTATGTGTGTGAGTGGTTTGCCTTCGTGTATATATGTGTACCATGTGTGTACCTGGTACCTGAAGAGGTCAGAAGAGGGTGTTGAATCCCTGGAAATGGAGGTTATGAGCTCACGTGTGAGTGCTGAGAACCATATCTGGGTCCTCTGCAGAATCAACAAGAGCTCTTAACCTCTGAGTCATCTCTCCAGCTGCCAGCATGTGCAATCCGTGTTTACAATGTCAGCTAGAATAAACGTAAACTAAGAAAGAGTAAGCAAATCAATAGATTAACTGGTTACATACAACATTCACTCGGAAGTTCCACTGAGGCTTTGGTAAGTCACATCTCCAACCTTTTCCTACTCCGGCTTTCAGCTGTACTGGAACTGAGAGCGAGGGCACCGAGGGCACCGGGTTGGACACAGAGCTCTTCTCACAGGAGAATACGAAGAAAGTGTGGATGGGGGTGGGGGCGGGGTGGGAAGTCAAAACAAAGGAAACCGTTTGCCACAGCAAAACTAGGACCCCTACCCCCTCGTGGGTGCATATGTGTGTGTGTGTGTGTGTGTGTGTGTGCGTGTGCGCGCGCGAACGCACTTGCGTAGTCTTCATTCCAAAAGGACCATTCAAGCTTCCTAATATGAGAAAACAAAATACGAGACTGAGGGAGACGCTAGTTTGCTCCTCTTGAGTCATCCTTTGACTGTTGCCTCTAGGTCACTCCACACGCTGTGGAAGTCTTGGCAGGCATGTTAAAGGGGGGAGATTTTTGCTACATTAAGTAAGAGTAAAGATATTCTCTGTTCACTCACTGTCTAGACATGGGAAACATCTGGGAAAGGCACCAGAATTTTTGCATAAATTCCATTCCACGTGTCTCTGAGGCCCGCTCAGGAAGTGGCTCAACTGCTGGTCTTTGATAAAAGTCTGTGGGCTCCCAATGCTCCCTCTGTGCACTCCCCCAGCCTGTGTTCTCCTTCCCACCCAATAAATGAAAGAGACACTCCAGCTGGTCTTGAACTCAGCATCTTGATCTCAGCATCGGCATAAAAATGTCTCTCTAACTGTGAGCAGAGTGGCTCAGCTAAGCGGCTGTGGCGGTGTGTGTGTGTGTGTGTGTGTGTGTGTGTGTGTGTGTGTGTGTGTGTGTTGAGTTTTGACTCATGCTCCCTTAGGCTGTTCTCTGTTCCTGAATGTTGCTTTGGTTCTCTTCTCTGGAAAAAGATGCCTGGAGCCCTGGCCTTGCTGGCTCCTTCTCTCAGTTGATACAAGTTACAGCCATTTGTTCTCCTGGTGTGAACTTGCTTCCCTTGTCCTAGAGGAGTCCCCAGATTATTCAAGCTCTCAGAGCAATCGCTCTGTTAATCAGTCTTCCTGACAGCGTGGTGTGCTGCATGCATTATAAAATCGCCTTTAAAAATGCCAATCTACACTTAGCCAGATATCCGCGTGAGGACAGTTTCTGTGCTGCATGTGACTTTGCATGCTCCCCATGTGTAAACGGGTGGCTTCTGACCCCAGCGTTCTTCTTTGGCGGCTTGTTATCTCTTCCTTACGAAATGTCACAGTGATATTGCAGCAGCCCTATGGCAAGGACGGGATGGTTGACCTTCTGCAGGTGTCACATGCACTGTGTGGCAGTGTCTAAAGATTTTTTGTTTGTATAGTTGACAAGGCAGGATTATACTTAAAAGACACATTACTACTTTTCCAGGTTACTTATGCATGACTGAAGACTCCAACTTGGGATATTCTCTGAGATTGTCAGATGAAAAGACTCTTGAACTTAGAAGAGACTTTCTAAGCAGCCTGTGCCAATGCAGGTCATGCTGTGCAAAACACCCCAGCCTTTCTGCCCCTGCTGCCACTGTGGCAGCCAGGAAGTGTTCCTCCGGGAGAGAAAAAGAATGAATAGCCCAGCAGGAAGTCCTGGGGAGGAGTTGCAACCCCAAGAGAGGAGTAACTGCGGAGGTAACTCTCCTCAAAAGGGATTTAAAATATCTCACTGAAAATATTTGAAGAATAATCTGCGTAATTTATATTCGTCCTCACTAACAATAAAGGGAGTCCGTTACTTCCACATTAACAAGATGGAGAGGAGGAGGATTAGGACACACTGATCCGGAATAAATTCATAAATGAAATTTAGGAAGAACAACAACGAAATATCCCCAACCCACAATCCAGGTTTTAATACGATCCTTCCAATTGAGAAAGATGATAATTCTGATTCATCCTCCCCGGAAACTTTTAATAGTTGGTTAGCTAAACGTGGATCTAGTAGCAATCGGTTCAAGGGCAGGTAAGTATTATTAAACTGTGTTACATAGAGATGGGGAAAGTCTGATCAATGAGAACCAAGTCACAGGTAAGAGAGAAGCTACAGCATGCCATTGAGCAGCAGGGTGACTGCAGGTCCTTGTCATGTGCTGTGTATTTCTAAAGGCTAGAGACTAGAGAAAAGGACTTTTGAATGATTTTTACCATAAACACATTTTAAGACTTAAATGTATTTACCCTGATTAACCATTATACAGGGTTTTCATGAGCGAAACGATATAAATATACATAAATATATGTACATTTTATGTTTTTACATACCAGTTACAAATATGTTTTAAAAATTAAAAATTAAAAACAACAACAACAACAACAACAACAACAACAACAACAACAACAGTGAGACCTTAAGCACAGCATGTAGTTTAGAATATGGCTACTAGTGCTTAGAAAAGATGTGGAAGATTGTAGGTATTGAAAGCCTGTTGGGCACGCAGGTAGTCAGTTTTTTGTAGGCGGGGCAAGTTGCAAGTAAGAAAGGTTTGTGGGCTCTAGTGGGAAACCTGGGGGAACATACATTGATCAGCTACAAACCCATTAGTTTGAGAATTTACCATTCTGTGGACTTTCAGGAATAAATCAGCATCCTAGCACGTTGAGAGGGGTATCTGTCTATCTGCTAACATTGTTTAAAATGGGGTAAACACAGTTAAAATAGAAAGAACTTGATTAATAACGAAAATCCATCTATGGAGTGAAAGCATGATGCATGCTAATCTCTTGTCAGCATGATCAATGATTATGTTATTGGCGTCTCATGTGTCCTTATTTGCTTTGCAGGATAGTTAATACCTCTAAAACCTCATGGGGATATTTAGTGAGGAATATGTCACCCATAGATACAGGTTGAGGCTTTAGCAGCCAAGGGGTTGGTGTTGAGAGGAGGTTTTATTATAAAGATAAAGAAATCTGTTCTTAGGAAAGCTACTCTTCCTGCCTGAGGCAACTTCTAGGTGGTCCAGGACCTAGCACGCAGGCCGCTTGCTGTCTGTGGCTTCCCATAAAGCCCAAGAGCTGGCGGGACACATGATCATACTATAACTGTCAAGAAGGTAGGAACTTCATAGATAGAGCTTCAAAGAAATTAGAACCATTTGTTCTGCTGTGTAGATAGCGGGTCTTTTGTGGTTTTTGATATTTTGATTTGTTTGATACTGTCATCTTATTTTGTATTTATCAGTGATGAGAATGAGCCCAGAGCTGCACAAATGGTAGGCCAATGGATACTTACCCCCCAGGTTCATTCCCTGCCTCAATGGTGACTTTGCAATGAGATTCTGTGGTGGTAGAGAGAGGTCTAGAAAGGAGAAAGATTACATTTTCTCTTTTTATTATTGAATTGAATAGTCCTGTGCATTCAAAGAATGAATATAGGAAAGACAATTCAAGCTCTTGTATTACATAGCACCAGGGTAAAAGGAGGCAAACCTAAGTAGATGGAATAGAAAAAGCCACAGTTAAGATGTCACTGTTGCATCTCAGACTACAACCTGTGCCTATTTCTTTATGGATTACTTTCTTGTGGAGTTCAAGATGAACTTGGGAAGAATGATCAGAGAGAGGTGGTTACGTCACTTCTCAGCGTTAATATATAAAAAGGAGGCTGCAAGCACATTTGACAGTGAAAAGCTTTTTTTTTTTTAAGAAAAAATTAGATCACACTAACTGCTTACTTAGAAGGAAAAATATTTTTAAAAATAAAATTTAAAGGTCTGGAGAGGTGCCTCAGTGGCTAAGATCACTGGCTGCTTTTCCAGAGGACCTAACACCCATGTGGTGGCTCTCAGCTGTCTGAAACTCCAGTTCTAGGGCATCTGATGTCTTCTTCTGGCTTCCATTAGAATCAGGCATGCATGTGGTATTCAGATATAGATGCAGGCAAAATATCCATGTACAAAATAAAATATTACTTAATACTATTTGGCATGGCATTTCATAGAGTTCTTTTGGTAGCTGCAGGATATGTTAATATTTCCCCTGAAGAAGCCCAGTTTTGATTTTATTTTTAGCATCTTTCAGTTAACACATCAAATTAGAACGTTTAAAGCCCTTCTATTCAGAGGGTATACCCTTTGTGATTCAGATCTTCCAGTGAACACCTCGCATCCCATGCTTGTGATGGAAGCAGTCCTGTAATGAAGTGAAACCTATTTTTATTTTAATCCAGGTTTCTGCATTCTACCACACGTAAGTCTTTTCCTGGAAATGCCAATGATTAGTGATGTGTAATGATTTAATGGGGTCTCCTGTTCTCAGCTCTCTCCCTTAACCCTCGGTAAGGATTAGAAAAGGCCCTCACTTAGATGAGAAAAGGTTGGAGTGTCACTGGTACACACAACAAACATGCTTACAGTGCTTAAAGATGGAGTTGGGTGTGGTCTCTGGTGATGTGTAGTGATTTCTGAGTTGAAATGTTTCATACCAGAGGAAGTCTCCTTAGACTCTTCATAGAATATCCCTGAAACTTAGCAGATTTACAAGGCATCTTTCTCTTCAATATTATATAATCAGGAAGAACTTCTGAGGAGGAGACTCTCCAGTCCACTGATCCATATTGCAGCGAGCCTCAGGATACCACTTCTGTGAATGTCAGGAGGGACTGGGCTTTTCAGTGACGTAGGTACCTTTGGTGGTTGCTACTTCAGGAAGTAGCCCTGACCTGTACTCCTGCACACAACCTCAACATACTCACTGGCTTGCCAAGTTGCACTTCAGTAGATTGATATTTTGGTCTGTTGCTGGTTTGTTATCTGGGATGGATAGAAGTTTCTGTCACATTTCTCTGGGGAAAAAGTCTCACACAACATATAGAGAACACCAAAATTGGCAAACAAAAAGCCAGGCATGGTCATGTAGCCATGTAAATCCAATACTCGGGCTGCAGATGTAAAAGTGAAGAAATGCAAGGGTAACCTGGGCGAGATGTGAGTTTGAGGACATCCACAGCTTCATGAGATTCCCGTCTAAAAGAAAAAAAAGAAGACATATTTGAAGATGAACAGGTTGATAGTAGAGACGTAAATAATAAGGTCAGTACTTGTGCTGTTTATACAATAGAGCCTTCCACTAGCTGAAATCTGGGGTCGTGAATGAATATAAAAACACAGCTTACTTTGTTTTATTTTGCTTTGATGACTGTCTTCCTGATGTATATCGATTTGTATTTACTGCATACTTAAGTCCAGCAAAAATAATTTTAATTTTCTTAGTGATCATTGATGGTACAACACCTGACTTCTCCAATTCCAACAGCTAGGTTACAGGGAAAGGATGCAGTGGTATATGATGACAGATTGTGTATGATGACAGATTGTGTATGATGACAGATTGTGATGCTGATCTCAAGGAGCTCACAGGTGAAAAATGGGTTCCAGTGCAATATCAGGGCTGTTTCAAGGCTAGGGATCAAGAGGAGGAAGTTCAGACCGAGAAGACCCTAGAGGAACATTTTGAATGGTCTATCATTGCTCTTAAATTCTATGCTTCTCTTTTAATGGAGAAAAGGCAGTTGATCTTATTTCTGACTGTTGGTTTCCCCTTTTCTATTGTCAGTCGATTTCTCAATGATTGTTGTCTTTTGGTTAGTAAAGCTCAAATTGGGAGTCTTAGTCATGCTAAGCAAACACTCTACCAATGAGCTACACACCAGTGCCATGTTAACCCAAATTCTGTAGAAATCCATAGCACAGTAATAAAACAATCATAGCTATCAAATAATGTCAGGTGTTGGTACGCTTCATTATTTTCAGCACGAAGTCACCACAGCTCCAAGGGGTAGATTCAAATTATCTCCATTTTTTTTTTTTAACCAAGAAGGAAAATGGGTCCAGAGATAAGGTCACCTTTGAATGGTGACACAGCAGTTGCATTGTAGCACTGGGTTTCTGAGAGCACAGTTGGAAACTCGAATTCAGTCAGTAAAGAGAGCCCCTTTCTATCTAGTGTATGGGACCATTCGTGTATGGTCTCCTGTAAGAAGTCTCTACCCTCAAGCAGAACAAAATTGCCCCTTTCCTTGCCATTTCATCCTCTGCTAATCTACTGTTTTCCTTCTCCCCTGAGATGGGCAGTAAAGAGACTTCTGTTGGTTTCATGTGTTGGGCACAACACCATTAGGTGATCAAGGCCATTTTCTTCTTAAGATATCTATAGGCAATGTGGAAATCTATTATAAAAAATATCGAGAATTCCACAGAACAGCAAAGCTGTTCAAGTTCAAAGACAACTGGGCCAGGACGTTCGTTAGTTGGAGAGATGATTTTTATTCTTCTTAATGTCTCTTGTACACATTCACTCCTGCTAGCCTGACCATTCATCACTCTCTCCTCACCCTGAAAACTGCTTCTTTCTGCTTCAGGGACCATCTCTCAGCCAATGGACAAATGGAGGAGGAGTGAGCACAATTTGTACATCATATTCAAAATGAACTTTGCCCCCCAAATTCTGCCCAGCTTTATAAAGTCATACTGGGCTACTTCTTTTTATGATACAATTTCTATTCTTTCTTCCTCTCTTCTCAAGAAAAGAGAGAATTAAACACCCCTTTCAGCCAATTATAGAAGGATGGAGATTGTCCATCCCAATGTGATGACTCTCTGCTTTTCACTTGAGCTGGAGTGTGCTTGTAGTAAGTACCATTCATATTTACGTGCTTACAACTGTCAACTCTTTATTCTTATGTTGTGTTTCAGAGCCAAGCATGAGGCAAATACTTTCTGGATGCCTGCTAGGCTGTTAAACTATTTCAGGAACACAACACATAACTACTTATTTTAAATAATGTCTGATTTAGTCAAAAGAATAAAAAAGTAGACCATGATCAAAGAAAAGTAGGTAAAATTAGTTGAAAGTAATACAAAAATTGGAACATATATTGAACTTTTTTTTTTGCAGTTGGCAGATGTGTAATATCTCATTAGGGTCTCTCAACAACCCACCAAGGAGGGCACACCATTCTATAAGCATTTGGATTTTCTAAGATGAGGTGATGTGCAAGAATTCACAGGCTTGTACGGGTGAGGATTGGCCTTGAGCCCAGTGCTGATGGTTCAAAATGCATACTGCTTTCTATTGACCATGACACCATCACCTTTGAAAGAATTGGAGGCTCTTTTAGAAAAACTTGAAAGAGCTAATGCAGCTGGAGCTGGGAGAGCACATCAGCTCAGGTTTATTGAAAGTGACAGAAAAATAACTTTGAAATGTATTAGGCAAAACCAAAAAGAGACTATCTTGGAGAGAAATCTGTCTGTTGTTGGATACACTTGCCCCTGTACATTGTGACTTTGAGAGGACACTGCTCATTCTGGACATCATTAGGAAACAGACGAGTGGTTTAGGAGGAAGCATATTTGGGTTTCTCAGAAATCAAACCCACCAGCACAGGTTAGGTGGATGCACTCTGCTCCCTGTATGCATTGTACTCTGGCAGTTGTCTCCATAAAGACCACATTGCCCAGTGTAAAGCCCAGTTCTGGGAGATGGCATGTGAGCTTGAACATTTTAGGCACAGCAGGAGCTGGGCAATCTCAGTTTGGCTTACCACAGCCTTGAGACAGCCTGGCTGCGGTGACCAAATCAAAGAACACAGGACAGGACTCAAACAACCTGTCTAAAGCTTTCCCCCAGTGTCCTAGAAAAGACCATTTCTGTATTTGCTACCCACCCATCCACCCCTCACTCCACAATCTCCAGCAGTGGTTACTCTCCTCATTAGAGTTTTGACCCCTACGTATACATAGGAAGGAACAGTTAGGAAAAGAAATACTTTCTGGTGTAGTGTGCAATGGGGTGACTGGACCCAATGTATCTCAAAATATCTTAAAAAGAGGATTTTGAGTTTTCCCATTATCAACAAAGAGTCAGCATTGGAGTGAGGAATATGCTAATTATGCTGATTTATAAGTTCAAATGAAAATTGTTTTGTTTATCGTAAGTCTTCTCTAGAAGAAGTTCTGCTCATTCACAAAGTCCAGGAACCTCACAGCAGAGCCTACAGAGTCAGGGAGACCAAATGCTTGAGAAATCCTTTGTCTTCCTGAATCCCAGCATCCCAAGGTCAGTTTGCCCCTTTGTAGCTGATGAAGCCAATACTCTTTGCATTAAGCTGGGTTCAGTTGAGTTTCTGCCACTTTTATATTAGCACTTACTAGAGCAATAGCTTTGTCAGGTAGATGCACTTCCAGGTAGAGCTGGATCCCAGGTGCCACTTGTAATTGGATGGGTAACTGGAAGGCATCGACGTTTTTTCAGTGGAAAAATGTGTTAGGGTGATAAATGAAGACTGATGGAGCTTGAATAAAAAGGACATGAGATACTTGAAAATGCTTTTTTGTCCTTGCTTATGTTAAAGATGTTTGGAATTGTAGCTGTGAGGTAGTATTTTTGTGTCTGAAACAACGTGGATATCTGTTGATCTGAAAGAGAACAACTTGAGAGTGTCTGATGTATGGAAGAAAGAGAAACCATGCTTCATAGTAGAGGGTGTAAAGCTGACTTCTCTACCTGTCCCATCATTTTATCAAGTTCCAGAGAAAACTTCTTCGTGTTGTGAAGGTGAGATGTGTTAAGTTCCGGGAACTCACACAGACCTGGGTATCAGCTCATCTCCTTTGATCTTGCTTAGTCTCTGAGATCCACCTTCTACTGAGGTCTCCAATCTAGAACCAGGTGCTTTATGGGGGTAAGGATATTGAATGTCATCTTTCTTGCTTCAGCTTCTAAACCATGTGAAACTGTGTTTGATGGGATACCATTATTGACAGTTTTTACTAAGAAGTAGAGCATACTGACAGTTGAAACCTTGAGTGTTTAATCTTTTAAGTCTCTTTCGGAATTCTCTCTCTAGTTTCCCCCCTCTCCCATCTTTGTCTCATGCCTTCCTCTCCTCTTTCTTGCTCTTTCCATTCCTTGAACTGTATGGTGCTGAGTCAGAAGCATGTATCAGGAGCTGGGTTTCCTTGGTATGTGTTAATAGCCACTCCAAATAAGAGGCCAATCCATCTGACAGTAGCTTCAAACAAAATGAGTTTCTGGAACATTAAAGAAGGGCCAAGGATCACTGGGCAGTGTAGCACTGTCTTAGTGGCTCTATCATAGCTTATTCCTCTTGAGGGAGTTGACAAGGCTGGGCACTCAGAGTGCAGCCCTGGGGTCACCACAGGTTCACCAGCAGAGGTGAGGCAGAGCTTTCTCACACCAATGGCTGGCCTTTGATAACTAGTGCCATTCGAGGTCTGTTCTTTCTCAAGTCTCAGCCATACATTTTGGAATCCCCACAATGAATGAGAGCCCAAGCCTAGAGAACCATTTACCTTTCTGTCACTGCAAACTCTGGGTGGATAGAAGGAGAGAAAAGGGCCAGGGCCTCAGTGCAGGGCAGACAGGAGTGACTCCGCTTTGCTCTTGCAGTGACAGAAACTGAGAAAACTTGGTCAAGGAACCACTTCAGTTAGGTGGGTGGAGGTGGTCTCTTTTCTCTCTTCCCTTTAAAACCCTTTAATATGTTGGTTTTTCCAAGATTGCATTGGGCCATAGCAGGCAAGGACCCAGTAGTTTATCACTTAAAGACTCTGCTTTGCAGAGATAGACCCACTTCTGGTTTAGACAAAGTGTGTCTGAACTGCCATTCATGGTAAATATATGGAAACGAGGAAGCGCAAACATTCCTTTGAACAGCAGAGTGACAAAGAGTGACTCCACAAAAGCATTTGCCTGGCAGCTGCTTGTGACTTGAAGAATCCAGGACTCAGTATTGCTGCTGTCCAGCAGCAGCCATTCTGTAGAAGTTCCATCTTCAGTCTGTAAGCCTGACGGGATGTTACAGCTTTAGAAAAGTTTCCCTGACTGGAGGACAAATTGGTACCCTGGGAACGACTGTGTATGGAGGCCTGCCTCTGGTTTCACTCCCTGGAAGAAGGAGGTGAAGTAGAGTTGGGGCTGTACACTGATCTGTGGACTTCCAGATAGAGGCCTCAAAGCAGCTCTTTCCATAGCCCAGGAGCCAGCCACACAGGAGAGTGCAGACATGAGCCTGCCCTTACCTCAGATTGTATCCTAGATCCCTCACAAGGGACAAGGATCCCTTTCAGGTTGGTATCCATGCTAAGGTATTGAACTAAGTCAAAGTTGCCTTTTAAAAGAAATCTTCAAAGCTACTTTGCATAAGTCTAAGCACAAGGGAGATTTAGAATAAGTCTGGTTTCCACTGGAAGCTACAAGAAATTCTGTAAACAATGAACTGTTCTTCAGGATAAGGACATGGGCCCTAAGAGCCCCTAATTTGTCCATGTGATTGATAACTCTCTCAACAGATCTGACAAGACTTAGTTACACATGCCTCCCCGACTGAGACACAGACACACACAGAAACACAGAAAAATACAGAGACATGCACACAGATGCACACACAGACATACACACACACACACACACACACACAAACACACACATGCACATGTGTAAAGACACAAGCACTGCCAGAATACACACAAAACACTCTTATTTGAGAAAGAAGAAAACTGCAGACAGTTTACTTCACTGCCTGTCATGGGGAGGAAGGGATATGGTTCCTACCCAGAGTTCTGTTTCCTCCTTGTTCCGCACAGTGATATTGTGAATGCTTGGAAACACACAAGGGAAATGATTTTGAAATGAACCATAGGCAAGAGTCTCAGAAATCCATTCTCCTTTTTGATTCCTGTAATTGTTCAGTAGGTGGGATGCTGAGTCCCACACAGGATCTGGCTGCTTTCTGAGTTGCTGTGAGCCATGTTCTTTTCCCACCAGATGGTCCCCTGTACCTTAATGTGGCTCCCCATCCTGCTGCCAAATACTTAATAAAATGAACCATTATTTTGAATGAGAAATTTCCACTGGGCTTGGGTTCCCTGGAGACTATTTTGCACAACTCTCAAGTTTAGACATTAATTATTTCACATTAACAGCTCATGGTGTTTTGCAGTTGGATTTGTTTTGTCAACTCATTTTTACCTAACTGCCTCAAAATTCCATAGAAATAAGCAGAGGGAAACACGCTGGTTTATAAAGTCAAATGTAGCAGATGCTTTGTCCTAAATTCAGCTGTATCCTATAATTGGTGGGGTTACACAAGAGCTTCAGGCTAATCTCAGCCTACCAAAAATATCTTATTTCAGTCGTAGTAATTCAGTCATCAGAGAAAGCATCTGAATACACATCTAAAGTAGATTCCGCTGTACAGGACAGTTTCAAGGGAGGAAAGCCCCCACATCCAGTGCTCACCTACTCCTGTTAATGTTTCTCATCACTATAGTCTCGCTAAGCTGCTGAACAATACTCACACACTGACATTAACTAAAGGCCACAGCTTTCCCACTTTCCTTGTTTGTAGCATATGCTCTCTCTGTACAGAATGGGGCTTGCAGTTACATCCATTAGTGGTCACACTCTCCATGCAGCATGGCGGTTCCTAGACTCAGATGCAGAAAGGCTGTTTTCTCTTTGTTGATTAGGTTGGCGATTGCAGAGAGTCTTGGGAGACAGAGATGGAAGGAGGTGAGCAATTAACTTTCCATCATCAACTCCATCAGATGGATTTGCTCACACCCTTTAGGAAAAACTGAAAATCTCCACCAGGAAACAGTCATGAATGTGAGAGTACACTGGGTGAAGAATTTCCAGTGTCCAGGAGAGTGTCACCTCTCACCTCCACCTCCCACTCTATCTGCCTCTCTGTTATGGCCACAAAGACAGTGACCTTTAGTGACCTTTAGCCACTTACACGTTGATGTATTTCTTAGGCAGGGCCTTCGTGTCATTTTTCTGCACTATAAGATAAAAGGGAACAGTTTGTGGCTATTCTCTATTTAAACAGAGTGGTCTTAGATGTAAGATAAACAAGTGTGCACAGTGAACTTAAGTGCCTGGAGCAGTTCTGAACCATCCAAATTAATATTTCTTTTCCCTTTTAAGTAGACACTGTCAGAAAGATGATAGTCACAGAAAGGCTTATTCAATTTGTCTTTGCATTTGAACCATTAATCTGAAATGATCTAAAAAAAACTTTTGTATTTAATGTTATTTTTCAATTAATAAAATGCATTACACACACGATGTACACACTAATACTCACCTGTATAAATGTTTTATTAAGATCTGTGTGGATGTCAAGTAAGAGCCAAATGACACTGTGTCATGGATGTCTGACTTTCGTTCTGTCCTTGGTGTAGCCTTCTCCCTAAGTTAAGGTCATGAAGCTTACACTCTTGATTAGGTAGCCCTGGATGTTCTTAAAACAGAAAGGCTCCTCAAATATCACAGTGGTAGACCCCCATCTCTTTTCTAAATCAATAGGAGTCCTGATACAGGAGATGGACACAGCCAGACGTCCCTGGCCCCAGGCCCTGACAGTAGAAACTGGAACTGGCCCAGTTCATCCTACACAGGCGCTGCCTCTTCCCATCTTGCCTCAGCTCCTTTTCGCTTTCCACCTCACTAGCTCCTTGCGAATCCGAATCCTTCGGCTTTTCCCTTTGGAATTCAAAGCTCAAACTGTCAAATCGAATCCTGACATCTGCCTTCTGTATGGACAAAAGGAAGGAAATGCCACCGGGCGCTGGCATTCTGGTTTCCCACTATGATTCCAAGTCTCGCAAATGCTGCAGATTTATATCCAACAGAAAATTTAAACCACAATGTTTACAATGTGTCAGGTCAAGTCCATTGTGTCTGGGTGAAATACTCTGTCAAACCTTCAGAAAAGGCGTTCATATGTAACGAGCACACAGCATTTCCATTGTTCATTAGAAGTCTTCAAGGCACACTTGACACAGAAAGGTGGAATGTATCTGGGTTGAAGCCCGTGAGTGATAGGGAATAGGAAGACAATAAAACTAGCTACACCCAAGTGTCTGGAAAGAAAATGAGAAGATTCTTCTGGGCCATCATTCTGGAAATTGTTTTTAGTGTGGTTCTTTGTCCTTCATATGAATCAAGGAAGAGATTCTTCACAGGGCTCATGTGTTGGGATAGTGAATTTGCACTTGTCTGGAGGACATGAGGGCCATCGTCTTTTGTTGGAAACTTCTGTTCCATGCGGTCATCTTTTTTGATCCTCTTCTAATAATCTACATGATCTAAAAGTCATATTTCATGAAGAATGCTTTTTATGCCCATCAAATTTAACATCTTACATTAAAGATAAGGCAGAGAAAACTAGATGTTACTGTCACTTGGTCCTTTTGCAGTGATTCTCACACACTGCAGAACTCACCCAGGATGAAGATTAGAAGGCAGTCTGGCCTTCTTCACAGAATTGTAATCTAACCATATAGACTGCAGTGGCTCACATGTAGAAGTCTATTGACTTTTAATCCTCATTGTGTACAAGCACCGTGCAGGCTTCAGGCTGCAGCCCAGACCATGTTCATCCTCCATGCAGCCTTCAGGAATGCATGTACTTGCTCTTCAGATAACATACAAAGCTTAGTGCTTCCAAGTGATCGTCTCTCTTAGGCCTATGAGGAAACAGTGGTTCCAGGTGCTATGTTTTGTCCTTTGCATGAATAATTTATTCAAACTCTGAAGTATTTAATGTCACCTTTAGTTCTGTGCTGTCATTCCCCATGCTTGGTTTACTGAGTCAAAGGCCTCTCAAGCTGATTTTTTCCCTAATGGATATACTCTGCTCTCTGGTTCTTAGTACTGTGCACCCACAGACAAAGGCGACCTCTAAAACCTCTTAGGAGTATTATATCTTAGGATACTGTGGAATAAGAGGAAAGCCAGTGCAAGCATATCTGTGTCTCCCTTCACTCCAGCAATTTACACAGAACCGTAGACAAGCACATGCTAACACACACTCCCACACAACAAAGGCTGCTTCGCGAGGCATGCCCATGACCCCACAACAGGCCTTCTTTCTAGAATCAGGTGTTCTAGCAAACATTTTTGTTGGGATGGCCCTTAAGGTCTCAGTCCAAACTAGTCAGTTCTGTGAAGGAGCCAGAACATAGCCATGGAGAGCATGAGAAGAATGTGCTTACTCTGTCCTAAAGACTTCAAAGGCCCACCCGTGTACAATACACTAAGTTTTGGTCTAGAATATTCTTGAGGGGTAAATTGATACGAAATAAAAATAGCCTTTCTGTTTTGTTACTATTATTGTTATCTTTTGTTGTACTCTGACTACGAAATGCTCCCCGCTAGGGGGGCTCAGGTGCTTGAACACTTGGTACCCTACTGGTGGCATTGTTTTGGAAAGTTCTAGAACTTCTAAGAGGGGAGGCCTAACTGGAAGAATGGGTCATTGGGGTTCATAACCTGTTCCTCCTTCCTGCCCTCTCTCTGCTCCCTGCTCCACTGAGGTGGGCAAGCAGCTGCCACATGCTCTTCCCACACAGAGCTGTGGACCCCTTTGCTTCCCCCAGCATGGTGCTCTTCCCACAGTTATGTGCCCCTTGCTTTCCCAGAAGGACAAAGTGTATTTCCTCAAGCTGTGAGCCAGAAAATTCCTTCCTCCCTCAAATTACCTTATCAGGTAATTTGATCCCAGCAGCATGAAAAGTAATAGCCAGCCAGTTAGACTTCATTCTAGGTATTTACTCACCCAAACATAGCACAATCCTGGTGTATTATTATTGCTCTTGTTTTACTGAGCTGAGAACAAACTCAGTAATGTCCGTCCTGTATGATTAACTTGTTACTATGTGAATGATTATGAAGGTAATGATTTCGAGTGAAAGGACATGTGGGGATAGAAATATTGTGAACACAAGACATCTAAACACTAAAAAATAGAAAAGAGGCAATGGCAGATCTTGATTGGATGGTGAGGCAGGGAAAGAGTTCAGGAATGATTCCTTCATCCCTGAGCTTGAGAGACTTGTGAGTGAGGGAACTGGGCAGCTTCGAAAGAGACCTGAAGCAGAAGGTGAACAGGGGTGAGTGAGTGGGAGGGGCAGATGGGGTGGGTGAGTAGGTGGGGTGGGTGGGGGTCGGTGGTGAACAGGGGTGAGTGAGTGGGTGGGGTGGATGGGGCGCAGAGCAAGGAGTGCTCCACTATTCACGACCACCCACAGTAGGAGCGATGTCTCTGCGTCTCTGCAGCGTCTCTGGGCATCGGTAACGCTCAGTCTCTACGTTCTTGTTTCCACGGTTATCCTGCAACCGTACTACTCCCTCAGTAGATTGTGACTCCCTTGAAGACAAGGCAAGGAAAAAAATGGAGTCTTGGTGAGATCCTGATAAAGGACCAGAAGAAATGTGATGGCAAGTACCACATGGCCAAGCGAGTCGCGTCCCTAAATGAACGAGAAGTGAGCGACTGATCGAGGTGTATGAATCCTAGTTATGGCTACTGGGCTACAACTTGTCTGCACAGATGAGTTACATGACCCTTGAGGAGGATGCTTGAAATCACTGCTCTCGCCTCTCTTGATAAAGAAGAGACCGCTACAGCCGCTAGATTAGCTCTCCTCTTGGGATCATTTTGGAACAAGCTTTGGACTTTGTGAAACAGAGCTCAGGGGTGGGGCTTCAGGGATAGAGACACAATGATTTCTAGAAATCAAAGGAAACAGTGTACATGGTGTGTGTCGGGGGTATGTGGGAAGAGGGAGGGAGGGAGGGAGGGGAGACGGCCTTGCTATACCAGTTGTGCCCACAAATCCAAATTCCAAATATCTTAATTCCAAAGAGGATTAGAGAATTGAAACCCAATCCTGTGGTATTTGTGCAGATATATCTCAAAAGGACAGAGAATCTTTTCTGAAAATGTGAAAGAATGATTGAAAAGAGGGAAGGACATATTATGCAGGGGCCGGAGCCATGATCTTGGAACACAATCCTCAGTGCACAATCAAATTTGCACTCCCTCCCCAATCAATTAATAAAGACTGAAATCTCAAAAATATAATTGGACAAAAATCATTTAAACAAATTTTAAATGACATTGTGTACATTTTAAGTGGGGGGATTTAATAATGAAATATAAAAACAGGACAAAATAAAATATGAGAGTCTTAAAAATAAAAATAACTAATGAATACTTTTGTAAGCACAAACTCCCAAGTATACAAACAAGAGTTGCACATAGGGAATTTTCGAGCACATGAACTAGGCTCAGAAAGAATCAGGCCCCAACATGCAGTGTGTAAACAGAGGTGGATTAAACAAAGCCATGCCAGAGACCAGTGTGAGCAGAAAAATTGTTCAAAGTTTTACTCTAGGGGCTGGAGAGACAGTAGTTAGGAGCACTTGTTGCTCTTACAGAGGACCAGGGTTCCATCCCCAGTACTGGAATGTGGTTCACTATCATTCCTAATTCCAGTTCCAGGGAAACTAATCCCTCTTCTGACCACTGAGGCACCAGGTGTGGGAATTGCCCACATACATGCATGAAGGCAAAACACTCACATATCAAATAAATTGAATAAATCTAAAATAAAATTTTAAGAAGTCTTAGTTTACTTAACTATTGATCATCAAAGTACACCCTGCATGAAAATGAGAAGGAAAAAGAAGACAGGAGAAAGCTGAACATGAAAGTCCTTAGGTTTGGGAAAAGGATGCAGTCGCCGAGAATCTTAGATTATGTTAGGAAATGAATGTGCTCAGCTTTCATCGGAGGATATTTAGCAAATACACTCTCCAAACACAATTAGCAATAAAGCTGTAGCAGTCCATCAATTCATAAAATTATCCAGAATGGTGAAGTAAAAGCACATGAAATGAGATTGCTTTAAAAGGAAAAAATCTGTGCCACACTGCACCTCAAACTTGAAACACAGATGAAGTACCCAGAGATCAACAAAACCAACACAGCCATATTTGGCTCAAGCAAAAAGAAAAATAAATAAATAAATAAATAAATAAATAAATAAATAAATAATCCACCACCATCCCCCCCCCCACCAAAACCTCAAGCCACTAACTTTTTAAAGAATTGAATTTATAGTCCAGTTGTATCTGATTCTATTGTTCAATGACAAACACAGAAACTTTTAGAGGTGCCACCTCCCCCCAACACAACATCAAAAGATTCAGAGAGCACAGCAAAAGGAAAAGGACAGTATGAACATTATTTTATGAAGCAAACAGAACAATTTCAGATGAACAGAATACAAGAGGAAGTAAACACACTCATCAACACATATCTTAGAAAGTTCAACACAAAGACAGTGGAGAGCACAGTAGTGTCTGCAGTGGAACAGAGGCCACAAAGGCCAGGAGTTTAGTGTCCCTGTAACACAGAGAGCATGCTGGGATTTCAAGTTCTGATATGCTGTGCACAGTGAGTGCCAAGAAAGTCACCATAGTTGTAGCTGGCAGAGAGGAGCCTTTGAAATGAAAAGGAAGTACATAACATTTGACATTTAGAATATAGATACATTTTGTAACACCAACAAATAATAATTGATAGGCACAACACCACAGTTATCATTTGTTATTTAGAAATATATTTAACAAAAATTGTTCAAGCCTGCTTAGGAAAAAACTATAACATTTATTAGACAGAAAAAAAAAACAGAATAAATTCAAAATGTAAAAACAGGCTAGTAGTGCTTGAAAAAATGTTCAAATTCAACAAAATTACAATCAAATTATTAATTGGCATTTTGAAAGAAAACATGACCAGCTAAGTAAAAGTTTACATAGAAAAGTTGGAAATATTCTAAGACCAAAGGAAAGGAAGATGGAAACAGAGAGAAAGAGGATAAAGAAGGTATCTTATCAGATTTAAAGTTAAGTTTGTAAAGCCCAAATCAAAGGGAGGAATTCAGTGGATGTTTTCCAGGGATGGAGACTTGCTAGGGACAGGACCAGAAGCTGTGTTAACCTGCAAGTGTGATTCAGAAAATAGATTCAATGATTGACTTTTAAGGTAATGGAGGGCTAGTTAGCAATACCAGTTTATTTCAGAATCTATAATATGAACCCAAATGGTTAAAGTTCTAATGTGAATGGCACAGCTTGAAATGTTCAGGTATAAATATAGGCAGTCTCTGACTTGAAATTACAGAAGACTACATTTTTGTCAATAGGATTTATTTTATTAAAATAAAATATTAAAAAACACTAAAAAGGAAAAGAAGAATAAGTATATAAGAGTAAGTTCTGTAAATTGTGTCTGACCAATGACACTTAAATGATGCAATGACAGATTTTTGGAGTAAGATTTTGGCTACATAGAAATGACTATACTTTGAGTCAACTTTTCCCACTAAAATCCTGGGACAAAAAGTAGTCCTAACTTTGAATTTATTTTTGATTTCACAGTATTTGCATAGGCATAATCAAGGTTGGGACTTGAATGACTCTATCTATCTTCCTTTGCTCTATCAAAATACCCGAGTCTGGATAGTTTGTAAAGAAAAGAGGTTTTACGTTCACTAGTTTGGGGAGTTTAAGAGCATGTTGCCTGCTTTTGTTCTGTTCCTGTGCCATCATAGCAGTGGATGACGTAGATGAAGTATCTTAGAAAGAAGAGATGGCTGGACAAGACAGGAAGCCAGAGTGGAGAACCATCTCATCTCATGAAGGAAGTCGTGGTGTCCCATAGTAATGAACTTGATTGTTTTCAGGGGCAGCACTTTGGTGATCCGGTCACCTGCCACCACCTCACCAAAGACCACTCTTCCAATAAATGGGACATTCATGGCAAACACAAACCATAGCAGGTCAGCAGTGTCTAGACTAAAGATGGAAATCAGTGAGATTGCTTTTGCACCACATGCTCATGGCTGGAATGTAATTTTTGAGCATGTTTTTAGTGGACCTAAATTTTGACTGTAACTCACCGTGTGAGGTGAGATGTGGAATTTTCCACTTGTGGCATTGTTGTTGATGTCAAAAGACTTTCAGATTTCAGAGTTTAAGATTAGGGAAACTGCCATATACAACATTGTATACATGTAATTGAGAAAGTTGTACGGATATAATGTAACTACACAAGCAGGACATAATAAAGGAATATAAGGAAAGGAATTCTAATGTCATAAATATGTGGGTCATCTTAAATAATAACCACAGGAGTGGACACTGAAGCTTGATGTGAGGCCACTCGTAGCTACCAGATTGCCTGTGAGAGCAACAAGCCTGACTCGGAAGGAAGCCACTATCCTCATCATTGTTGCTGGCTGGGAATTAGTCCAAGTCCTGTGCAAGCAATTTTATTCTGTAATGATGTTAAAAATGTTCAAGCGCTTTCCAGTGTGATTCCACGTGAGGAAGCTCTTACGGGGAGAGACGACGAGAGAGCTGGGAAGATGCCCTAGCCTGACCTGTACCTGTGCATGCTGGGAACTCCAGAGTGTCCAAGATAAGGTGTGTGTCTTTGTTTCTATGTTGTGATGCTGAAGAGTAGACAGAATGGGCGGATTAGAGTTTCTATTTTCATCGACAGTGAAAAATCTGACCTAGTTGAAGAATGTGTAAAGGTCCTGTGGTTTGCTTTTCACTATCTGACCTCATGTGCGGCTTTACACTTTCCTGACTGACTATCTATCTATCTATCTATCTATCTATCTATCTATCTATCTATCTATCTATCCATCTATCTATCTATGAGACAAGGTCTCTGTGTCAGTGATTCTCAACTTCCTAAAGCTGTGACCCTGTAGTTTCTCATGCTTTGGTCACCTATAATCACAAAACTATTTTTGTTGCCACTTCACTTAGCTATTTCTATAAATCATAATGTAACTAATTTTGTTTCCTGATGGTCTTAGATGATTCCTATAAAAGAGTTGAGAACCTATGTAGAGTAGGCTGGCCTTGAAGTCACAGACATCAGCTTGCCGCTGCCTCTGAGTGCAAGGATTGAAGACATGGGTCACACCGTCATGCTTCTGGGTTACTATTTTATTCCTTGGAATGTAACTGGAAGGGAGGCAGGTTTGACAGAGTAGATCCCTCCTGCAGAAATCTTGGTCAAGGATGAAGACAGCCAAGGTGAGGGGCAGCTGAAATCGGGGATGAGAGGTAAACTTGCCAGCCTTTGAATTACAGAGTGTGTACAAGCTTGGTTGGATAATAGTCAGGACTCAGGGCAAAGATGACAATGTGAGGGGCCTTCTGTTAGAAAACTTTAAATTTCAGACTGTCAATGGCAACACATTAAACCAACACAAGGCCTCATCAGCAGGGCCTTGTGCCACTGTGGGACTTAAGTACCCAAGGATACAGAACGCTGATGATGCTTCCTTGCTATTTTGGAAATCAGGTGATGTGTGGTATAAATATTCTGTATTCAAATTGGAAGAGAAGAATTCCTCAAATAGGAAATGCAGGAACATCAACAGATCCCTGGGAATGGGCAGAGAAAGGGAGCCTGCAAGGTGACATTGTGACCACCATTAGCACTGCCATACTCAAAGAGAAGAATTGAGAAGCCAAGGTGCTATTTCTGTAATGAAGGACATGTTAGCTGTCTGCAAAGATGGCCCATCAATCCAGCAGTGTAGCAAAGACAAGGATAGAAACAAGCACATGTTAAGTGAGTTCTCAGAGCAGTCCAGTTGAGAGGCCAGAGAGAGAGAGAGAGAGAGAGAGAGAGAGAGAGAGAGAGAGAGAGA
>JANHMN010000001.1:202905840-202916866 GCA_030674055.1 Rhabdomys pumilio | reverse complement strand
CAGTGTACATGCTACACACAAGGACCAGTGTACATGCTACACACAAGTATCAGTGTACATGCTGCATACAAGTATCAGTGTACATGCTACATACAAGGCCCAATGTACATGCTGCACACTGCTGATGCTATCCATCTTTACCATCAACTCATAGAACAATGCTTATTTGTTTTTTTTCTGTAAAACATGCAATTTAGCATACAGTTTTGCTTATCAATAGGAGAGTCAATAATCGGACATACCATGCTCATAAAAAATTGTAAGTAACAATGACTGGAAGAAAAACTCATTAAAGAGCACATTTTTTGAGGAATTCAATTTAGCCATTTCCCTTTTAACTTTGTTTCTGGTTTTGGATATCTGTTGAAGCCATGTCAGAAGTTCAGCTATAACTGCATAGTTTACAGTCCACCTTTGTGTTTTCTCTCAGTGTTTCCATTTCTTCTCTGTAGTACCACTCTCATCTCACTCCAGTGACACTCACAGTAAAAGCTCACCCAGACGTCTACAGATTTATGTACAGCATTGCTTATTTCTGGCATTGATAACTCTCTTGATATATCTGGGACTTAGCCTGTCGCCCTTCCTTTTGGTTCAGATTTCCCTCTTGTCATTTCCCATCTTAAACTTTTCTTAAGGTGAGAACCTAAATCATCAAATACTTTTTAGTGCATTTTATACAGAAGGAGTCAGAAAGAGACACATACCAAAAAGGATTTGATTACCTTTAGAACTAACTGCCCCTTCACAGATCTTCATAATAAAATTGTCCTCCCTTAAGTCCGGTCAGTCCTGTCCTGCAGTGGTCACACTGGGGCACATGTTTTTGGTAGCTATTGTTCTGGTTTATGTCTGAATCAGTGGTGTCCTCTCTAAGTCTCTCAAGGCCACTTCACACTTGGCTGAGCTCCTCAAGGGCTAAATCTGAGCATTGCTTTAGAAATCACAGATCTTGAAGTTGAAGAGATGGCTCAGTGGTTACAAGCACTTGCTGATCTTGCAGAGGACCTGAGTTCCATTCTCAGCACTCACAGGAGGCTCACAACCATTGTACATCCAGCTGCAGGAGCTTTGATGTCCTCTTCCGGCCTCCTCAGGTACTACATAAATGTGGAGTACTTACATGCAAGCCGAACACTGGTACACATACATTAAAAAAATAAATCTTAAAGGGAAAGAAAAAAATCACATAATCACATATCTTGCCTGAGAGAAAAAGACAATCCTCTCATTTGCTTTCTTCTAAACCAGCATTTGTTTGCAACAGAGACATTTTCACTCATTTTTATGTCTGATCTCAGATGTGATCTGAGTAGGGGTGGAAATTCTCAAAGCAGCTGTTGCTACTGAGCTTGCCTCCTGAAGGAAAAGGATTGATTGCCCTGGTAACTGTATCCTCCACGGTACAACTACAGATGTTATTCTCATCTGTAGCCAACTAATCACCCTAAATTTTACTGAGCTGATTGTCTCCATGGATATCATCTGCAATGAGAGACATCACGGGCATGGCTTGGTCAGCCTCTGTGGAAACTTCTGGTCTCAGCTGTGGTTGCCAGCAAACCTTAACAGTAGATGGAGAAGTCCCCTTGTGTTCAGGCAAAACCTTAAAGGAGAATGATTTTTTTTTTAACAGCTCAGGTTAAAGGAAATTGACTTTACCTTAGAGATATTTTTGTCTTTATAAAATGGGAAACCTACTGATATTATCCCCATTTCACCTATCAGAAACACTGAGGCGTATACTTACAGAAACTTAAAAAGAGCCTCATATAAAACATCATCCACAACCAGATGACTTAGGCACTGGGAAGAGCTAACGAGCCTGACACTTTAGTTCTATTTAATTAGAGATATGATATCTCATAGTAAATCTATCAGTTCCGGTGCCCAACTCATTAAAATGTATATGTGGCATTGCATTTATGAAATGAGAAAGAGGGAATCTGATAATAAAAATGAATTAGCACATGTCATCTTATACATACAACAAGAAGGTTTATGACGCAAAGAATAAATCAGCAGAGAGGGAGGAGGGGCATCTGATGAATATGCATGTGAGGGATGAGTGTCTTATGATATACTTGGAGACGCTGAGGACTGGGAGGAAAATACAGTGGATGTGGAAGTGTGGACGGTTGCCACAGTGGTACTATTCAGACAGAGAAACAGTGAGCCAGACTGAAGTCGGGGAAGGGGACAGTTTGGTGGCTCAGTGGATAGAGACTGTCACGAGTGCCCTGAGGTTCAGCCCATGGGAAGTAGGCAGGAGAGAGCAGACTCCACCAAGTTGTCCCCTCATCGCCACATTTGTGCTGTAGCATGCATTCCCACCCCATCTGAAACATGCACACGCACACGATAAGCTAATTAAATAATATTTTAAATGTGAGATTTTGGAATTAGATTTCTTAATCCTTTGAGATTTCTTTTCAGCTGTAACTTTTGACTTTTCAAAACTGAAAAGAAAACAAGAAGAGAACAGAGGAGAGGGGAATGGATAAACAGACAAGGGGAGGGAAGAGAGAGGCAGGGAAGGAGGGGTAAAGAGACAAGGAGGGGGAAGAAAGAGTGATTGAGAGGTTTCTTTGTCTTATACATTTTCTTTTTTAAAACTTTGGGTAATATGTGTCATTCCAGACATACCAAGGGCCATGCATTAGTGACAGACTAGAGATTACTCAAACCTCACTTTTTATGGAATGTAAGTGGCTACTAGCAGGAGTCACTTGTGAAATGGGCTGAAATTTTAGGAAGTCTATGCAGCTTTTGAGGTCTTGAGTTTTCTTCCTTCCGTGAAGACTGGCCTGCCATTTAGTTGAGTCACATTCAGGGCACAGAACAATGGAGAGACAGCCCTTGTCTTCTCAGAGGAGAGCACACAGTGTAAGACTCGTGGCACAGCCTGGCATGGGCTGCAGAAGACAAGCAAGGCCTTCCAGTGTCAAGTCTAACTCTGTATCTGGGGATGATGGGAAAAAGAAGACAGTCCAGACAATACTCCACGTGCTGCTACATGGCCCCTGGTCTTTGTCCTGACCATGAAATTCCTGGGTCCCCAGCTACCTAGTCATGGCCAACACCCCTTGTCTATCTCCTAAGCCTGAATAGTTAAATCTGAATCTCCATCAAGCCTCCATCAAGTTAAATCAAAGTCTCCTTTGGTATAGAGGCTCTACTTTTTGCCTGCTCATAGCCTACTATAGGTAACTTAGTTTGACCATATGCCAAATTGATTCTTTGGATTATCCTTTTCATTCTAAACTTGTCTCTCACCATCTTTCCAGGTTTTCCAGGTATGTGCCATTTCTAATGATGCTCAGGTTCCCAGTCCTACCAAAGCACTCACAACTGCGTGGTCTGCTAATGTCCTAAATGTCTGCTTCTTCCTCTAACCCTCAGCGTGATCAGCATGATCATAATCCAGACCCTGCCATTTAGATAAAACACCTTCATAGAGTCTTAAAATCTCCCTGTTTCTATTATGTTTCTGAAACTCAATTTTTTATATGCCAATAAGAATGATGTTTTTAAATGCAAAGTGAGTTACCATCTTTCCATGCAAATCTTTCTGGGGGACTTCCCCTATATTTTACTTGTATGGTCCATGGACCATGGCAACCTTGTTCTTCTATACTTGAGGTTCATGAACCTTGAACAATCTAGACTCTCATTCAACCCGTCTAACCACTCCCAGCCTATCACCTCACTGGTAAACTTGTAGACAATCCTGATAGTGATGTCTGAGGTCTTGAGCACTGAATTCTTTTTATTACTTCACTGGTGTCTTAGAGATTCATTGCTATGAAGAGACACCATGACAGAGGTAACTCTTATAAGGACAACATTTAATTGGGGCTGGCTTACAGGTTCAGAGGTTCAGTCTGTTATCATCATGGTGAGAAGCATAACAAAGTTCAGGCAGCCTTGGTGCTGGAGGAGCCGAGAGCTCTACGTCTTGATCTGAAGGAATCCAGGAGGAGACTGAATATATCTTGCACCAGTCATAGCTTGAGCATCTACGACCTCAAAGCTCTGTCTCCACAGTGACACACTTCCTCTAGCAAGGCCACACGTCCTCCAATAAGGCCACACCTCCTAAGAGTACCACTCCCTATGAGCCAAGCATTCAAATACATGAATTTATGGGGGAATGAAACCTATTCCCACCACCACAATTGTACAATAAAAAATGAGTAAAGGGCACAATAACTTTTTATTTTTACTTGTGTGCCAGTGTACCTGTCCACATGTGGGTATTCCAGGGAGTGCAGGTGCTTGTGTGCAAGTGCAGGTGCCAGCGGTGTCAGCTCCTCTGGAGATGGAGTTACAGGCAGTTTAGTTGTGAGCTGCCTGATGAGGTTGCTAAAAGAACAGCAAGTGCTTTAAACAGTTGAGCTATCTCTCCAGTCCTTATACCAACCCTTGACCCTTAAAACCAGCAACAGTTACTAAAATTAATTTAAATTTTGACAAGAATTATTTCATTTCAAGTACTTGGACTGGTTGTGCTTATTCTGTCTGAGTTAGAACAGTGAGAACAGGGGATTACTCCATGTTCACCTCCTGGATTATGACCTCATGGAAAAAGACTTCAGTTTCTCTTCTCTTCACTGGGAGTTGATTGCAACATCCACAGAGGCAAGGGGGGCTGGGGAGGGTGTTTGGCATAAACCTCTGGCTGCAGAAATTTCTCTTTATTTACAAAATAAGCAGCTGTCTCTGTGCACATCTGTCAATAACTTCTCCCACGCCTTTGTCATCGGTCTCAGCATAATGCTGTCTGCCTCACTGGAGGAATTTGCCAGAGAAACTCCAACCCTGTACCTTCAGTGGCATTGCTGAATCCTTCCAGCCATGCACTCTGACAAAATTAAAAAATGGCCAAGGAAAGTGCCAGTCTCTAGAGGGCTGGAGTAGATCACTGTGCAGTGGTAGAGTGAAGTTTCCAACCTCAAGCATCTTGAAGATAGATACCAGTGGTATCCCAGCCTTAGGATTCAGGTAGGGTGGCTCTACCCTACCTAGTGACCTTTGGGCCAGGCTTTAAGCTCCCAGGCCAGGCATCTGAAGTAGGTTGATTGCTTGGATCAAAATTCACCCTGTATCTTCTCTGCTTTGGAGTGGGGTTCCCTTAGGAATGGCAGTATCTACTGGACTGGAGCTTGGTTGCTGACAGTGGGCCAGATACTCCTGACCTGGCTCCTGCTGAAGAGCAGGCTGCTGACAGGTCTCCCAGCTTTGTTCCTGGCCTAACTAATCCATAGATACAATTAGCAAAAGGATGAAAAGTGTCTTCACAGACACCTCCCCTTTGAGTATGGATGTTAAAAATGCTTGTTTTGATGGTGCTGAAAAAGAAGCCAGTTGCTTTGGGCTTGCCCCAAATGACATCACTTTTCCTTTTGTAATCGGTCCTTTTATGCTAATACAGACACTTAGACAGAATCTAGAAGAATGCCAAACATCTGGCTGAGAATAAAAGTTCAGGCAAAGACAGAGATTTTCAAACAGCTGGATGTTTATTAAGTAGTTGGTATTATTGTTTTTGAGTTGACTTTTTCAGGCTTAAGCTGGATTCTCTGTAAGACTTCTAAGACTAGATAGAACCTGTAAGAGAAAATTAGGATGTGGCTCTCAGAAATGTATTGGTAGTGGCTTTGGGAGACAGGAGACATTGGGGAGGCTTGCAGAAATGCCTTTCCAGTTGGGAAAAGCTTGCTGTCCTTACATGAGAAAACTGTGGGAGCCAGGGACCATGGAGAGGCTCTTTTTGCAGGCTCCTAAACCCTGACAGGTGCGGGATTACTCAGGCCTGCTCACTTATTAGAACCATGGCATAGCCTGACTTTATCACATTTAATCACAGAGGAAACAGCACCTAGGAAGGGAGCCTGAAGGGGTGTGGGGGAGGGGGCATAAAGGAACAGAAGGGTGCTGTTGTCTCAGGGGTAGCTTCAGTCTTTGTTGAGTGTATTAATTAATAGGGGGGGATTGGAAAGGCTACACTGGGTTTGTCAAAGCGGTTTATTGTAAACATGTCGTCTGCCTTGCTGAGTGATTTACAGCCAGAGCAAGCCCTGCCTGCCCTGTGACTAATATCTCAGGCAGGATGTGTGATTAGATCATAAAATTTTATTGTATGGTTATTTATTTATATTTCTAGAAACTAAAGCAGACAATGGGGCTGAGTTGTATACAGATTTGAAAAAAAATATCAAAGGAAAAAATGTCACTTATTCTGGTAATGTGTGATGTAGAAGAACAGACTGGATGGCTGCCCCGTGGAAATGTGGAGAAATGAGAGACTTTGTGTTCTGCTTGCTCGACTGCATAGGTCATGTTGACTGCATGGAAGAGATGCCTTCAAAGTGGATGCTCGAGGGGGTTAAGAATGCACTTTAATAGGATAGGTAAGGTGCCCCTCATTGGCTGGAGCAGAAACAGAAATGAAGGGTTCTTACACCTGCTAACCTTTCTGTTTCCCGTCCTCCATTGCACTGTGAGCAACATCACAGCTTCCGGTAAATGACTTATGTAGCTGTATCTTTAAGTGGCTGTATTTTCTCGTGGCTAGGCATCTCTCTGTAACAAAATCAACAGCTGCTTATTTGCTTCGAATTTTATTGGCATCCCGTTTTTCCACAGCACAGTAGCTACTGAAGGACAATTCTCTCAGCCATTCAAGGGCACCCATGGAGCCATGAGGCCACATGTGGAGCTGCTGGCAACTGCAGAACCTCTTCATGGGACCGTACAGTGATGGTCTCCAATCATTCTCACCAATTGCTTTTATCCAACTTCTCTGGTTGCTTGAAGAATTTTCTACTCTACTCTGAAAGGAAAAGGTTGCAAAGGTCTTGCAACTAGTCTGGCTGTAACTATGTCTTGACCTAAGGCTGGGGGCATCCTTGCCTCTGAAGGACTGCCAAGTGCACTAGAGAGAGGTGGATTTCAGGAGGCCTCACTCCCTGTTACCACTCATCTTCACAGGCCCTGAATTCATATTCAGGAGCCATTTTCTTAGCTTGTCTGGTTTCTATTCACCAGAACCTGCAACTCTAGTTACTTTGGAGAAAGTGGCTGCAGTTTCTTCACATTCAGATGCTCCACTGCAACTGACCAGTTAGGGCATACGAGTGAAGACTCTGGCATGGATTTTCCTGTTCTGCTAAGCAGAGAAAATAGTTTATGACAGTTCCTAAAGGTTGGAAATTTCCCCTCATGTGTAGCAGGGATTGTGGGAGTAGGAGGTGGGAAGTCCGTGGCTCCATCTGCGTGAAGAGACTGCTACTGTGACCTCAGTCAGTCCTGGAGTGGTAGTGCCTCTGTCAGCTAGAAGGAGTGGAACTGCCCATGGCTGCAGCGTCTTCCTCAGGAACATTCTTTCCTGCTGGTCTTATTTCCTACTACTGACTGTTTTTCATTTTTATTTTT
Source organism: Rhabdomys pumilio (assembly GCA_030674055.1). Lineage (NCBI taxonomy): Eukaryota > Metazoa > Chordata > Mammalia > Rodentia > Muridae > Rhabdomys > Rhabdomys pumilio. The sequence goes on along the minus strand of JANHMN010000001.1, from coordinate 202,909,429 downwards.
ATTTTTAATTTTTATTTATTTATTTTTTTACCAGTGTCCCCATCACCTATGCTGGAGATTTATTGCATTTAAATGTTGTAGATAGAATGTCATAAACTTCATCAGGTTTCCATGAAATGCCCACAGTAAAATAAAGTACTGGAAATCTGAAGTCACGGTCACGAAAGTGAGCAAGAAAGCAAACTGTTCAGCCTAGTTTATGAGACATAGCACATTTCAACACAAAATTCTCAGAGAAGGTATCTCCTAGCGAAGTTTTGGTATTATGTATGCAGAGGAACCAAAGGTATTGAGATTAGGGGGAGGAGAAAAATTCACTATGATGATGGAAACTCATAGTTTTATAAGTTGAAGGATGCCCAGTTTCGAAAGAGTTTCTTTGTCTCCTGGCTCCCCTAGAGTGTTACTTCTTCTTCTTTTTTAAAAGATTTATTTATTTATTTTATGTATATGAGTACACTGTACCTGTCTTCATCAGTCAGTGCTCTTAACCATTGAGCCATCTCTCCAGCTCCCTGAGTGTTACTTCTAAAACAATAAAACCTCCAGTGAGAATCAAGTAGTCTATGAACTTGAACATCCAGAATGGCAAAGACCAACTGTTAAATGAAACAGTTTTCTTCTCACTGTAAGTGGGAGAAGGAAAAGCTAACTACTCTTTCCTTGTTGGACCTGTTGGGGTTGGCTTTGCTTCGGTGAGTCTGGGTTGTGTCTTGGTGGAGGCAGCTAAATTTGTTATGTTTCACACTGTTTCTGTGAGGAACTCTTGTGGAATAAAATGATGCACAGATTAACTAAGAGAACTGCAAAGGCCCCCGATACAGGTGGTAAGAAACGCAGACCAGTAGCGGGCAGGTGATGGGTTTGTCCTGTACTCACGAGCAAAGCGTCAGACTCCTGGACGAACAGGAGTGAAGATGGCAAACATATGAATCTGTGGGGACTCTGAAGACCACCTTCCCTGTTGGCCATGGCTGAAGGCAGCCATAGCTATAATCATGTTTTTACTGCCTAAATATTTTCCAGAAGCAAATGCAAGCCATAAGCCTCAAAACTGGAATTATTTTTTCTCAGCCTTTTTTCTCCAACCACCCTGGCTGGCTTCTTTTCTTCTGCTGCCTTTTTGGGCTCCTTGTCATGGGTTCCTTGAGTGTGGGCCTTACAGTTCACCAGCTGGCATTAAGGACCCAGCCTTCCCATCTTGGTGGGGTCTCTGCTGATAACGATCTGGGTAGGGAGCCAGACAATGAACATGCAGCAACAAACAATCAAAGCACACTTCTCGGAGTTCACGGGCACTCAACAGATCCGATTGTGAAAGGTTAAACTGTCAGGTGAATGGGAAATGCAGAGATGGCTGGACTCTGTCCAATAGTACCTGGAGCAGCTGTCAACCCAATTAAGCCAGATGTGCATTCAATGTAAACGGACCTCCCAGGGGGAATAATAACAGATTTAAGTCTCTGGCAAAGGACTAAAAGGTGGGGCTGGGGATGGATTTGAGAAAGGGGAAATTAAGATCTGTGGAATGTTTCTCATGTCAATGTCATTCTTAACAAGTCCTTAGTGGCACCTTGACTGAACCTGGTTGAAACAGTCCTACAAGTAGACAATAAATGTGTCTGCGTGTAAGTGAAGTCTGGGTTAGTTTTCATGCTCAGTAATGTGGAATATTTGCTAAAATTCTTTTATCTTACACACAGATATACACACAGTTTATAGCTAGTTCACACGCACATGCCACACACACACATACACACACACACACACACACACATACTCACAGAACCTCAGTCTGACTTTAAGTCCTGAGTTATTTAAAAAATGATATTTAAGTCATGGCAACTTTGACAAATCTCAAGTGAGCATGTAAACCATGAACCAAGGAAAGGACATCGTTTGGATGTCCTTGGATTATATGCCATTCATAGCTGAAGGCAGTCATCAGGCATGCTGTCTATAACATTACTATTTAGCACAAACATTTTACAAACTGTAAGATGCCAACAGTAAGCGTTATGTTACACACACACACACACACACACACACACACACACACACACACACCACTCCCAGGCAGTTTTTTTCCATCCATGCTATAAAATGTCATATCTCCAAAACAGACGTGTTTGAGAGGCAGACCTTTAAGTTCAGCCAGGAAAATGCTTCTCAGAAATTTTCTCTTCATGTTGCTGAATTTAGAAACCACCTTGATGAAACCAGTTTGAAGTTGCCACATCTGTATGAAAATCAGAAGAAGCAATCTCTACCTTTTGGGTTCTTGACAGAAAAATCCCTCAGTTCTGATTAACACAAAGAACTATTTATTTAACGACTACAGAGAAAGAATTAATTTTGAACCGAGTACTTGGAGTACCTTATGAATAATCATTTACTGACTGTTCGTAACAGCACTCTGCTGTAGGTAGCCTTGGGACCCTCAGTTTGCAAACAAAGAAATACAAATCCAGAATGCTAATTGTTCGCTAAATCCAGACAGCTACCGTCTTAGCATTCAGAAGTATCTGATCTATGAGGTTCATCTAAGAGAAGTCAGACAAAAAGGTGAGTTGAGAGCTGGTAAAGAGTGGGTTTAAGCAGAAATGGTGAACTTCCATCCCCATGGCTGGAGTGGACGGTATGATCGACAGGGTCATCTGGGGACGTCACCAATGCGTGACCCAAAAGAGTGTCCAGTGCAATGAACACCGGTTCTGTGAAAAACAGATCACTGGGAGATTGAGTCTGAATCTGAAATTTTTTCTCAAATAAAGTAGGAGTCAATTAAAGTAATTATCTAAATATTAAGACTAAAACTGGTCCCACTTGACAGTTAGTGAGAGAAGGCCTCTACATGCTCACCTGACTCTCCAAGTACTGAACACTAATAACTGTTGGAACTACAAAGATGGATCGACATGTTGTAGCCATGAAAGGCTTCATAGCTATGAAACTATGCAGAAGAATAGTGTCTTCCATGATCCTCACCGTCCAAGAATTTCAAAGTGTGACATGATTTGGAATAGGCAGAATCAATAGAACTAAGTTAGAATGAGCACTTACTACACTGGATGTGTGCTAAATTCAGTGGCTAGGTCTCTGTCAGAAGAGATATGCCCGAAGGCAGAGATACACAGGGAGGGAGGGAGGCCATAGAGGCAGGGATGGGTGTGCTGCATTTAGAAATTAAGGGACATCTTGGGATGGATGTCAGCCTGGGCTGTAGAGTGAGTTTCAGACCAAACTGCACTAAGTGTAAGATCCTATGCAAAAACAAATAGGGGAATTTATTGGATAAGAGATCTAGTGAGTATGGGAGCCCCAACAGGGGATGCAAATGTTGGAGATCCTCCCTCCATCTTTCAACAATGCGAATCTTTTTTGAGACAAAATTTGCCCTTCCTGTCTATAGCTAATCATTGTAATATTTTTGTATATAAATGTGTGTATGTATGGGTATGGGCTGTATAAAATAAATTTGGACTTTTAGCTCTGATAATTATTCTTGAATAGTTTTCTAATTATAGGAGTCACTTTATTGACTTCCTTCCTTCCTTCCTTCCTTCCTTCCTTCCTTCCTTCCTTCCTT
>JANHMN010000001.1:202877818-202905830 GCA_030674055.1 Rhabdomys pumilio | reverse complement strand
CTTCCTTCCTTCCTTCCTTCCTTCCTTCCTTCCTTCCTTCCTTCCTTCCTCCCTCCCTCCCTCCCTCCCTCCCTCCCTTCCTTTCTTCCTTTCTTCCTTTTAGTAGTGTTTATTTTTACCCTGGGTCTCCAGGATATTGCATCTATGGGTCTTAGTTACCATAGCAGTGTCTGGTGTGGGCTTCTCATGGAATGAGTCTTAGGTCAAACCAAACATTGATTGACAACCCCCACAAATTGTGTGCCACCATTGCGTTAGCACATTTTGCAGGCAGGACAGATTGTAGGTCAAAGGTTTTGTGGCTGGGCTGATGTCCATGCTTCCATTCCCACTGCCTCCTATAGAGTACTTTCCTGCACTGAAGACTTTAGAGTGCAGGGGTGAAGGCTCCATGTAGGCAACAGTTCCACTGCCCCACATTCAGCGAGTTGTGTGAGTGTTGTCCTTGACAATGGCTGCCCCACCATCAGTTTGCAGAGAGCGACCCTTTGTTTTAGCATCAACCTGGTCTTCTATCAGATGTGAAATTGGTAAAAATCTTTTCCCATTCTGTAGGCTTCCACTTTGTTTAATTGGCAGTGTCCTTTGCCTTACAGAAACATTTTCACTTCATGAGGTCCCATTAATTGATTGTTGCTCTTAGTGCCTGCACTACAGGTGATCTCTTCAGAAAATTATATCCTGTGCCAATGCATTCAAGGTTATTTTCCACTTTCTCTTCTACCAGGTTCAAGATATCTGATTTTATGTTGAGGTCTTTGATCCTTTTAGAGTTGAGTTTTGTGTAGGGTAATAGGAATGAATCTATTTGCATTGTTCTACATACAGATATCTAATTTGACCTGCAAAATTTATTGAACATGCTGTCTTTTCCCCCATGTTTATTTTTGGCTTCTTTATTAAAAAAAAAATCAGGTGTCCATATATGTGTAGACTTATGCCTGGGTCTTCAGGTGAATCCATTGACCAAGGTGTGTATTCTTATGCCAATGCCAGGTGGTTTTTGTTACTATTCTTCTGTAGTACAGCTTGAAATCAGGGATGGTGATACCTCTGTAAGTTCTTTAATTGTATAGGATTGTTTTAGCAACCCTGGGCTTTTGTTTTTCCATATAAAGTTAGTATTGTCTTTTTAAAGCCTGTAAAGACTTGTGTTGAAATTTTGATGGCAATTGCTTTGGATTCGTAGATCGCTTTTGGTAAGATGGCCGTTTTTAGTATGTTAATCCTACTGATCCCTGAGTATGGGAGAGTTCTTTATATGTTCTGATATCTTCAATTTCTTTCTTCAAAGACTTGAAGTTTTTATCATATAGATCTTTCACTTGTTTGGTTAGAGTTACTCCAAGATATTGCATATACTCATGGCTACCATGAAAGGTGTTCTTGATGTCTTTCTCAGCTCATTTGTCATTTGTATATAGGTGAAAATACTATTTTTGTTTGTTTGCTTGTTTGTTTTTGTGATTCTTGTATCCAGCCACTTTGCCGAAGGTGAAGGTGTTTATCAGCTGTAGCAGTTGCCTGCTAAAATTTTTGGGGTTGCTTATACATCCTATCTTCTGTGAATAGCGATGATAATTTGACTCCTTCCTTTCTCATTTGCATCCCTTTTGAATTCTTTCAGTTGTCTTATTGCTGTAGCTAGAACTTCAAGTACTATATTGAATAGGTGTGGAGAGAGTGGGCAACCTTGTGTTGTTCCTGATTTTAATGGGATTACTTGAGTTTCTCTCCATTTAATTCAGCGTTGGCCTGCTGCAAACTGTCTTTATTATCGTTAGGTATGTCCTTTATATTTCTAACCTCTCCAGGACTTTCTTCATGAAGAGGTGCTGAATTTTATTAAAGGCATTTTTTTGCATCTAATGAGATGACCATGCGTTTTTTCCTTTCAGTTTGTTCATGTGGTGGTTGTATTGACTTATTTGCATATATCTAATCATTTCTGTATGTCTAGGATGAAGCTCTTGATTGCTCTGCATGCTCTTTATGATGCGTTTTTGGATTTTGTTTACGAGTGTTTTAGTGAGCATTTTTGCATCTATGTTCATAAGGAAAATTGGTCTATAATTCTTTCTTTCTTGGATCTTTATCTGGTTTGAGTGTCAGGGTATCTGTGATGTCATAAAATGAACTGTTCCTTCTGTTTGTATTTTGGAAATAATTTGAGGCATATTGGCACTAAGTCCTCTTTGAAAATCTGGTAGAATTCTGCACTAAAGCCACCTGGCCCTGGGCTTTTTTTTGGTTGGGAGACGTTTTTTTGGTTAAATTTAAATTTTATTGATTATTTGTGAATTTCAAATTATATTCCCCAATTCCACTGATCTCTCTGTCCCCCATTACCCACCTCTACCCTTGTAACCTTTCCCCCAAAGAAAAGAAAAATCTCACTGTGGAAGCTGTAGTGTGTCTTAGTGGGTCCTACTGTATACCTTTTGTCCACACTGTTTTACTTGCAAATGTTCATGAGTCATGGGTCTGATTTGAGGCCTCTGGCTTCTGCTACACCATCAATACTGGGTCCTCATCAGGACTCCTCTTAGGTATCCTTTTATTGCTCTGTGTCACAGAGATCCTGCAGCTTTAGATCTGCACGACTGGCCCTTTTACACACCCAAGCAGTTCATAGATGAGATAAGTTCATAGATGAGATAGATATTGGAGTGGTCCAACTCAAAGTCCTGAATCTAGGCCTGGGTGGTCCTCCTCCTGCCCAGCTCTCCTTCACCCACTCCACTGGGTGAGCTCTCCAGGTTTGCTTACCCAGTGCTGCATCTGGCAAGGGGCAGAGCCAGCTCTCTCACTCTCATGCCCTCAGGGCCGCTCATCCTCACCCATGTCAGCAAGGCCAGCTCTATTGTGCTACCAAGCTGAGGTACAGGACCCACTCTCCTGAGTGCTGCAGCCAGTGAGGGTCAAGAATAGCTCTCCTGCTTTCGTGACTTGTGGGCAAGCTCTCTTGCTTGCTATAGGTTGCAAAGGGGGAGGGGGAAAAAGAGAGGGAAAGGCATCTCTTCCTTGCCCACACCACCATAGGGAAGACAAGTTGCAGGGCCAGCTTTCCAGTGCTTATGCCCTTGGGGCTGACTCACCCACAGTGCCCCATCTCCCAAAGCAGGGCCAGCTCTACTGTACTGCCCAGGCTAGGTGTAGGGCCTCCTCTCCCAAGTTCTGCAACTGATGAGGGGCAGAGTCAGATCTTGGTTGGAAGACTTTTAATGAGTATTTTATTTTACTAGGGGTTATGGGTCTACTTAAATAGTTTACTTGGACTTAATTTAACAATGATAATAGGTATCTATCAAGAAAATTATCCATGTTTTTATGTTTTCCAAACTGATGTAGTACAGGCTTTAAACATATATTCTTATGATTCTCTGAATTTCCTCGGTATCTGGTGTTATGTCTTATTTTTCATTTCTGATTTTGTTAATTTGGATATTATCTATTTACCTGTTAGTTAGTATGGCTAAGGGTTTGTTGATCTTGTTGATTTTCTCATAGAACTAACTCTTTGTTTTACTGATTTTCTTGTATTCTTTTCCCCTTCCCATTTTATTGATTTCAGCCTTCAGTTTGATACTTCCTTGCTGTCTACTCCCCTTGGGCATGCTTACTTCTTTTTGTTCTAGAGCTTTCAGCTATGCTATTAAGTTGCTAGTATGAGATTTCTCCAGTGTTTATTTTTTAATGTAGGCACTTAGTGCTGTGAACTTGCCTCTTCACACTGCTTTCATTGTGTCTTCTAAGTTTGGGTATGCTGTATATTCGTTATCATTGAATTATAGAAAGTCTTTTATTTCTTTCTTCTTTCTTTCTTTTTTAGTTTATTTTTCATTCAGTAGAATTTGTAAGCTTTCTGTTGTTTCTATTGTTGATATTCAGCTTTAATTTGTGTTAGTCTGATAGGATGCAGAGAGTTATTTCTATTTTCTTGTATCTGTTGAGATTTGCTTCGTGTCTCAGTATGTGGCCAATTTTGGAGAAAGTTCCTTGAGGTGCAAAGAAGAAGGAATATTCTTTTGTGTTTGGGTGAAATGTTCTGTAAGTGTATTATATCCATTTGGTTTAAAATGTCTGTTTGTCCCAATATTTCTCTGTTTAGATTTTGTCTGGATGACCTGCCTACTGGTGAGAGTCTCCCATTCTCAGCATATGAATCAACATGTGATTGAAGCTATAGGAGTGTTTCTTTTACAAACTTGAGTGCTCTTGTGTTTGGGGCAGAGATGATAAGATACGAATAGAAGCATCTTCTTGATAAATGTTTCCTTGGATGAATATGTAGCATTCTTACCAATCTCTTTTAATTAGTTTTGATTTGAAATTTACTTTGTTAAATATTAAAAATGGTTACATCAGCTTGATTCTTAGGTCCATTTGCTTGGAATATCTTTTTACAACCTTTAACCTTGGGAAATATGTATATTTGATATTGAGAAGTATCTTTTGGATGCAGCAGAAGGATGAATCCTATTTTTATACCAATTTTCTTTTTTTTTAAATTTTTTTTATTGGGTATTATATTTACATGTTAGATTTTATCACCTTACCCCACTTCCCCCCAACACCCAGAAACCTCCTATCCCATCCCCCCTCTTTATGCTTCTATGAGGCTGTGCTCCCACCTCCCCCAACCTCCACTACCCCCTCCCAACCCTCAAATTCCACCCCCAACTCTGTGTTTGTTTTTCATGTTACTGAGAATCTCCTCTCCCACCTATGCCCGACAAGGCCATCCTCCCCTACATATTCAGCTGGAGTCATGGGTCCCTCCCTATGTGCTTCCAGGCTGGTGGTTTAGACCCTGGGGAACTCTGATTGTTTGGTATTGTTGCTTTCCTCATGGGACCACAAACTCTTTCTGCTCCTTCAATCTTCTCTCTAACTTCTCCATTGGGAAACCCTTGATCATATCAGTGGTTAGCTGTGAGCATCGTCCTCTGAATGTATCAGTCTCAGGCAGACCTCTAAGGAGACAGCTATATCATGTTCTGGCATGCACTTCCAGCCATCCACATCAGTGTCGGTGGAATGGTCTCCAGATGCCCCCTCCTTCAGTTTCTGTCCCATGTTTTGTTTCCATATTTGCTCCCTTGAGTATTTTTGTTACTCGTTCTAAGTAGAACTGAGGCATCCCCACTTGGTCTTCCTTCTTCATGAGCTTCATGTGGTCTGTGAATTGAGTCTTCGCTATTCCAAGCTTTTGGGCTAACATCCACTTATCAGTGAGTAAATACCATGTGTGTTCTTTTGTGATTGGGTTAACTCACTCAGGATGATAATTTCTAGTTCCATTCATTTACCTAGAAATTTCTCGAATCCATTATTTTTAATAGCTGAGTAATACTTCATTGTGTAAATGTACCACTTTTTTTGTATCCATTTCTCTGTTGAGGGACATCTGGGTTCTTTCCAGCTTCTGGCTATTATAAATAAGGCTGCTATGAACATAGTGGAGCATATGTCCCTGTTATATGTTGGAGCATCTTCTGGGTATATACCCAGGAGTGGTATAGATGGGTCCTCAGGTAGTGCTATGTCCAGTTTTCTGAGGAACTGCCAGACTGATTTCCAGAGTGGTTGTACCAGCTTGCAATCCCACCAACAATGAAAGTGTTCCTCTTTCTCCACATCCTCACCAGCATCTGCTATCACCTGAGATTTGATCTTAGCCATTCTGATTGGTGTGAGGTGGTATCTCAGGGTTGTTTTGATTTGCATTTTCCTGATGACTAAGGATGTTGAGCATTTCTTAAGGTGCTTCTCGGCCATTCGAGTTTCCTCAGTTGAGAATTCTTTGTTTAGCTCTGTACCCCATTTTTTAATAGGGTGTTTTGGTTGTCTGGAGTATAACTTCTTGAGTTCTTTGTATATCTTGGATATTAGCCCTCTATCAGATGTAGGATTGGTTAAGATCTTTTCCCAATCTGTTGGTTGCCGTTTTGTGTTATTGAAAATGTCCTTTGCCTTACAGAAGCTTTGCAATTTTATGAGGTCCCATTTGTCAATTCTTGATCTTAAAGCATACGCCACTGGTGTTCTGTTCAGGAACTTTTACCCTGTGCCTAGGTATTCGAGGGTCTTCCACACCTTCTCTTCTATTAGTTTCAGTGTATCTGGTTTTATGTGAAGGTCTTTTATCCACTTGGATTTGAGCTTTGTACAAGGAGATAAGAATGGATTGATTTGCATCCTTCTACATGTTGATCTCCAGTTGAACCAGCACCATTTGCTGAAAATTCTGTCCTTTTTCCACTGGATGGTTTTAGCTCCTTTGTCAAAGATCAAATGATCATAGGTGTCTGGGCTCATTTCTGTATCTTCAATTCTATTCCATTGATCTTCCTGCCTGTCTCTGTACTAATACCATACAGTTTTTATTACTATTGCCCTGTAGTACAGTTTGAAGTCAGGGATGGTGATTCCCTCAGAAGTTTTTTTATTGTTGAGAATAGTTTTCAGTATCCTGGGTTTTTTGTTGTTCCAAATAAATTTGCAAATTGTTCTTTCTATCTCTATAAAGAATTGATTTGGTATTTTGATAGGGATTGCATTGAATCTATAGATTGCTTTTGGCAAGATGGCCATTTTTACTAAATTAATCCTGCCAATCCAGGAGTATGGGAGATCTTTTCATCTTCTGAGATCTTCGATTTCTTTCTTCAGAGACTTGAAGTTCTTGTCATACAGATCTTTCACTTGCTTGGTTAGATTCACTCCAAGACATTTTATATTGTTTGTAACTATTGTGAAGGGTGTCATTTCACTAATTTCTTTCTCAGCCTGTTTATCTTTTTAGTATAGAGATGATATAATAGTATACTTAAGTGACCCTAAAATTTCCACCAGAGAACTCCTAAACCTGATAAACTACTTCAGCAAAGTGGCTGGATATAAAATCAACTCAAACAAATCAGTAGCCTTCCTATACTCAGGGTTCCAAAGGCTGGTAATCTGGCGGCAGGCGCAGGAAGGCCCAGGCAACACATGGAGTCCAGTTTTCCAAAGCTTTTATTGTTCATGGCATGGTGAATGGGTCTAGATAGTGTATGCTTTCCTCCCAAAAGTCAGGGGCCTGAGTTTTTATAGGGAGGGGGGGAAAGGGGAGGGAATAACTTAATTAGCTATGCCCCCAGCCTTTAGATAACTCATTAATATTTAAATCTCTGGAGGTGGAGACCTCTACCTGTGTCCTATGTGATTGATGGTGCAGGTTAAATGGAGTTACCTTGTTCAAGGACAGACAACAGGCTTGTTGTATATTGATTTTACTATGTTTAGGTATGGACTTTGAATTCCTGATCTTTCCAAGACTTTTAACATGAAGGGATGTTAAATTTTGTCAAATGCTTTCTCAGCATCTAGTGAGATGATCATGTGGTTTTTTTCTTTGAGTTTATTTATCTAGTGGATTACATTGATGGATTTTCGAATATTGAACCATCCCTGCATTACTGGGATAAAGCCTACTTGATCATGATGGATGATTGCTTTGATGTGTTCTTGGATCCGGTTTGTGAGAATTTTATTGAGTATTTTTGCATCAATATTCATAGGAGAGATAGGTCTGTAGTTCTCTTTCTTTGTTGGGCCTTTGTGAGACTTAGGTATGAGCGTAATTATAGCTTCATAGAACGAATTGTTCTTGGTATTGGGTATTGTTCCTTCTGTTTCTATTCTGTGGAATAGTTTGAAGAGAATTGGTATTAGGTCTTCCTGGAAGATCTGATAGAATTCTGCACTAAAACCATCTGGCCCCGGACTTTTTTTGGTGGGTAGACTTTTAATGACTGCTTCTATTTCGTTAGGGGTTATGGAACTGTTTAGATGGTTTATTTGCTCATTGTTTAACTTTGGTACCTGGTATCTATCTAGAAAATTGTCCATTTCATCCAGATTTTCCAATTTTGGTGAGTACAGGCCTTTGTAGTAGGATCTGACAATTTTTTAAATTTCCTCTGTTTCTGTTGTTATGTCTCCCTTTTCAGTTCTGATTTTATTAATTTGGATACTGTCTCTGTGCCTTTTGTTTAGTCTGACTAAGGGTCTGTCTATCTTGTTGATTTTCTCAAAGAACCAGCTCCTGGTTTTGTTGATATTTTGTATATTTCTTTCTGTTTCAATTTGGTTGATTTCAGCCCTGAGTTTGATTATTTCCTGCTGTCTACTTCTCTTGGGTATATTTGCTTCTTTTTGTTCTAACACTTTCAGGTGGGCTGTCAAGTTGTTAGTGTATACTCTTTCTAGTTTCTTTTTGTGGGTACTTAGTACTGAGTTTTCCTCTTAGTACTGCTTTCATGGGGTCCCACAAGTTTTGATATGATGTGTCCTCATGTTCATTAAATTCTAAAAAGTCTTTAATTTCTTTCTTTATTTCTTCCTTGACCAAGTTATCATTGAGTAGAACATTGTTCAGTTTCCATGTGTATGTGGACTTTCTGTTGTTTTTGTCCATCTTAAAGACGAGTCTTAGTCCATGGTGGTCTGATAGGGTACAAGGGATTATTTCAATCTTTTTGTATTTGTTGAGGCCTGTTTTGTGACCAATTGTATGGTCTGTTTTGGAGAAGGTACCATGAGGTGCTGAGAAAAGGTATATTCTTTTGTTTTAGGATGAAATGTTCTCTCTCTCTCTCTCTCTCTCTCTCTCTCTCTCTATATATATATATATATATATATATATATATATCAGTTAAATCCATTTGGTTCATAACTTCTGTTAGTTTCATTGTGTGTTGGTTTAGTTTCTGTTTCCATGATCTGTCCATTGCTGAGAGTGTGGTGTTGAAATCTCCCACTATTATTGTGTGAGGTGCAATGTATGCTTTGAGCTTTAGTAAAGTTTCTTTTACGTATGTGCGTGCCCTTGCATTTGGGGCATAGATGTTCAGAATTGTGAGATCCTCTTGGTACATTTTACCTTTAATGAATATGAAGTGTCCTTCCTTATCTTTTTTGACTACTTTTGGTTGAAAATTGATTTTATTTGATATTAGAATCACTACTCCAGATTCTTTATTGGGACCATTTGCTTGGAAAATTGTTTTCCAACCTTTTACTCTGAGGTAGTGTCTGTCTTTTTCACAAAGGTGCATTTCCTGTATGCAGCAAAATGCTGGGTCCTGTTTATGTATCCAGTCTGGTAGTCTATGTCTTTTTATTGGAGAATTGAGTCCATTGATATTAAGAGATACTAAGGAAAAATGAATGTTGTTTCCTGTTATTTTTATTATTGGCAGTGGAGTTATGTTTGCATAGCTACCTTCTTTTAGGGTTGTTGGAAGATTACTTTCTTGCTTTTTCTAGGTTGTAGTTTTTCTCCTTGTGTTAGAGTTTTCCACCAATTATCCTTTGAAGTGCTGGATTTGTGGTAAGATATTATGTAAATTAGGTTTTATCATGGAATATTTTGGTTTCTCCATCAATCTTGATTGAGAGTTTTGCTGGGTATAGTTGTCTGGGCTGGCATTTGTGTTCTTTTAGGGTCTGTATGATATCAGTCTAGGATCTTCTGGCTTTTATAGTCTCTGGTGATAAGTCTGGTGAAATTCTTATAGGTCTGCCTTTATATGTTACTTTACCTTTTTCCTTTACTGCTTTTAGTATTTTTTCTTTGTTTTGTACATTTGATGTTTTGATTATTATGTGGCAGGAGCTATTTCTTTTCTGGTCTAGTCTATTTAGGGTTCTGTAGGCTTCTTGTATATTTAAGGACATCTCTTTCTTTAGGTTAGGGAAGTTTTCCTCTATAATTTTGTTGAAGATATTTACTGGTCCTTTAAGTTGGGAGTCTTCACACTCATCTATACCTATTATCCTTAGGTTTGGCCTTCTCATTGTGTCAATATAGGATTTCCTGTATGTTTTGGGTTAGTAGCTTTTTGTATTTTGCATTTTCTTTGACAGTTGTGTCAATGTTTTCCATGGTATCTTCTGCACATGAGATTCTCTCTTCTATCTCTTGTATTCTGTTGGTGATACTTGTGTCTATGACTCCTGATCTTTTTTTTATGTTTTCTATCTCCAGGGTAGTCTCCCTTTGTGATTTCCTTATTGTTTCTACTTCCATTTTTAGATCTTCGATAGGTTTGTTTAATTCCTTCACCTGTTTGGATGTGTTTTCTTGCAATTCATTAAGAGATTTTTGTGTTTCCTCTTTAAGGGCTTCTATCTGTCTACCAGTGTTCTCCTTAAATTCTTTGAGAGTGTTGTTTATGTCCTTCTTAAAGTTCTCTATCATCATCATGAGAAGTGATTTTAATTCTGAATCCTGCTTTTCCGGTGTGATGACGTGTTCAGGGCTTGCTATGATGGGGGAACTGGGTTCTGATGATGCCATGTAACTTTGGATTCTGTTGCTTATGTTCTTGCGCTTGCCTTCCACCATCTGGTTAACTCTAGTGCTATCTGTACTTGCTGTCTCTGACTGAAGCCTGCCTTTCCAGTTATCTTGCTTGTGTCTGATCTCCTCGGGGTCCAGATGTCTCTGTGATCTTCTCCAGCTGCTCTGAGTACAGTGGTACCTTTAGGATGCCTCAGGATATGGTGTCTCCTAGGTAGTAGACCAGCTAGGTGTCTGCTGTTCTGGGTGCAGTGTCTCCTTTAGGATGTCTCAGGATAAGGTGTCCAGTGCTCTGAGTGCAGTGGTTCCTCTAGGATGTCTCAGGATATGTTGTCTGCCACTCTGAGTTTAGTTGTTTCTCTGCCACTCTGGGTTTAGTGGACCCTCTAGGATGTCTCGGGAGGAATCAGGTGTCCACAAAGGAGCAGACCGGGCAGAGGTCTGTGCCTGGCCTCTGATCTGGGAGAGGGGCAGAAGGGGAGTGCTATTCTGCAGGGGTGTGTTTGGGTTTCTGCTGCAATCTGAGCACTCCCCGCACCCAGCTATGGGCATAGGGCACTGTGTGGGTCTTCTTACCTACAGCTCTGGGTTCAGTGGACCCTCTAGGATGTCTGGGGAGGAGTCTGGTGTCCACACAGGAGCAAACCGAGCGTGGGTCTGCACCAGGCCTATGTCCAATTTTCTAATCTTTGTCTTTTGTTGTGGAAATTGAGTCCATTGATACTGAGAGATATTAATGACTAATGATTGTTGGTTTCTGTTATCTTGTTGTTGCTATTGTGTGTGTGTGTGTGTGTGTGTGTGAGAGAGAGAGAGAGAGAGAGAGACAGAGAGAGACAGAGAGAGACAGAGAGAGACAGAGAGAGACACAGAGAGAGACAGAAAGAGACAGAGACAGAGAGAGAAGAAAGAGAGAGAAGAGAAAAAGAGAGAGAGAGAAGAGAAAGAGATGCTCCTGTTTTTTGATTTTGAATTTTGGTGTTTTGATGGTATAGATTATTTATTTCCTGATTTTTCATGAGTATAGTTAATCTCCTTTGATTGAAGTTTTCTTTCTATTACCTTTTCCAGGGAGGGATTTTTAGATATGGGAATAATAGTCTGGGTTGGCATCTGTGGACTCTTAGAGTCTGCAGTACATCAATTTAGGCCTTTCTGTCTTCATCAAGAAGTCAGTGTAATTCTTAGAGGTGTGACTTTATGTATTACTTGGACTTTTTTCCTTGCAGGTTTTAATATTCTTTCTTTGTTCTGTATGTTAATGTTTTGATTATTATGTGGCAAGGAGACTTTCTTCTCCAGTGCAATCTGTTTGGTGTTCTGTATACTTCTTGTACCTTTACAGGTATCTCATTCTTTATGTTAAGAAAATTCTCTTTTATAATTTTGTTGAAAATAATTCCTGGGCCTTTGATCTGGGATTCTTCACCTTCCCTTATTCTTATTGTTCTTTGGTTTTTTTTTTTTTTTTTTTTTCATAGTGTCCCAAATTTCCTGGATGTTTTGAGTTAGGAGATTTTTAGATTTAACACTTTTTTTTTACCTATTTTTTTCATTTCTTTTATTATAGTGCCAACGCCCAAGATTCTTTCTTCCTTCTCTTGCATTTGTTAAACTTTCCTCTGAAGTTCCTGTTTAAATTCTTAAATGTCCTATTTTTAGAACTCTCTTTGTGTTTTCTTTATTGATTTTGTTTTCATTTTTCGATCTTGATCTTTTATTCCTTTCCTTCAACTGTTTGTGTTTTCTTTTTTTTTTTTTTTAAAGAATTTATTCATTTCCTCCCATTATTTGTTTGTGCTTTCCTGACTTTCTTAAGGAATTTCCCAACTCATCCCCAAATTCCTTCCACTTTTTTTTTTCTTTCTTGGATTTCTTAAATTCCTCTATAAGTACCTCTATTATCATCATATAATTGGTTAAGGTTTTTTACTTGTGCTTCAGCTATGCTGGAATATTCAGGGCATTAGTGGAGACATATTGCCCTGACTCTTATTGATTTTCTTTCTACACTGGCATCTAGGCATCTGTGTTTGGGATGATTATAGGTTCAGGTGCTGATTCTGAGATTTGCCTTTGTTTAGTGGGTGTTTTGTTCTTTGCTTTATGCTTCCTTCCTGGATTTAAGAGAATATGATGGCTGTATGTTGCCTGTTTCCTGGCCTACTCAGCTAATGTGTTTTCAGGGAATGCCTGGTGACGTTTGGGGGCTGGAAATACTGGGAAGAGTTGGGAGAAGAAAAGTTTTTGGAGTAGATCTTTGGACTCTTTGGGGATGGCATTAGTGAGGATAGAGAGACCACAGTAGATTTCTTGCTACAGATCTGGGTATGAAACTGGGGAATTGGAGCTCATGAGCAATAGAAAAGGTGTGAATCCATCTTCAGCCTATTTGTTGCCCTCAGAAGACTGGTCCTTGGGTTAACAGTGAGTGCCTTCTTGGGTTGGGGTCTGGGACAAGGCCACAGGTATGTGGGAAGAAAGTTAGAATGAGAAGATCTGTAGGATTCTCAAGAGGTAGGAGAAGGGGGACAGCGATAGCTCCCAAAGGTATTTTGCTGCAGATCTGGGTATGAGAATGGGGCACTGGAGCTGGGGGAACAGAGAGAGAAGGGATCTGTGGAAAGTCTACCTGATTTTCAGGAAGGAGTAGAAGGGGATGCCTGCTGGAGTTGGAGACTCTGATACAGCAATGAGGAAGGGATGGTTTGTGGTATCCAAGATGTTAGGACAGATGTGAAGGAAGACTGCAGCAGGCATACTGTTGCAGCACTAGAGAGGAGACTGGGGCATTAGATTTGGAAGAAAGGAAGGAATGGTGAGACTTTCAGGTGGATTACCTGTTTCTCTGTTCTGCTTGTCTGGTGTGTCTGCTGGTATTGGAGGCTGAGATAATGGGATGAGTTGGGGGAAGGAGGGATAAGGATAGGGTAAGAGAGGAAAGCAATTCTTGAACAATCTTGGTGATTTTACCTAACGGTCTCTGAAATTAGTTTTGGAAGCAATTTAAGCAAACAAAAAATTTTAGCAAATCTCAACTGATGGTGCCAAGCAATACATTCAACTTTTCCCATGCAGCTCCACTCAAGGTAAAGCAATTTTAATGAAAATGACAAATTTGGAGAGAATCACTACAAAATTGAATCCTTAAGGTCCATGAAATGATGTGATTCGGCAGTTCCCCCTTTTTTCTAAAACTCTTAGTTTTCATATTAGCATAAATATGCATAATTCAAGTCATTATGTATTTCTGCAATAAAATTACTTTCTGAGTTCTCTGTACTCAGGAAGCTTCCCTAACCTATGCTGCTGTATAGAGCATATTGCTTCTAGAGTTACCTCAACATAGAGGTAGGAGGGGCACTCAGGCTTAGCTGTCTAAAGCCCATAGGTTCATTTGGAAACAGTTCTATATAGTTATACGTTACAAAATGATAGAATCACAGGTCCAGCCTGTGTAGTCACTTGTTGACATTGTGCTATTGCAGAAATGCTTAAACAACCAGCTTCAACTCAAGAGTTATTTTGGAACAAATACTGCCGTGGGAAGGAATACAGAGTCACACAGTGTCTTTATGTTGACTTTAGCCTCCTGGTATGTAAGCTAATATCCTTCCCAAAGCCCAACAATAACTATATATTTGTGTAAGTTCTTACCAATGTGCATGAGGGGAGATGTTGACCTCTTCAATTGGCAACAAAACATTTAATAAAATCAGGAGATTAGAAGGAATCCAAAGAAGATATTTTACCCACCCTGCAGTCTCAAAATGCTACTATTCCAAAAAATAAGACAAAACACATAAAAATCCAGAAAAATGCCAACAATGAATTATTGGACAGCTGGAATTTTGTTTACTTATCTCAGAGAAGCAAGTGCTGAGAGTTGAATCTGCCCTGGATAAATACTTGTAGGATGATATAATAGATTGCCTAAAAGCTAGAGGTGCGAGGAGGAGATTCCACTAAAGCTGAACCCTCATCATCTTTCTCTGGAATTGGAATTTTCTGGATTTACAACTGGGACAACTCTTTTAACTTTATCTGTCTGGAGCCTGGCTCTCCCGACACTACTGAAAGTCTTGGTTTTCATCAGCTTTGTTGTTTGATGGGTATTTAAAGGTCTTTGAGTACCAAACTCCAAATTCTAAGCTGTTTTTAATCATCCTTAACTTGTGATAGTGACCTGGAAGATCATTTTGCTAAGACTCACCGTTCCCATCTCCATGAACAAATGGACAAATAAAATGTTCAAATTCTTCTGCATTGACCATGTTTTCTCTAATACACACAAGCTATTCAACACTTCATGAGAAACTTTCAGAGAGACCAACCAATTTCCTTGAGAATTCCCAATTTATAATGCACAATACATTTCTTTCTCTTCTTTTTGTTTGTATTTTTTCTTTTATTGAAAGTAAATTATTTTTTACTTACTTTGTATATCTTAATTATGGTTTCTCACCCCTTTATTCCTTCCAGCTCTCCCTCAGCTCTCCTTACATCCAGATCCTGTCCCTTTCTGTCTCTTATTAGAAAACAAACAGGCTTTTAAAGGAATATTAAACTATGTTATATTATAATATATGATGTGATGTGGTATAATATCTACTACATCAGGGTTGGACAAGACAAACAGCATAAAAGGAAACCAAGAGATAGTACAAGAACCAGAGACACACTTATTCACAATTTAGAAGTTGCATAAAAACACTAAACTGCAAGCCATGTGCATGCGGAGGACCTGTTATGGAGCCCTGCAGGCTGTGTACACACTGCTCACCTCTGTGGGTTCACATAACCTTTGCTCACGTTGATTTAGAGGGCCTTGTTACCTTGATGTTCTCCATCACTCTCTGGCTCTTACCTGCTCTCTGTCTTTTCTTCCATGAGGTGCTCTGAGGGGAGAGGTTGGATGGAGATAGCCCATTTAAAGCAGTGTATTCCAAGGTTTCTTACTTTCAGCATATTGTCTGGCTATGGATCTTGTATTTGTCCTCACTGCTACAGAAGAGAGCTTCTCTGAAGATGGCTGAGCAAAGCACTGATTTGCTTCCCTAGCTAGAATCCCTTTTCTATTTTCAAAGAAAAATTTGTCATTTTGGTTGTGCTATGACTGCACACTAAAGAGTCACAGGACCAAAGTGTTTTACATGGAACTATCATGAAACAGTTTATGGCTATTTGTTCTCTTACTTGTTTTTGTTTCTCTACTACTCAAACTTTCACTAGTTTGGATAAGAGTTGGTTTAACTAATAACGGCTTGAAAATTGCTACTCTACATCCTTGCCAGCATCTGCTATCACCTGAGTTTTTGATCTTAGCCATTCTGACTGGTGTAAGGTGGAATCTCAGGGTTGTTTTGATTTGCATTTCCCTGATGACTAAGGATGTTGAACATTTCTTTAGGTGCTTCTTGCCATTTGAGTTTCCTCAGTTGAGAATTCGTTGTTTAGCTCTGTACCCCATTTTTAATAGGTTTATTTGGTTTTCTGGAGTCTAATTTCTTGAGTTCTTTGTATATATTGGATATTAGCTCTCTATCAGATCTAGGATTGGTAAAGATCTTTTCCCAATCTGTTGGTTGCCATTTTGTCCTATTGACAATGTCCTTTGCCTTACAAAAGCTTTATAATTTTATTAGGTCCCATTTGTCAATTCTTGCTCTTAGAGTATAAGCCATTGGTGTTCTGTTGAACTATTGAACTGATCATGGGGTTCCCAATGGAGAAGTTAGAGAGAAGACTGAAGGAGCTTAAGGGTTTTGTGGCCCCATGAGGAGAGCAACAGTACCAACCAACCAGAGCTCCCAGGGTCTAAACCACCAGCCTGGGAGAACACAGGGAGGGATCCATGGCTCCAGCTGTATATGTAGAGGAGGATGGCCTTGTTGGACATAGGTGGGAGAGGAAGCCCTTGGTCCCATGATGGCTGGATGCTCCAGTGTAGAGGAATTTGAGAGCGGGGAGGTGGGAGTGGGTGGATGGGTTGGGGAATATCCTCATAGAAGCAGGAGGAGGGGGGATGGGAGAAGGGGTTTCTAGGTGGGGGAAATGGAGGAAGGGCATAACATCTGAAATGTAAATAAAATATCTAATAAAAAATTTGGAAAAAAAATAAGAAAATTGCTACTCCAAATAGGATAGGCTAACTTCTGATGCTATTACTTGTTGGATGGTTAATGTTAACACAACTAACAGTGAAAATGGAGAGGGCGTTGTTCACAGGTGGAGGTTCTATGTCAGAGGAGCCCTGAGTACAAAGAGGAGAAGTCAAGGTGGGGGCTGAGTCAGCAGCAGGCTTATACTGAGCTCTCTAACCCTGCTGTACTTTCTTCAGGGTATCAGTCAGTGTAAACTGTTGACATCATAATGTAGAGAATCACCTTGGGAAGGGAGTCTCAATGATTAGGTTGGCCTGTAGGCACGTCAGGGCAGAGGGGTGGAGTGTAGAGACAAACTCAAAATGGGTACCTACTTCCTAGATTTGAGTTGTAGGGTGTATAAAAAGAAGAGATTAAATCGAGGAGCAGGCATGCAAGCGCTCCTCTGCCTGCTCTCCACACCCTATACTTCTACCAGCTCCCTTTCCCTTCAGTGTCAGGCTAGAACCTGGAAGTGTGAGCCCAATAAGTCCTTTCTCCCTTAAAGTTGCTCCTGTTGGGCTATTTTATCAGAGACAGAAAAGGAAATCAGGGCACCTGGAGAGCTATATTCTAACTCATATTCCTTAAACAAATCCTGCTAGGTGTATTAACCAAACAGGAAGTTTCCCTTCAGGTTTTTACTCTGTATTCTACCTAAGTGGGGATTAAATCAGTGCTGACAGTTTTAAAAGAGAGTACAGCAGGGTTAGAGAGCTCAGTATAAGCCTGCTGCTGACTCAGCCCCCACCTTGACTTCTCCTCTTTGTACTCAGGGCTCCTCTGACGTAGAACCTCCACCTGAGGAACAACGCCCTCTTGCACATCCCGAGACTCAATTTTGTGACCTATGTCATTAGCCAACAGTTTTTTTTTTCTCATTTAATTTCTACATATTTCATGAGCTGCTTTTCACCGAGTGGCCCATTTCTCTTCCTTTTGGATGTTATAATCATTTAACATTTAATGATTTAATCATTTAACATTTTAAATGCATTTTCGAAAGGAAAGAGTATAGAGATGAAGTTCTGCGTTGGTCAGGATGAACTGGAGAAAACTGGTATTGTGACGTCTGACCTGGAACAATTCCTACTACTAGAGAACTGTTTTTCTCAGGCACTGCTCAGGTCAGCCCCATGCTAGGGTGATATTGGTGTTCAGTAATTCCTGGCTCTTGGAATCAAGGGCCTTGTTTAGTCATCACCTCCTATGTGGATGGAAACTGTGATTTATGTCCAAGAAAATCTCACAAAGATGGCAGGAGCTCCCTTCTCTAATTAAGCTCCATCAAGTGGAAATGGTGAAGGGATGCCTCTTTTGAGGTTACTTTATGATATGAAGGGGTGGTATTCCTTATATTACATTGGATACACTTTCTTTCTTTTTTAAAAATTTCAATTTGACAGGTAGCTTTTATGATTTTTGCATTTCTTCATGTTGAGTAATTTTCCTATCAGCAGAGTCTGGAGGATGTTACATGTCCTGCTCTGTCACTCTTGACCTTATTCGATTGAGGCAGTCTCTCAGTCAACCTGAAGCTATTCCGAGTCAAACCTAACATTCAGTATTTTAGATTTTAAGAACCAAATAATTCTAGTACTGTGTAAGTTACTCTTTCCATTACTACAGACAAATAGCTGATAAGATGCAAAAAATCAGTGGAGGAGAGAGTTATTTCTGCACATAGTTTGAGAGTTCAGTTCACCATGATGGGAAGGCATGGAGGTGGGAGTGGCTCCCAGCTGGACTGGCAGGAAGCTGTTTGGCCAACATCTGTGCAGATCAGGAAGCAAAGGATGGGCATTGCTGGTGATACTCAGGGTTATATTTTTGTTCATTCTATTCAGTCTTGAACCGAAAGCCATGGGATCATGTTACCCCCAGTCAGGAGAAGTCTTGGAAACACCATCACAAACAAACTCAAAGGTGAGCTTCACTAATACCCTGGGCATCCCTTAATACAATCAAGTTTACAATGAAAATTAGTCACCAGGAGTGCTTTAGAAGGTACCTTGCCTTTAGTCTGCCTTTCCTAATGTTTTCCAATGGTCAATATTAACTGCTAGTTTTTGCACACAGTGCATCTCCTTGTCTCTTCTTGGAGATTTCTGGTAGTTTGTTGTCAGTTTAGTGTGTTTTTGTTTATTGATATTCTTTTCCTTTTTCCAGTGTGTGTGTGTGTATGTGTGTGTGCACGTGATATGCATGAATGTGTTGTATGCCTGTGGGCACTTGTGTGTGCATGCATGTGGAGGCTAGAGGTTGATGTCAGAAATTATCACTGCTCACTCTTCCATCTTTTTTACCAACTCAGTCAACCCCACAGCTTTCAGTTCTAGCTAGTCATGGTGGTCCTTGCTTTGGCTAGACCATCTCTATTGTTGATGTGAGTTCTGGGTATCTTCATGCTTTCATGGCAAGTGCTTTGACTGTGTTATTTCCCCAGTCCTCAGATGAATGTATTTTTAAATGCGTTAAGTTTTTAACTGATATGTAGACATTGTCTATATTAGTGGGGTACTTTGTGATGCTTCAGTACCTGAATACATTGTATTGAATATTTACCTTCTTTATAGTGAAAACATTTGAGATCATATATTCTAGCATTTAAAAAGTCTACAGTTATAACTAGCTGGGAGCCAGACATGCTGGTAAATATGTTGTAAAATCAGTGTGGACATAGGTCCTGTATTTGCTGTAGGTGTCTTGTCCATTTCACCTACTGTTTGCCTCTTTATTTTCTAAATGTAGCTTCTGATGAGCTATTTTAATTCTGAAAAAAAATTTGTGTAATCAACTTCTCCAAGTCTCTTTTTGGTTGTTTGAGTTATACCCTCTCTAAGAAATATATTTTTGTGGCTGGATCTTAGGGAGGGAGTTTCTCAATTGAGATTCCCTCTTTTCAGATAACTCTAACTTGTGTCAAGTTGACATAAACTAGCCAGCACACATGTTAATAAAATCATACCTAGCATTATACACAAAACAGTAGTTGTGCCAAAGTAATAATTGTTTATAGGAATACAAAATTCATTTAACATTTAAAAATCAAAAGACCAACTGTAAGGCATTTTTTTAATTAACTACTGATGGGGGAGGGCCCAGCCCATTGTGAGTGGTGCTATCCCTGGGCTGGTGGTACTGGGTTCTATGTCAAAGCTGGCTGAGCAAGCCATGAGGAGCAAGCCAATATGCCACACTCCTCCATGGCCTTTGCATCAGCTCCTGCCTTCAGATTCCTGTTCTCACTGCTTTGGATAGTAAATTTTACATGGAAATGTAAGTGAAATAAACCCTTTCTTCCCCAAGCTGCTTTTATCCATAGTGTTTCAAGAAAGTAATAATAACCCTAATTAAGAAAATATATGAACAGAGAACACTTTTAAAGGATATTTGTGATTTTTGTTAATGGAAGACCTTTGCTTGTAGTTTTCTTGTAGTGAGTATGAAATTGTGTTGATTCTAGACTTCTAAAATTAGTTGTTTATAAATAGTTACTATGATCTCTTCCTTATATGTTGCTAGCAATCACAAATTAAATTATATTGGCTTTTTCAAATGACAAATCTCATTCTCTTAACATGAGCATATTTGATTGCCATTATTGTACCTTTTAAAGAAGTTGGTCTATTCTACCTAAGAAATAGAATTATTTTGCTTTGATTAGTACAGTAAGGTTAAACATGAACTCCTTGGTTTCAGATGAAATTAGTATAACCCAGGAGCCTTGATTAGTGAACCTTCTAGAAGCTAAGTGTGAAATGAGTTACGGGGTTTGGGGGACATTGGCAGCCAAGAGCTCCTCAGAACTGAGGGATCCTCTGTCTCAGATACCTCTGACATGGTTCTATCTCAAGTGACTGGCAGTCATTCTCATCTAGTATGCAGGCACCAATATTTTCTAGTTGTTCACTATGTACTCTTCTGTGGCACAGTGAAGGATAGCAATGTGGCTTCTTTGTAATGCACAGGAGCTAACTTCTTTAAAAAAAAAAGGATGTTAAATGAATTATAAACACTTTAAACTCAATTTATATGGAGACTCTATAATCATTAACATGCAATTCTTCATCACAAAATCCACAGGGTGTGAAGTATTCAGCTTTACTGATGGGGTCATCAAGTTCTTTCTTTCTTTCTTTTCTTTTTTTTTTTGTTTGTTTGTTTTTCAAGACAGGGTTTCTCTGTGTAGCTCTGGCTGTCCTGGAACTCACTCTGTAGACCAGGCTGGCCTCGAACTCAGAAATCTGCCTGCCTCTGCCTCCCAAGTGCTGGGATTAAAGGCATGCATCACCACCACCTGGCGTCAAGTTCTGTTATAAAGCTAAGTATATTAAAACTTCATGCTTTGTTTTCAGTTACTGTTCTAGCAAATTTACCAAATCCCATAGAGTGTTGGATTTTTCTTCCATTTCTTCTGGTTGCTTCGTTTCACCTGTTTATATCCTAGTTGTCACTCAAGGAAAGGAACTTTTCTCTCCAGTTTTCTTTCTTGATATCACTATGGATTTCCTGAAAACTTTAAAAGATAAATCCATGTTTATTATAGCTTATTGTCTCTCAAATCAAAC
Source organism: Rhabdomys pumilio (assembly GCA_030674055.1). Taxonomy (NCBI): domain Eukaryota; kingdom Metazoa; phylum Chordata; class Mammalia; order Rodentia; family Muridae; genus Rhabdomys; species Rhabdomys pumilio. The sequence goes on along the minus strand of JANHMN010000001.1, from coordinate 202,884,765 downwards.
AACCTACAGAAATAAGGAGATATTATGTTAATACCACAAGCTTTTACCTACTGGGGCTAAGCGGACAGGTCATTGTTAGGAGCCAACTCCTAGCAGAAAGTGACTATCATCTTTGCAGCCATCTCGAGCCATATACCCTGACAAAAGACTTGTTTTCAACAGCCTACAACAGCTGAGCACACTCTTATAAACATCTTGTTTTTCCCACATGTCTTGTTTTGTTGTTTAGTGCTCCCCACCCCCGCTGCAAAGTGCACATAGCAAAGTGCCTTCAGCTGTGTTCCCCTTCTTGTTCTTATAAATACCCAGGATTTCCTTTCAATAACCAAGACTAGAGGCTTGACCACACACCCTGTCTTGTTTTCATTCTTCGTGTCTCTTGCCCCTCCATCCCCACTCTCTCTCTTGCTAGACCCTGACTGGTGGACTGGAGCAGCAGCCTGGGCTGGGCTGGGATATAGCAGCCCCCAAGTGTGGGGCAGTGTGGTCCGGAACATAGTGGCCCCCAAGCGAGGGGCAGTATGAACCTCAACAGGTCATTATGACTGGGATTATTTGAATCAAAGGGCCAACTGTCACTGTCTTCACTGAGGGTGATCTTGGTCTGCCAGGAGGTCAACCTAGCTGAAGCCTGCCAGGAGTTTAGGCTCCTCTTGATGAAGGTGACCAAGAAAATAGTGGAATAATGAGGGAAAGAAAGCAGAATGAAGAATTCAAGAGAAGCAAGTATCAGGCCTCATCAATGAATCTTGAGAGTATTAACAGGGCACTCAGTCTGCAAGCACCAGGACTGGCTTAGTAAGTTTCATCTCCTAAGCTGCAGGATTCACTACCCAGCCTGGTGCACAGAGGTTCCATGTAAAGATCTGACTTTGAGAAAAAAATGCATCCGCAAGCACACAGTATTCCAAGAACATATCATTGGAATAACCAACACTCTTGCTTCCTTTATGGTTGAGTGCCATTCTAGTCATTTGATGAGCTACCTACCTGCTTCCTAAATCTTTGTAAAACACACACACTCATATTCAAATGGAAAGCCTATGTGTAACTCTCTGGTTTATTCCCTATAATTAAATACAAGAGAAAATACATGACAAATGTTTTTGGATTATACCAATATCCTTTTTACTTTCCCTATGATACAGAGTCCTACAAGACATATCTTTCACATTAGAGTAGGGAAATCTGCTTTGCTTTGGTTCTATTGTTTAAATGTAGCTATAATCATCTACTAAAAGCAAATATTGTTTATTTCATTTCTTGTCTGACAGTGACTATGGGAAGATAATAATACTTTTGAAAAATTGTGTGTTAACATTTGTATAAATTTCAGACATTTGGCATTTGATATTTTCTAATCAACAATGTTTAAATTAATGTCTTTTGGAGACTCTGTGTCTGCATAGCAATAGTTGCAACAAAATTAATGTTTATTTTACCAGCCTTGAGTACCCAATACTATTTGATATTTATGATATTGTTTTCACTACTTTAATATTATAAAATACTTTTAATATAAAGATGTAGCTAAATACTCCATATAGAATAAAAGGACACTGGATAAGCCTTAATAGGAGAATAATTGCTTCTCTTACTGGAGCCCACAGTACTGTGGGGGTGACATGCTCAGTGCATCACCTAACCCTTCATTCTAAAATTCCTGTAGCTGATATTGAAGCTGAATTTTCATGCCACCTTTAGCCTTAGTAAGCTGTCACCATCAACTTCAGATTCCTCCCAGCACCCTCACTGTCCACTATCCAAAGCAGCCCTCCATGGGTCAAGCCTGCTGCTAGGTTGATAGGCATTCCTCTGGGACTGGTATGCTCCTTTCACAGAAAAGTTAGCTGGCAATCCTGCTGCCTCCAGTGTCTGCAGGAAGGGCCTCTAGTACCCTAAATGGATGCTTCCCTAAAGCCTCTCCCTGGGGGCAGATTGTGTAGTGTCTTGGAAACTCAGGCCTACAGTTAAGCAAAAGACTTGGAGTTCTTTGGGATAGAATATGGTCTGAGCTTATGTGATTCTTGCATAACTCAAGCATCTGTGCACCTTTTCAGCAGGAGGAAGGAAAGTCACAGTAGCTGCTTTCATATTCTACATAGATGACCCTGAACTTAAATTCATACTCCAGACATTATCTTAAGGTTCTTTATGGAGAATAGACCATATCTCCTCCTCCTCCCCTCCCCCTCCCCGTTCTCCTCTTCCTCTTCCTCCTCCTCTTTCTCTTCTTTTTCTTTTCATTCTTCTTCTTTTTATTATTTTGGCTGTATGTGTGTGAGGTTTGCTGGTGTGTGTTTATGTACCATATGTGAAGTGCCCATGGAGTCCAGAAGAGGGCACTAGATCCCTTGAAACTGCAATTACAGACAGTTATTAGCTACTATATGGGTCCTGGGAACTGAACCCAGGGTCCTCTGGAAGAGCAGCCAGTGCTCTTAACTGTTGAGCCATCTCTCCAGTCAAGATCATGTGTTCTTAGTTTTCTAGCTTGACTTCAAGTTTTTTAATATTTAGACACATAGTAGGGGGATTTCTCTCCACACTCTTACATTGGACTTCACATATGGAAGGTCACAATTGTTTTTGAGAATATATATTTCATCTATAGTAAACTTCTCAACTCTTCTAAATCCAAGTTTTTATTTCAAACCTAATTTAAATTTTACAAGATGAGGTTGCCTTACTTAATTCCTTCCTTCCTTTAGGATACCATAGTGTTTATTCTCTATAAATAAATAAATAAATAAATAAATAAATAAATAAATAAACGTATGCATGACAAACATCTAGCTTTGTTTTGTATTTCAAGATTATTTAAATAGATTCTATAGTAATTTCTTGTCACAGGCTTTCTTGTAACATCCCCTTTCTAGGCCCTTAAATAATATCATAAGCAAAGACCTTCAGTGGGAGGACCTAGTACAAGCTGGTATTCATCCCTAGGTCTATTGCTTTATTGAAATGTATAATAATACTTCTACTAAAATCCAGGCAAGCACAGTTATGAATTATAGTACATAAATAATGTGTTTCTAGATTAATATTGTTTATTGAACCACAGACAGGCAGTTTCTATTCTCTCGTAGGAACTGAGATTTGTGCTTACCTAGATTTGTTGGTATCATGGCAGTGTTGATGGCCAAGGTAATGGTGAAGTGGAGGTGACTATGGCTTTTATAATGGGGATGATAGTGTAATGGTGTTGATGATAGTGGTGGTGGCATTGATGTTGTTGGTTGTTCTGATGATGGTGACAGTAGTGGTGGTTATGGTGATTATGATACTGATGCTTGGTTCTAATGGTAGCAATGGTGATGATATACTAATGGCATGACAATCATGAGGTGAGTGATGATGGCAGGTACAGTGGTTATGACAGTGATAGTGGTGCAGGGTCTTAAAAGATTTTTAAATGTATTTTATTGCATGTGTATTTGTGTGTATGTGTGTGCGTGTATGTATGTGTGCATACATGTGTGTGTGTGTGTGTGTGTTTGTGAGAGAGAGAGAGAGTGAGAGAGAGAGAGAGAGAGAGAGAGAGAGAGAGAGAGAGAGAAAGGAGACGTTGTACACATGTCACTGTATGTATGTATAGGTCAGAGCACGTACTGGTTAGGTTTTTTTCAATTTAGCATAAGCTAGGGTCATCTGGGTAAAGAGAACCTTAACTGAGAAAATGCCTCCATCAGATTTATATAATTAGCCTGCAGGAAAGCCTGTGGGGTACTTTTTTGATTAATGATTGACTTGGGAGAGCCCAGCTCACTATAGTAGTACTACCCCTAGGTAGGTAGGTGGTCCTGGATTGTATAAGATAGCAGGTTGAGCAAATCCACAGAGAGTAAGCCAGTAAGCAGCATTCTTCCATGGCCTCTGCTTCAATTCTTGACTTGAGTTCCTGCCTTGAATTCTCTCACTGATGGACTGTGATCAGGATCTCTGACCCAGAAAATATAAGCCTTTCCTCTCCTCTGTTGCTTTTGGTCAAGGTGTTTATCATAGCAGTCAAAAGCAAACTGAGATGTAGGACAACTCTTGGCATTTGTCAGTCAGTTCTCCCCACCACCATGTGAGAGATGGAGATTGGACTCTGGTCATCATGCCTAGATGCCAGAGCCTCTACCTGCTAAGTCTTCTCACCAGTCTCAGTGATATAAGTTTCAATCTAAAACAGCATTTCCTCTTGCTCCTTTAAACACATACTTTGCTACCAAGCTTGGTCTTCTCAATTAGAAAAGAATGATTGGAATGTAATAAATTCGTTTTAAACCACTTAAGTCTAATGCCTAGAATGCTATTCTACATCTAAAGAGGTACTTGTTAAATATATTAATTATGAGGATGGTGGAATCTGTGTCTCTGCATTACTGGTAGACAAAGATTTAGGGCAGGTGAGAGGGGAAACAGATTTATGGTTGGGAAGTGAATAAGGGCCATTGTGTTGAAGCAGAGTAAGTATCCAATGGCATTGAGCTTGTGCTAATTTAATATGTAAGAATATTTATTGAATATTTGTCATATGCCATGTGTGTTTGAAGTAATATCTATGAATAAATAGGGGAGATCCCCTAAGGCTTCCATGCCAGCATGGTGGGGAGATAATTAACAATGGCCACTGACACATGAAGCTTACTATGTTTTGATATGTTTTGAGAAAGGAGACAATATTTCAGAAAAAGGAGAAGGGATGTGAAGGTTAGGGCAAGGAATGGAATACCTCCTGCAATAGATGGGTTGGGGAACGATACACAGAGAAGGCAACACTTGAGAGTCTTTAATATAGTGAAGGCTTTAGCTGTCAATGTGGAGGGAAAGACTATCTCTGTGAGTGGGTCAACCAGTTCAAAGACCACAAGTTATGAGTGGGCCAGGACAAGCTGGTGATGATTGTGTGATTGGTAAGTGGAAGGAAATGACGGAAGTGGAAGAAAGAGGTCTGAGGTGGGGTTGTGTCACATAAGTTGAGAAGACTTTGGGCTTTACTTTGAAGGCTATGGGGTGGCACAGAGTAGTTTTGAGAAGGGGGTAGCCTCTGTCTTTCATTCTTTCAAAGATCAACTCTGGTCACAGGATTACTGAACAAAGAAGCTAAAGACATAATCAGTGTGCTGGTTGGTTTTGTATCAACTTGGCACAGATAGAGTCATCTATGGGGAGAGTACCTCAATTGAGAAAATGCCTCCACCAGATTGGCCAATGGGAAAGTCTGTGGTGCATTTTCTTTTATTGATGATTGATGTAGGAGGGCCTACCTCACTATGGCAGTGTCACCCTGGGTAGGTGGTCCTGGGTTGTATAAGAAATCAGACTGAAGAAATCAGAGAAGCAAGCCAGTAAGTATCACTTGTCCATGGCCTCTACTTCAGCTCATGCCCCCAGGTTTCTGACTTGAGTTCTTGCCTTGGCTTCCATCAGTGATGAAGTCTGACCTGAGAGTTGCATGCTAAAATAAAATCTTTCCTTCCCAAGTTGCTTTTGGTGTTGGTGTTTTATTATAGCAATAGAAACATTAGACAATCAGTAAGAATAGTACTACCTTTTTGGGAGGCCATTTGACTTACATACGAATAGGGAATGACTACAGCAGTGTGTATGGGAGATGCAATAAACCATCAAACTTTGTATATATGGCAAAAATATGACGAGTAGGATTCCTGCCAGATGGGATTTAGAGTAGGGCATCTGCTACACCGTCTCATTGAGAAGGCTCAACTATCTGGCAATTCATTTCTAAAACACAAGACTTTTAACAAACAATTATTGTTTTTAATATTTAAAAGTACATGAATATGTATATGAATATGTAAAAGTATATGTAATATAAAATTACAAGTAAAACTAGAAATAATATAGAATAATAAAATCATAACTTTAAAATTTTGAAACTGATATCAATAAGGGAGATATATTTCATCGAAAGAATAAGAGTTCAACTAGGTAAAATAGTCACAAAACACTGTCTTTTTCCTCATATTGTAGAAAAAGTTCAGAGATGGATCTGAGATTTAGAAGTAGTGACCAGAAATATCATTCGATAAGAAAGAGAGGTGTTTTCTGGATGCAAGATGAAGTTCAGAGGAACAGGTTAAAGGCTAGACAGCCTGGCAAGCATGCTGGGAATCAGAGCTGAAGGGTTTGAGATTTGGACTTGGATTTTGTATGTATTTCCTTTTAGTCTTTAACAAGGCCAATAAAGGAAGAGAACTTCTTTTCTTTCTGACAATAAATAAAGCAAAATATAACAACTGTCAGAAACAACTCAAGGGACTATTTATTTAGACTCACAGTTTCACAGTTCCATGACTGTGTGGCCCTTTGCTTGGGCAGAGTATCATGGTGGGAGAAATGTGTGCTGGAGGAGAGTGGCTGACTCCATTGTAGGAGAGAAAGACATTTGGAGGAGAATTTATAACATACAGAGACATGAGACCAATGAACAGTTTCTTCCAAATAGGTCCCACTTCCCAATGTTTCCAAAGCTTTGCAAAATGGAGCCACCAAGAAGCAACCGTTTAACACACGAACCTGTGTGGGTCCTTTATATTGTACCCATCTTCTCATGGGTCATGAGAAGCAAGAATACAATATGTAAGTGCAGAAAGCTTGGTGGGCACTTTGTGCCTATACTGTGTTGATGCTGTATTTCTTCTTGGAGAGACACTCAGCCCTGTGCCAATCATCCCCACAGCTGAGGCCCTCACAGATCTGCTGTGAAGACAAATGACCTTTTCACAGAAGGATAGCTAACAAGCCCATCACAGGAAGAGCTCCCGTCACCTAGACATCAACTTAGAGGGAAAACTAGGGGGAATGTTAGCATGAGTGGCCAGGGAAGAGAATAGAATTTTGATGTAATATGATGTAGTATAATATTACAATATAGTTAGCATAGCATAGCATAGCATAGCATAGCATAGCATAGCATAGCATAGCATAGCATA
>JANHMN010000001.1:202852233-202877808 GCA_030674055.1 Rhabdomys pumilio | reverse complement strand
TAGCATAGCATAGCATAGCATAGCATAGCATAGCATAGCATAGCATATATCTAATACAACCAATTTACTTTTTTGCCTTTATTTTTCAATCCTAGGACTGAAACTCCAGGCATGGTGCATGCCAAGCAAGTACTCTGCTACACAGAGCTCTATCCCCAGACTTTAGGCATATCTTTTATGATTAGAAAAATAACACTTTATTATGTTGAAAATAATGAGAATTTTTAAAAGGTAAAAATTTGAAGAAAAAGATGGTCCATGGTTTTACCAGAGAGCTTGGGCCTTTAGAGAAACTGAAGTGATCACTGAGCGCATAGGTTGTTGAGCTGCCAATGCTTGTGAGAGTGGCTCCTGTAGCTATATTTTGGCTGAATTAATTAGTCTGTTTTGACTGTACACATGGAGTGGAAACCACCTTCACTTTTAAGAGTATTCTTGCCCAGCACTTTCTTCTGTATTCAGCACACTTTATTATGCCAAGGCAGCCCAGTTTGGTCTCGCAGCCTTCTGTTCTTCCATGGAATAGCCACAAATAGACACGACATACGCAAGCACCCAAATCATGCATCTGGATTTCTGATTTAGCTGAAAGATGTGTAAAAATGCGTGGAACCACATCTGAAGAAGGAAAAGAACACTTTTTCCCCAACCATCAGTGTGATTTATGATCCCTGAACTGTTTCCCCAGCCCTCATTTGAAAATTGGCTTGTGCAAGAATGGAAGAAACCCAGATCTGAGACTCTGGAGTGCTTGGAAAATGGGTATTAGTGGATCAAATGCTTGGCATGAGCTCCGCTGTCAGCACCTCAGGTGTGTAATGCATTTCAAATTTTCAAGAGACGACTTTGATTTTGACATAATTCACACTCAAGTATTTCTTTAGATCGGCCTGAGTAATAGCCAAACACAAAGAAAGATATTACCTGGAATGAGTTACAATAGCCTTTCCAATATTTCCAACTAAAGCTAATAGGAATGTAATTTTTCCATGGCTCTGATAAATACAAACTAAAAGAAAAGAGAATGTTTTAAATGATCTTATCCCTGGTACGTGCCAGGATGACAAATGGAACCCAACCTTCAATAGCACATAATGATGTTTTGAAAACAGACAGTGGGGGGAAATGAAGGTTTCTTGTGCACTTCTTTTGCAGTGTGATGTGTTGGATACATAGAGCGTGTAAGGCTTGTGTCTAAACTCTCCCAACTCACAGATTCACAAAGAGTGAAAAGGCATTCCTGGACTCCAATGTGAAATTCTTTCTCCTGTAACAGAGCCATCCTCTCTAACACTGGTACAGTACTTGTAAACACAACTGCATGCTACCCATGTTTAGAACTGGTCACCAGGAGGAATACTTCCTCTTTTTCCAGTAAGTAGTCAACATGGTGGAAGAGTGGTCTAGCCTGCCTTTCATCTAAGCCCAAGAACAGTAGCTAATCCAGGGATCCATTTCTAAAGACTCTAAGAAGCTCAGGTATTTGTGGCTACAAACCAATTTTTTTTTTTTTTAACAGAAGCACCACTTAAGGTTTTCAGGCTCCCGTCGAAGCCTACACTATGGTGGTGGCATCTTGTATCTGGACGATGGCTGTTCAGTTATGAAAAAGTGAGAAATAAGTTTAGGAGAGACGATCTGAGGTACAATGTGCACATGTGAGAACACAGAGCATTCTCCCAAGCATTGACACAGCCCAGTGGTGTAGCAATTAATTCCACCTTAACCTGTACCTTACTTGTGCAATAGCTGGCTTTCAAACACTCCCAAAAGCACATTCCCTTTTTACATAGCAACTGGGTATCCCAACTTCTCTCACATTAGTAACTTCAACATCTGGCCTTCTAATAACTTGAACCTTAACCTCATGCTATCAGATATTCCTGGTGAGTTGTAATAATCCTTTCACTAGGAGCTGATAGATAACCCAAAAGACCAGTTTAGGGCCATACTGGCCCAATTAATCAATTGGTTCTTTCAGAGACACCTTAAGTCTGTTTAAAACTGATTCAGAAGAAATGTCCTAGTGAAATGGCATGGTATCTGTGACTTCATGGTACATGATAGTGTGTACAACCAGGTCATTCTTTCCTGTGTGGACAAAGGGTTCACACTGGGTTGACATCTATAAACTTACTGTAATGTAAAATAAATGCTAGAAGCCTGCAAACATTTACAGTAACCACATTTCTAGGTTATTATATTTGCACAAAAACAAGCTTCTAAAATAAGGTGTCATAAGCTCACATATAAAACTCCCTGAAGTGACAAGTAGGATGGCCCCTCCTGCACAAGACACTGACTACAGCTTTCCTAGGGCCACCTTAGCGGCATGGCTAATTTATACACATGTAGGAGAGCAGCAAACGCATCTAAGCCCATTAGTCAGGGTGATTACAGAGAATCAGTCTTTGCTTTCTTAACTAACCTAGGTGTAATTCAAACAGAGAAAAAAAATTTTGCTACATATGTATACCACAAGGTGAGTAGGTCCATGCCTAAGTTGATAAGCACACCTGGGATTCTAAAGTATACTCATGAGCTAGGGGTGGAACTTAGTGGCAGGGGCTTGCCTAGCATTTATGAGACTCTCAGCTCTACCCTTGAGATGGCAAAAGTGGATGAATGAATGGATGACTAAGCAAACAAGGAACCAAGGAGATGGCTGAATGAGTCAGAACACTTGCTTTCTTGCTTAGGACCTGAGTTCAAATTCTAGAACCCATGTACATGGATGTAACCACACTGTGGGGGTGGGAAAGACATAAGATAACTGTTGAGATACCAGCCTAGCTCCAGGTTCAATGAGAGACCTTGTCTTAAGGGAATAGGTAGAAAGTGATCTAGTGGGATGTCTGGCATCTGCATATTACATAGGCACATACACCATACACATACTATTCCCACAACAATACACACAAACACATACATGCACAAAAAATACATACACACACCACATACATCACACTCATACACAAACGTACACACAACAAATCACACACGCATTCCACATAACACACTCATATATACACATACACAACAAACACACACAACAAAACACACACATGCCTCATGTAGGAAAAAAAATAAAACTCAACCGGGGAACCACAGGGTCTTTCATGCCACGTGTAGTGTGTATAGTCGTATATTGTATGTAGTGTATATTCTCATGTGTGTAGTCGGCTGAGAGCGCCCTGGGTTCCTCCTGGTTCCTCCAGGAAGTTAGGCCCAGCTGTTAACCACGGTTCCTCACAGCAAGGCCCCAACACATGAGGAAGTCCTTGGGTTTCCAAAACCGGTTTATTGGCATGGTGGATGGTGGATGGTTCTGGATGCACACATCCCAAAACCCAGGGCAGACCTGAGTTAAGTAAGGAGGGGAAGAGGGGGGAGGGGCTGGGGAGGAATGCTTAATAGGCTCCACCTTCTGGCCTTCAGGTACCTCATTAGTATATAAATCTCTCTAGGGCCTGGGGGCTGTTCATCATGCCCTCCACCTGTGTACGTGACTGAAGGGCACAGGTTGAGTGGAGATTAGACCTCGTGTCAGGCCCAACAGCCTCATACCATACTCATACACAAAGACACATACACACACACACACACACACACACACACACACACAAACACACACACAAAACTCATACTGGTACCACACATCATATTCATACACAAACACAACACATATACACAATACACATACATAACACACCACACACTTATACACACACATACACCAAATACACACACTAAACACACACAGCATACATACACAATACAACACCCCCCACCCCGCACCCACCCACACAGAGAATGAGGAGAGAGAAAGAAGAGAGAGAGAAAAAGAGAGAGAGAGAGGAAAAGAGAGAGACAGAGAGAGACAGAGAGATAGAGATAGATAGATAGATAGAGAAAGAGAGAGAGAGAGAGAGAGAGAGAGAGAGAGAGAGAGAGAGAACAAAAACAGAAAGCAAATAAGAGACTCAGTAGGATTCAAGGCTTGAACTGGACTTAACCTAATGAGTGATGCGTTTGCTTTTCCCCCTATAAACTGCTTCTATTGCAGTCAGTCCACACAGTCAGCTCACACAATCAGCTCACACAGTCAGCGCACACAGCCTACACAGTCAGCCCACACAGTCAGCACACACAGTCAGTCAGTTCCCACTCTCTAAGACTTCAGTGCTGCTGGGTAATGATCATCACAGCAGGAGATCCAGCAAGTGTCCTGGGATGACAGATATGCCTCTCACCCTGTGACACACTGAGTGTAGTCAACAATGTATTGTCAGCAGTGCTAACAATCTGAAGAACATTCATTTTGTGTTTGCCTTTTTCCAAATCCAGGTGTGTGTGGAGAAAACAAAACACTTCATGCCTTCTGGGATCTGGACTGATGCTCACAGCTGGGCACTGGTGATTTTTGTTCAAATACAAACCTCTGTGACCATGGAAGAAACATTTTGTAAGCAAGTCAGACTGCAGAAAGACATGCCCACTATTAATGCCACACCACGTGATCAGGTACCCCCTATCCTGCCCACTACTAACATGTTCGATCACAGTCACCTCCATTTGCTATGAACATCCTCTTTGGAACAAGTTTTCAATTCTTTATATTCTTCCTCCAATCAACACAACAAGTCTATTGCATGTAGCTTTTGCTACCCTGCCTAAGTTTCAGAAACAGGCTGCCCTATCAGCCCCCCATTTGGCTTCCTGAATTCCTGAATTCACGTTGCTCATTTTTCTGTAATTTTTTAATTGGATATTTTATTTATTTACATTTCAAATGTTATCCCCTTTCCTAGTTTCCCCTCTGCAAATCCCCTATCCCATATCTTCTTACTCTGTTTCTATGAGGGTGCTCACCCACCCACTCACTCCCACCTTACCGCCCTAGCATTCCTCTTCACTGGGGCATCAAGCCTTCACAGGACCAAAGGCCTCCCCTCCCATTGATGCAAGATAAGGCTCCTTGAGCTCCTTCAGTTCTTCCCCTAACTCCTCCTATTAGAGTTCCTGTGCTAAGTTCGATGGTTGGCTGGGAGCATCCACATCTTTATTGGTCAGGATCTGGTAGAGCCTCTCATGAGACAGCTGTATCAGGCTCCTGTCGGCAAGCACTTTTTGGCATTCACAATAGTGTCTGGTTTTGGTATCTGTGTATGGGATGGATCCCCAGGTGGGGCAGTCTCTGGGTTCTTTGTCCATTGTTTTTCCTTTAGACAGGAGCAATTCTGGGCTAAAATTTTGGAGATAGGTGTGTGGCCCCATCCCTCAACAGGGGCGGGGGGGATGCCTAACCTCTGAATATGGTCTCGACAGGTTCTCCCTCCCCTTTGTGGGGTATTTCAGCTAATGTCATCCCTGTTTGCCTTCTGACACAATTGTTGGGGGCTACTTATTGTTCTTATCAATATTCTTAGCTCCGCACCTCTCCATCTGCTCTCAACTTTAGTAGCTCAGATACCAGCTAAATATCCCGAAACATCCACCTGTAGGAGTGGCCACAGGCATCCACTCCTCCAGAGATCTCACATGGCCACCTGGCTTTTCTCTCTCCAAAGCTTGGCAAACTCTGTCTCTCCTCTCCTTGCATCTGTATCTTGCCTCCAGAGACTTGGAAGTCCCACCTATTCCTTCCACCCAGCAACTGGCCCATGTTTCTTTATCAAGAACCAATTGGGAAACAGGACCTTAGCACCAGAACAACCTCTACATAAATCCTTTCTAATAGCCATTCATAGTGCATGTTTTTCCTCACAATAACTATATGAAGCTAGCTTATTGCTGCTGCCTTCCAATAAGCTTTGGGTAGAGGCAGGGAGAAAATTCCCTCTCTTCCTTAAAAATGAACCCTGGAAATTTCCATTATGAAAAAGGAGGGCTAGATTTTCAATCTGAGATTGGATAGAGCCTCTGGGGGTGCAAGAAAGGGCCAACGGTAGGACATGAGGAAGCTAGAGGCCTCTTACAAAGAAAGATACCCCTACAGGATGCTCTGATTCTTACTTTTCCTCCTGTGGATTGTCATCCTCTTGTGATAAGAAACCATTTTTTAAGAGTATTTCCAAACCACAACTCTAGTGAGTTGTGAAAGATGCTAAATGCTTCAGAAAAGCAGTTGCAATGTATTGGGAATTTATGAGATTTCAAAAGAGAAAGTTCAGGAAAGATGAGAAGGATGCTTCCAGGGAGATCTCCATGGTTCCCTGAAGAGTTTTCATCTCCTAAAATAGAAGCTCACAAAAGTATCTCTTATCATTTTAAAAGCATATTGAGGAACCCACAAAAGGGCATCTCTGAGAAAATGGAAATAACTAACACTTGCTCTCCTAAAGCAAGGTCATGTGGAATAGAACATCAGGACCAAAATGATGGTATTTCTGCAGCAGCATTCTGTGGCATCTAGGACGTGCCAGCCATGAGGGTCTTCTCTATTTAGGATTCAGTGAAGACTTACAACTGGGAGTGCCTTCTCCTATAGTATTTCTTTTTTTTTCATTTATTATTTACATATTTACTTTAATCCTGATCACAACCCCCCTACGAGTCTCTCCCTCTCATAGCCACTCCCCTACCCCTCCCCTTCTCTGAGAGAGTGGAGGTATCCCTGGGTAACCCTGGCACATCAATTCACTGCAGGACTAGGTGCATCCTCTCCCACTGAGGCCAGACAAAGCAGCCTAGTTAGGTGAACAGGATCCACGGGCAGGCAATGAGTCAGGGACAGCCCCTGTTCCAGTTGTTGGGGGGCCCACATGAAGACCAAGCCGAACATGTGCTACACATGTGTGTATGTGAGGGGTTAAGTTCAGCTCATGTATACTCTTTGGTTGGTGGTTCAGTCTCTGGGAGCCCCCAAAGATCCAGGTTCGTTGATCCTGTTGGTCTTCTTGTGGAGTTCTTATCCCCTTATGGTTCCTCAACCCTTCCCCCAACTCTTTCACAGGACTCTGAGAGCTCCATCTAATGTTTGGCTGTGGGTCTCTATATCTGTTTCAGTCAGCTGCTGTGTGGGGCCTCTCAGAGGACAGTTATGCTAGGCTCCTGTATGTAAACATAACAGAGTATTACTGATAGTGTTGGGGATTGGTTCTTACCCATGGGATGGGCCTCAAGTTGGGCCAGACATTTGTTGGCCATTTCCTTAATCTCTGCTCCATTTTTGCCCCTGCATTTCTTGTATAGAGGACAATTTTGGGTCAAAGGTTTTATGGGTGGGTTACCATCCACTGGAAGTTCTGCCTGGCTGCAGGAGGTGGCCACTGCAGGCTGTGTATAGGAATCTCAGCTACCCTCATAGAATCCCTGGAGTCTCCCCCATCACAGCTCTCTGACATGTCCTAGAGATGCCTCTCACTGAGTTCTGTTTACTCTTTCTCTCCTCCCCAACTTTCCCAACTCCTGACCCTCCTAACCATTCCCCTCCTTGTTCCCTCTCCCACCCAGTTCCTTCTGTCTATCCACAGCTGATGTCTATTTTATTTCCCCTTCTGAATGAAATTTAAGCATCCTCTATTTGGGGTCTCTCTGTTATTTTGCTTCTTTGGGTCTGTGTGTTGTAGCGTGGTTATCCTGTACTTTATGGCTAATATCTACTTATGAGTGAGTACATACTGTGCATGTCCTTTTGGATCTAGATTACCTTATGCAGAATGATATTTTCTAGTTCCTGCAAATTTCATGATGTCCTTGTTTTTAATAGCCGAGTGGTATTCTATTGTGTAAATGAATCACACATTCTTTATCCATTCTTCAGTTGAGAGACATCTGGGTTGTTTCCAGTTTCTGGCTATTACTAATAAAATTGCTATGAACACAGTTGAGCAGGTCTCTTTGTGGTATGGTGACTTGTAACTGGTAGTACCTCTTATTCATCTAGTTTTGAGGCATGATCACTGGCTTGGACATTGCAACATTAAACTATTCTTTCACCTGCTCATCTGACACTGTGTCCTGGGTAGAAGTATTCTGTGATACTGCTGGGGCATGCATCCAGCAAGTCTCATGGTGTGCCACCCACTCCAGGTAGAGTTTCAAAGCCGAGGATCAGTGCAGGTGAAAAGACTGAATACCTTTGCTTGTGTTCTGCTTGAAGAGCTCAGTCTAAGTTAAGATATACTGGGACACATGACCAGGTGTACTAAGACCATTTTCTGTGAGCTATCTAGTCCCAGCTACCCCTTCCCCAATTTCCTGAGGTTAAGAGATGAAGTGAAACAAACTCCTGTTTTATGATGAATGCCCACTAAGTTGCTTCATGGAAAGAATGTTTACAAGTCCCATAGAATAGACTTCCAGGAGCTAGCAGAGAAAGGGAAACAGAATGTGAATTTTCTGAACTCCCCCTATTTTGCCTGCATCTAGAGCTTTGTGAGAAATAAGCAGCATGGACCCTAAGGAGACCATCCCATGCCATGCTTCCTCAGCTACAATACCCTACCCGGTACAGCTAGGGGAGTTAGTGGTACAGCTAGGGGAGTTAGTGGTGTTACCCCAGCACAGCTGACTACATCTTAGTTCACAAAGGCTTGAAACACAAAACCATTCGTCCTCCCTACCTCCTTCTTACACTGTAGGTAAGTGGCTGAAAGTCACTTCCATTATTCTCAGTTGACAAGTCTCATCTTGAGCAGTGTCAGTGGAGAGACAGAAGCAGCAGATAGCATTTGACTGCAGAATTCTCACTTTGAGAACGGTAAGCAGAGCCTGTTATATTTCTATACATTTAAATATCTTCCTTCTCTGGTTTCCCTCCCTCCTCCTCCTGCTCCTCCTTCTTTCTCCCTCCTCCCTGTCCTCTTCCTTCTTTACTCTTTCAGAGACCTTGGAGCTCTACTGCTTTTCCTAAGAAACTTTGATACCAGCAGGGGATGAGTTTTCAGTCACCACTTCTGTACAGTCGTCATGATGTCTCGCAGGTCAAGGACCATGCTCCCCAGAGTTCTCCTGACAGACTCATTAACTTTCCTCAAATACTATTCATTTCTCCTTGTTCTGGGTCAATAGTAATGAACAGTATGGTTGCCTTCTTTCTTCATTCCTATAACATGTCACCCTCATGCTTCCTATAGGAGTAGGAAGAGGACTGCTGGGGTTAATCCTGTCACTTCGTTCTTACCCCTAACATCCCATGGCATGCATGGGCACACAAACACATTTCATAGACACATGTGTGCATCGTAGACACTATCAGCAATAATATATTTTATTTAAAAAACATTTTATGCAGTGCCAATTTTACACCTTTAATAACATTTTCCAAATAAAAGTTACAATATAATGAAAGTTTGAAGAAGCCTGTGAGTTGAGTGGCCACTGAAAATACCACTGCGTGCTTTGTATTTCACAAACTCCAAGCTAAAATTGAGGACTTTAGAGCTGTTAAGACTACAAATGCTTCCTTGGTGACCTTAAAGCATAGATCTGAGTTGGTCACAATTGCAAGGGCAGTTTTAAGGTTCCAAATGTTAGAGTCAGCAAACTCAGCAACACAGATGTTCTGGCATTACTGCTCACCTTCCTTTTACTGCTGTCATCACAATCTTGGGACACATGTGAGCAGGCCACAGGTGTGAGCAAATAGCTCTATTTACTGTCATCTTATAGGATGCTACATGTGATCTATGAGACTAAAAGATAATTCTTCCTTGTTTTTTTTTTGTACATACATCCTATAATCACACACATACAGGAAGTAAGGAAAATCATAATTAAATCATTCATTAGAAATGTTTCTTCACACTGTGGTGGTAGGTGATTAGCCACTCTGTAATAGTTAGTTTAATGTCAACTTTCTACAAATTACAATCACCTAAGTAGGGATCCTTGACTAAAGAGCTTTCTTAATTGCCTTAACCAATGTAGGAAGGCCCACCTTGAATGTGGCATATTCAGGTAGCAACCTAGATAAGAAAGGACATGGCCAAAGATTATTCTTCTTTTCTCCTTGCTTTGCTGATGAGTTATTCACCCTATTGTTGTTGCAACCCCAGGCTTCCTTTGTGACCTATGGTCAGTGGCTCTCCAGCAACCTTCCAGGTTTTCCTTACCAGATAGGGACTGCCCACTCATTAAGCCTGGTGAACTGAGCAACCACTGGGTTGTTCTATGAGACAGCCAGGGTGGTATACTCATGCTATTGAGGTATCGAGAATCCTGAGACAACTGTTGTTACTATTGCAATGTAGACAGATTTAATCCATTCTATTAATATAAAAACATGTTTCTCCAGCATGTGGCTGTCATTCACTATCTCCATTACACATGCTTGTGAGCTTCTCCTTTTGATATTTTGTCAAATCAATAACTGATAAAACAAATGTCAACCCCCCCCACTTCACCTTAATACATCAGGTTGGAGAAGCCCCTGTTTTACTTTGTCTTAATTTTCTTGGCACTGATAAGAGTGTCAGGAGTCCAAAGACTTTGGGAAAATTTACAAACATGAAATTCCCAACACTTTCATATTAATAAGCAGGAGTTCTCACTAAAGTGAGACCTTTGACCTTAGTATTGGTCTGGGGAAGAATGTCAAGAGTTGAACCTTTCTTCTAGATGTAGTGCTAGCATATTCCTGACTTTGTACAAGAATTAGAGTCACCCCATATTTATTTAGATGGATTAATGAGTCCAGTTAGTACTTCAAAAATTCTGCAACAAGTTGTGGAAAATTTCTGAAATCATCTGTAATGTCAAAAAAAAAAAACCCCATTAATATTCTACTCTAACTCTTTTTAAGAAATATTAAGTTTCTAATATATAAAGTATTTCTAATACATAAAGTATATGCACATGTGTATGAACACATGAACACACACATGATTGCATACATAATACACACACATACACATGCACATGCTTCTGTGGAACCTTTGTGCTCAGACATATCATCTAGTTTATTTATCTTAGATAATCAATGAGCTGGGTTTGGAGCATAATGGCTGTGATCCTTTTACTAAGTTTTGCTTCTAAACTATTTCTAAACTTGTTAAACTAATCTTCCAAGTAAGCCTTGCACAATGGTGAGCAAGTTTCTCTGTAATGTGCTGAGAGGCAAATGTGGAGAGAGGTGTTGAGACAGGGTCTCATGCATTCCAGGCCGGCTTCATACTCCTTGGATGGCCCAGCTTGGCCTTGAACTCCTAATTATCTGACTTTCAAATCCCAAGTGCTGGAGTTATAGGCAAGTAACATCACTTGGTGTAGAACTAACTGTTGCAAAACACTAGCATATTTCTTTCAATGTATATGTCAAAAGTCAGCTGCTTTTCAAAGAGATTGTGGTAGCTCCCTCCCTCCCTCACCCCACTCCTGGCTTTGAGGTGAATGAGTTTGCTTTGTCCTGTTATCTCACAGTGATGTGTTGCTTGGCAGTGGTTAGCCAATTAGGGTTCTTTAGAATGTGCATGCCCTAAAACAATCCTTTTTAATTGACCCTCTGGTGGAGAGATGACTGCATTATGATGCTATAGAATCATTTCCTTAGCCTTACTCCAAACTGTGGGTAAGAAGCAATGGCTTTAAAACATGGGTGGTGATGGTGCCTGCTGAACTGCTATAGGCCAAAGACACAGATACGGAAACAACGGAAGTTAATCAAAAGCATTAGCAGTATGACTCTGATAACCACAGATTCAGCATCAGTGACCAGTACCCAGTCCTGACAGTAATAAGACACTACTCGTTGGCTCTCTCTGCCCCAAACACTTGCCGTATTTTGACTTATGCCATGCTCATGTCAGTCATTAGAATATGTTCAACATGTTTCACAAACTGACACAAGTGCAGAGATGGACAATCACTTCAGAGTAGAAAGCACCAAGAAATGTAACCATGCACCAAGACCCTCCCTCCCTTACTCGCCTCCTGGCTTTGAGGTGAATGAGTTTGCTTTGTCCTGTTATCTCACAGTGATGTGTTGCTTGGCAATGCCCATTAGGGTTCTTTAGAATGTGCATGTCCTAAAATAATCCTTTTTAACTGACCCTCTCTGGTGTAGCTGACTTTAGGGTCATGTTCTTGAATCCCACTCTCTCTCAAGGGCAAATCAGCTCATTTAAGAAGAATACATCAGGAATCCCGAGTTTCATAATATTGACTAGATAAAGGCTGGGAGTGGTGCTGTGTAGCTGAACTTCTAGCATCTAGAAGGAGGCAGGAACAAGATTAGGAGCCACACCTAGCTACATAGCAAGTTTGCAGCTAGCCTAAGCTACCTTGTCTTGTTCTGTCTGTCTGTCTGTCTGTCTATCTGTCTGTCTGTCTGTCAACTTAGTACAAGCTAGAGTCATCTAGGAAGAACCCCAATTAAGAAAATGCCTCCATCTGATTATGTGTGATGGGCAAACATGTAGAGCATTTTCTTGACTAATAATTGATATGGGAGGACCAGCTAATGGAGAGCAGTGCCATCCCTGGGCAGGTGATCCTGGGGTGTATAAGTAGGTAGTTTCAGAAAGCTGTTAGGAACAAGCCAATGAGCAGCGCATCACAGTCTTCCCTTCAGTTCCTGCCATGAGTCCTTGCCTTGGTTTCTTACAAGCTTATGAATCTATAAGTCAAATGAACCCTTTCCTCCATGAGTTGCTTTTGCTCAGTGCCTTATAATGACAATAAAAAGCAGTCTAGGGCAGACCCTATGTCAGACTCTCCTCACCAAAAATATAGTAAATAAATCTGACATCCTGTTAAAGAATTGTTAAACTTTCTTCAGAGTCAAAGAGATCCATATGGGACTGTAATGATGGCTGTGTGTACCAGAGGATCAGTGACAGTGTTGACCATGAGAAATGCTAAGGCGGCCCTTTGATTATGTAAGCATAACAACACATCTGCATGTGCGCGTACGTATAGTATAAATACATACGCACATGTTATGTATTTATGTATGTAAACAGTGATGTATTTATGCTCTTATATAAATAATACATAAATCTGTAAACATAAGCATGTGTCTCTCTGTCACCATCCCATCCCAGGCAAATGGAGATTGCTTTCTTCACTGGTGAGTTGGGATATTTCTTGAGATAATCTGCGATTTCATCCAGGCACACGCACTACTGCATTTGATTTAATGCACTTGGCCAAGTGGTTGCTCTGTTTGTGGCCACACCCCCTGTCCTGAATGCATCAGATCTAGTCTGTACCTCTGGCTGCTCCAGCAGTAGCTGTTTGTTAACATTCCAACATTCTAAGAAGTAAATGTCCAGGAAGGAAGTAGCTTTACAGAAGCCAGCTGAGATATGCTTATATTCTCCTGGTCTGAAATCAACTGCACCACTTATTACCAACAAAAAGCTGCGTAGGGCCAACCTTACTGTGCATTATAGGACATGAATAGACAAGGTGTAACTAAGACATTCTGAGTACTAGAATATTAGGATGTGCCCCCTCCCCCCTCCTCTCTCTCTCTCTCTCTCTCTCTCTCTCTCTCTCTCTTTCTCTCTTTCTCTCCCTCTCTCCCTCTTTTTCTCTCTCATTCTATCCTGCTTCCTTCCTTTTCTTTCCTTCTCTTTTCCATTCCTTGTTTTTTCAGTGTCCTGGGATCGAACCCAGAACCTTGCCCATGCTAGACAAATGTTTTACCACTGAGCTACATCCCCACCCTGGTGGTTATTATTCTTTTCTAGGAACTTTTTCAATAAGCCTTAAATACACAATTATGCCATTAATAACTTTACATTAGTAGATGTAATAACCTATTTGTTAATAAGTCAGAGGTCACTGTTAGATATTTATATAGTTATATATATATTATATGTTATATACATGTTAAATATTTTAATAGTTTATATATATATATATATATATATATATATATATATATAGTTATATATAGCTACATATATTTATATAATTAGCTTCTTTAGTGACTGCAACACACATCTGACAGAACTACAATAAAGAATGAGAGACTTCTCTGGGCTCACCTTTTCAGAGGTCTTAATTCATGTCAGCAGCTCTGTGGTTACTGGTGTAGTCAGGAAGGAGTAGAAGAGTGAGCTGTTCACCTTACGGCTGTCAGGAAGCAGAGGGAAACAGAGGTGTTCTGACAGCATGGTGACTCAGGACATGCTCTTAGAGAGCACATTCCTCTTGATAGCCTCCAGACCCTGAACAATAGCAATACACGAGAGGACCATGCCTTCAAAAACCAAGAATTTGAGGTGGTACTCTGTATTCAGACCATAAAAATATTTTACAAATTTAATCTTGACATGCTTATAAACTGGTAAATTTGGTAAACTATTAAAGTCATAAATAAGACATAACAAAAAAATTCTGATTTTAGATTACATGCATTCTCAGGATACAAATAATATTTATCTATAATAATTTCTCAATTCTTTTTGCAACATTTACTTTTGAGGGGCTAGAGAGATAGTTAAGAGGACGTGCTGGTTTTGCAAAGGACCAGAGTTTGGTTCTAGGTCACACATCACTGGCAGGCAGCTCACCACTGCTTCTAACACTAGCCCCAGGGGATCTGATGCCCTCTTCTGGCTGCTTCAAGCACCTGCATGCATATGCATAACACACACACACACACACACACACACACACACACACACACACACACAAATAATTAAGTAATTTCAAAACTTACTTTATCCATAGCAAAATATTTAGCTTGTTTTAAAATGTGGAAAACAATGTTTTTAAAAATGTTGTATAAAAGAAAAACAAAATAATGGATACTGGTGTATCTTACAGAAGGAACACATCCTTGGAGCCCACTGAATGCAGTAGCTGGTATGGTCATGGCTTTTCCATGAAGGTGGTTGAAAACAGCAGAAGAGAATTCATACATATGTATATAACCTATATTGTGTCTGTTAGACTGCAGCTCCCCATATTCTAGCACCCCTGCCTCGCTCTTTCCACAGAAGCTCAAATGGAAGCCAGCTCTTCCTAGACATTACCTAAAGACCGCTGCCCTGCACATGCCTGGCTGCTGAGTGCATACGTTCCTACGGAGTGATCGCTCCAGATCCCTCATTTCAGCCTCACGGCCTTGCCTGTCCTTCAGCAGCTAAGACACTGACATCACTGGAATGGAAGTGCTTATAATCAAACTGCATATTTGGCACCTCATTAAAATCAGAGAAAGAAAACCAGCAAGGCCCTGGGTCCTTTGCTTCCATCCTGAATGGACCAAGCTCTATCCAGGGGCAGGTTTATCAGCAAGGCCAGAAGGAGCTGCAACCTCACTGTGGTTAATGGAAGTGTAAATTTGACTCCCCAGGGATCCTTTGTGAGATGATAAGCCCCAGGACTCTGTCTAGTGTGCCCTGCTGGCTGTGTGTGCTGCCACTGGGCTCCAGAGACACCACCACAGTCAGGGGTTTCCTAGATGTTCAGATGTCCGGAAGCCCAAGACTCTTCAGAGCCACCAAGGGCTTCTGTTTCTTTTTCTTTTTATGTCTCTGCAGACAACAATTCTTTCTTCTTAGCCATCGTTTTTTGCTTTCGAGAATGAACTGGTAAATTCACCCTCAAGTGGGATATCATATATTAATTATGTTCTCATTTCTAGGCTGCTGGACACTCTTGTCAGATAGTGTAAGAACAGCTCAATATTGACTTTTAAGAAATGGGTGCTAACATTAGAGTTTCTGGCACCATTGGGTTTGTATTTAAAACAAATGTGGGCATCCGTTTAGGGAGCACAGATAGTCTTCTACTTATAAAAATAGGACCCCAAGGCTGTAACCGGATGATCTCTAATTTTATGCACTTTTTGTTGTTATGTAGTCTTCTGCAAGATGGGTAAGAATGTTTAGTCTAGAAGCATTGTAGTATACTGTAGGACACTGGCGAAGTGCTAGTCTCTTGTGTGGTGCCTCTGTCGACCTCTGCTTCTTCAGATCGGAATACTGTTATTATTTCACTAGGCTTAAGTGAAAGTGAATTCAGACTGAGTGTGTAAAACCCATCGAGATAGGCTTAAAGACTTCAGGGAAATAGGAAAGTACGCCCCATCGTCTATTTGCAGCCAGATTAAGTAAGCAGTGCCACATTCCTGTTTCTCAGATGAGGAAACTAAGGCAAAGAGTGCTGGATGAATAGTTTAGCAGGAGAGTATGTACTCAGTATACTCAGAGCTCTGGGTTTTACCAGCAGAGTAAAGGCACATGGAGGCTAAGTGAATGGCCTTATCTCTCCTCATTTAAGGTAAGACCAAGACTCAGGTAAGGCTACTTGTTTTCTGCAGCATTCAAAATAGACAGCTATGAAGACTGATTTAAACGTTTTTGATTTCACAGTTGGTCAAAAGTCACAGTCATAAGAAACACACTTGCAATTTTGAATTTGGATCATTCCCACCCCCACACTGGTGACAAAGGGTTCCGTTGCTCGTGGCTGGGCCACTGGTAATGACCAGAGCTTCCAGTCAGGCCCTGTCACAAAGAGAAAGGCTTCACTGTAGAGCTGGTACATTCTTGATTTTTGGTTTGCACTTACAAGTGGAAAAGCTGGTAGGACTGGCAGCCCCTCTACTAGAAGAAGCCTTGTACAAAGGTGAGGTCAGAGTTAAAGCTCAGTGAGTAGGTCATGATTGGATGAATCAAGGAACACTAGATGGGAGCACCCTACGCTTTAGCTCTAATGTAACTCCCTCCATCCTCACCACTTCCAAACGTTCTCAGAAAAAGCAAGGGGGCTCCACGCAGCTGCTGTGGACCCAAGAGGATTGGGTTGGGGATCCCACCTTGGTTCAGGACAGGCAATCAGAGGTTGTAGTTCTTCATTGTTGTCTGATTTACAACAGTTCTTCCTGACTGCTGGGTGACATCCATGTCTTGTTAGCAGTTATGACCAGTAGTGAGAACCTTATTTTCCCATTGAATAGAGGAGGACCTATCAGACACATGCCTTTATGCAACAACATCATTTAAAAATAATACTTCCAAGCACTCTTTAAGTTCTCAGACTAATTAAAATACCTCTGGTCACCTCTTCTGTAGCATAAAAGAAGTAACAACCATGTAGCATTTCACAAAACCAGTTAATGACAGATATTTTAGTCATTGACAGTTGGAGTCATAAGTACTGACGCTAGTGAATTTGTCTCACATAAATTTGTAAGTATTTATTGCAAAGTAGTAAATTTTCTCTAGGAAATGTAATTAGACACACAGTCTCATTTGAACCCTTTCAAGAAGGGCTCTGCACAAAGCACACATGCTATCCTGGGAGACAGCCTGAGTCTCCTGCATCTTTACTCAGTGTGCCTGGGAAAGTGAGACACGGTAATAAAAGTAAGTGCCTGGCCTGTCAGCTAAAATTTATTGTATGCAAGTATCTAACTCAAAACTTTCCTACCCCAGATTCCTGGTGGAGCGCCAAACGTGGGCTTGAAGTATTAGGAAATCAAAAATATGCAGGTCAGTGGGAGCCAATGGGCCCGTATGGGCGTCTGTTCTTCAAAGAAGGTATTTTTCTACAATGTAAAGGATTGTTTCACCAGGATCATGTCGCTATCTGCAGTAATTCCTTTCCATGGCCTCATTATTAAGTTTCTTGAATTCCAGAGCAGATTCAGGGTGACTGAAATTTTGATTAAAAATTCCAAGGACTGAAGTAGAACATCCAGTCCAAATGCCTTTCTTCCTCAGTCTCTCATGACAAGCGTTGGGTCTCCTGTACCCACTCATGTTTTCTCTGCAGAGATATAGGGAAGACAGAGCTCAGGAACTGAACGAGAGAAGGGGTGAGTAGTTATTTATGGTGGAGGGCCACTTCAGGTGACATTTGCTGTTATACTACCTCCCATTTAATCAATGATGGCTCAGAAATAATTAAGTCAACCACTCTCACTGCATCAGATGACCTGCTGGGGTCTCCTCAAGTCTGAGTGACGTGAAGATTAATGGATCCATTATCAGGAGCCCACACAACACCACTAGAACATCTGACCAGTTATGTTTATAGCCACAAGTTGCTGTTTTTGAAATGGAAGCAAATGTGTCACCCGTAGGAAGATGGATTTCTCTATGTAAATAGCATTGTGCCTTCCAATCTGGGCGATCACTATCACAAGGTACTGTTATACAGCACTGGCTTAGCCTGGGCGACAAGAAGAATCAGAAAACATGCCTGTGTTCTTTTCGTTGTGTTTTACACTTGGGTAGAACTCAGTGCAAGGAAGAGATGAAATAAAGAGCTATTCTAAGAAATCTAAAAGAACATGGCTGGGAAAGGAATGAAAGAATACTCATTGATAATATTCAAATGATTGTTATGAATACAATGAAAATAGTTAAAAGTCACGGCTTTGTAAGTGTATGTGTGATGTGTGTGTACATGTATGTAACATGGATATACATATGTATATATGGCTAGTGTGCTGAGGAAGGATTTGGGAAAGAAGATAAAAGACAGAAGAACAAGCTACAACTTCTGCTTGTTACACCCTAGCAGTCCTGTGCTCACCAGAAGTAGCCTTGAACTGAAACAGTCCTTCCAGGCAGGAGGGAGTCAGATACTCACGAGACTCAGGAATAAACATACTTCACAGATTTGGGAAAGCAGAAATAGCAAGAGTCATGAGGAACCCTCCCCAGGATTATACTACTGGGGGAGGAGACTCTTGCATACTTGTTATGTCTGTCTGTCTGTCTGTCTGTCTGTCTGTCTGTCTGTCTGTCTGTCTAATCTTGAGTTCCATTTCTAGGGTAAGTTGTGTGTGTGTGTGTGTGTGTGTGTGTGTGTGTGTGTGTGTGTGTGTATGTATGTTTTACCACCCAGGACAAGTCTCTGCTTTCTAAGGCAGTGGTTGAGAAGTATTAGAAGGATTAGAACATAGGCAGAACTTTTGGAGATTTTAACATGTAAAGTTAGACCATGAAGAGAAAACCAAAGCAGCTTCCAGCTCTGGTTTTGGGCTGGGAAGCAAATTTCCTTACCCTGCCTTCTGTGTTCCTTGTGTAATGAAGTGCTGCACAGCTCAGAGGCCGGGTAGAGACCCAGGGCTCAGGAATCCAGGCATGCACTCAGCCAGAGCCACCAGGGCACACAACATCTAGCCAGATGGTGGCATCTGTCAAACAAACACCATCTTGAGTTGGACAAAGCTATGATAATGCATGGGTTGTTTGAACAATTTTTTTTTCAGAATCTGTTTATTCTGGGCAGTGCCCTGTGACCATTACCAGATTTGGATTGTCTGTGGCTGTGAAGCACAGGCCATGTGTCACTTTGGACAAGATGTACTGGCAATCACTCTTCCTCTCTGTTTGTCTTCTCTGGACTTTCCTTCCTTCTGGTAAGTCCATCAAGTATATAACAGCTCACACAAGCTGGAAAAAGAAAGTGTGTGTGTGTGTGTGTGTGTGTGTGTGTGTGTGTGTGTGTGTGCAATGTTCTAGGTTGTCTCCTTACTGCCCCTCTTATTGTTCTTTATTTAAAATTAAATGTATACCTGTCCCCCCAGCCCTTCCCCACACTCCACAAAGCCAAAGCCCTACATTGAGCTCAGTGTCTCAGGAAGCCAGCTTTTTGAAGATTGCAGAAAAGCAGCTGACCCCACACGCTCATTGGTTGCAAAAAGAGATTAAGACCCAAACTTTCAGGAACAGCTTATCTAGGAAACACAGATAACTTCCCATTCTGTTCTAACAGAATGCCTTCCCCTCCTCAACACTTAGATATGAAACCCTAGCTTGAATTATATAATCTGCAATGTCTCAAACTCTGGTTATTGTGTTCTTGGGTCCTGCACCCTGATCACAGTACAGCCAGATCTGAGACTCTATCATTTTCTTTATCTTTATCTCAGATAAAGCCTGGTCTAGCTGTCAAGGTCTTCTAAATTATCATCTTTTGTTTCTTCCTGTTCATTTAATTCTTACAAAAATAAATAGCAAACGCCCCCTGATGACATATGACTTCCGGGTCATCCCACACTGTGTTTCCATGACCGTCCCGTTTACTTCCACTATGGTTGGACCAACTTTACAGTGATTGGAACCTTCCACAGAGACTGCCATGTTGGTCAGAGCACTGCAGGGATGGGATAACTATCAAATTCTCTGACAAAAAAGAGAGAGAAATGAAATGATGGACAGTTTAAGAATCAGTCATCCAATGCTGAGAAAATCCCTTTGTATGGAATGTCGGGGTAGTGTAGATGTGTTAGTGGGGACTGTGAGCATGAAGCGACTAGCCTTGGGCTTTTGGAAGAGATAAGTTATTTGGGTAGACAGCATGGGAGCAGCCCAGATTGGGAGCTCTATCTCATCCTCCCTAGAAATGCCTTTTGTTGTTTTCCTGCTCTAATTTCTATTGCACATTTAATTTAACACCCACAATGTATTGTTTGCTGCTTTTACACTACCCTCCCACCTTCTCAGCCTTAACCCTAATGTTCAGAGCCTAATGTGATTTGATGAATGACAGATCAATCTAGAGCAGGGGTTCTCAACCTTTCTAATGCTGTGACCCTTTAATACAGTTCCTCATGTTGTGGTAACCCCCAACCATAAAATTATTTTTATTGTTACTTCATAACTGTAGTTTTGCTACTGCTATGAATCATAACAGTATCTGTATATTCCAATGGTCTTAGGTGACCTCTGTGAGAGGGTCATTTAAGCCTTCAAGAGGTCTCAGGCTACAAGTTGATGAAAACCATTGATCTATGGGGCTTTTTTCCACATCTATGGCTCAAGTACCACAGGATAGTGCTAGATTTTATGCTGGTGGTGGATGGAGGAGGAGAAAGGGTACAAAGAGACACCCAAGTAGGATATCTCACACCTGTGCCCAGGCCCTATTGCTGGCACAGGATCTAGTCATCCAGGTAGGCCCTTTCTGTTCCACTCTTCCTGACTTTCAGCCACTTGGCCACTTGGCTGATTTGTGAGAATTCCATTTGGTGATGTTCTTCAACTCACACGTGATCAGCAAAATTCAGCATTGAAAGTGGCCTCCATAGGTCTACATATTTGAATGCTTGGTTCTCAGTTGGTGGAACTACTTGGGAAGGATTAGGAGGTGTGACCTTGTTAGAGGAGGTGTGTCATTGAGGGTAGGCTTTGAGGTTTCAAAGACCATTGCCAGTCATTCTCTGTCCCCTGCTTGCAGGTTGTCAAAACTTTGCTCTACTATCATAGACTCTAACCCACTGAAACTGTAAGCACCAAATAGAATGTTTTCTCTTCTAAATTGCCTTGGTCTCCATGGTTTTTATCATAGCAGTAGAAAAGTACCTAAGACAGACACTAACATCATACAGTTTCTACCATCAAATTTGTATTAGGGAGACAAAGACTCTGAGTGTATCTAGGAATCAGAATGTCCTGCACATTGAACAAAGAATTGAACTTGCTCCCCTCTGCCAAGAAAATCTTAATGCTTTAAAACATTTTACCTTTATGGACCGGCAAGTTCACAACGTCAGAAGAACAATGAAAATGTACATGGGATAAGATGAAGCCCGAAAACGTTATCTAATATTTATGTTTCTAATTGCAAAAGGTCGAATGTTCTGTTCTTTCATATAGAGATAATGACCAGTCGCTTGCATTTAGCAGCAGTAACCATTCTTCCTAAATGTTTAGCTCCATGACTAGCAGCAAGCAGACCCTGAGCAGCTCCTCTTTGGTAGATGCTGTGTGCATGGTCTCAGTTTAGACCATGAAGCATACTTATGGTCAGATTCAGGGTCAGCTACCTGTAGCTTGAGGCACTGGTCACGTGATTTCAATGAGCCTTACTGCTTTTGTTTTGCTTACCTGGCTGGTATGTGAAACCCTGTGAAGCATTTAAAGGTATATTATATCTACTTCTATCTTAGCATATATCCATACGTATTGTTTGAATCACAAAGGTAGACAACATTTTGTGATTGTTCTGTATGTCCATTGTTATTTTGAGTTTGGCGCGTAAGTATATAATGTGTTACTGGTAATTTCAAATATTTTTACTAACAATTAGTAATAATGGTATATACCTTCTTTATATGTGAAGCTTATATGCTTAATTGTGAAGAGTGATTTATTAATGGCTCTTCTTTGTGTATGGACACACACACACACACACACACACACACACACACACTCACACACATGTATGTTGAGAATCCAGAATAGTTATCAGGCTGTATCGTTGATCTCTTAGGTGAAATGTGAGCTGGCCACAGACTCTGAGTTTCAACAATGGAATGTGTTTAATACTCTGAAATCCCAAACTAGCCTGTTTGTTCCTTGCTACTTGAAGGGAGCTCTCTACCTCTCAACCAGAGCCAAGAGTGAAGCAAAGAACAGCTCCAGTGGAGGTCACTCTGTGCCATGGAGAGCTGGGGTGACTTACCCAGGCCACCCACGGCCAGAAAAGCACACCGGGAAGGAATGTAATTTAAGAACCTGGGATAAGCCAAGTAGCATTAAAAACACTCTGCCTAAGGGAACTACTGAGTCCTCTGCTTATTCCTAGTACTTTTCTGAACCTGAAACGCTGCTGCCAAAGCTAGACATGGATGAGGGTGATGGTTCCTTGGAGCCTGCCCAGAGATAAAGTTACCTGGAGAACACATGGCCCCTCCACAGCAGCAGGCTGTCCTGAGGCCAGGGGCCACCAACATTGTATGTAAGGAGGTGATGGGTCTGTGATGAGTGGGGAGGACACAGATGTCAACCACCTACGTGGCAGAGGGAAGCATTACATAGCTTGCTGTGGCTATTGGACACAGTGACAGTTTTCCACCAAAGAGTAATGGGAATATATTCTGAAGAAAAGTGGTTGCTATGTGCCCTGTGCTCAGGCCAGTCATCTGAAACCTAGGTGTGCACTGCATATGGCCACATTCCTTTGATGTATATAAATTTAAGATATACAACATGAGGTGTTAGAATAAAAGCAAAAACACCCTCCAGTTCTTTAGCTTATTATTGATTGACAGTTTTTTTTTTTTTTTTTTTTATGTTTAGCTTTTGTAGCTCTTTGTATACTCAGGCTATCAAGTCCCTGTCTGACACGTAGCTTGCAAGGACTGTTGTTCTGTAGGCTGTGTGTTTGTGCTGCTGACCCTTTCCTTTGCTGTGCAGAAAGTTTTTAAAGTGTGTACTCATTTTATTGTTGTTCTATTCACAGTAGCCAAAAAAAAAAAAATGGAATCAGCCTGTTTGCTCATCAATAAATGAATGGATAAAGAATTGTGGTTCGTGAACAGAATGGAATTCTATTCCTCTGTAAAGAAAAATCAAATTGTGAAATGTGTAAAAAGACAGAAAGATTCAGAAATGATCGTTTTAAGCAAGGTACCCAGATTTAGAAATGCAAATGCTACATGTTCTTACTCATGTGGGTCCGAGCTTCCAACTTACACACATTTCTCATGTGTGTGTGTGTGTGTGTGTGTGTGTGTGTAGGTAAGGGAGCTAGAAAGAGAATTATGGGGGGATTTTGAGGGAGAGGGAGGGTCATAGGACATATGGGCCATGAAAAGGGAAAGGGTACTTCTAGGCGTGGAAGAGTACAGAGGGCTTGGGGAACGGGAGAAAAAAGGTAGATTGAGAGTAAAAACAAATTATATAAATGCATGTTGTAGTGAAACCTATTGCTTTGTAGCACTAATCAGAAAAAAAAGCCAGCAAGAACAACAGAAGAATAATCAGGAAAAAATACTGCATCATCCCATCCCTAAGTGGAATCTGAAGCATCCAACATGTTGAATGGATGAGAGATGAGTGGTTCTCAGGATGGGAGGAAGCAGGATTGGTAGACCACAGGGCAGGGGCTGGGCTTGGTGTTGGATGAGTAAGTTCAGAGAGCCAACATTCACCCGGACAGCTACAGTTAGCGGATTGTATGCTGAAATGTTGGCAATTTTAAGAATTTATTTAACTTAAGGAATTTTTAGAATAAATTTTGCTAGTGTTTTCTTAGCATATTTTTACATTTCTGCCTGGCTCTTTTCTGTATCACTATTATTTTGAAGACAGGCTCATGTATCATCAGGAAGTGACTTGGGATACCCAGCCAGCACTGACACCCATGGCAAGAACCTGCTCTGAATCTCTGAGAGTGGTTCAGCCCATGGCCTGTGTTTCATTCCAGACTGAGCAGGAAAAGTGGGCAAACTGCTTGTGTACTTCAGCAAGAGGCCTTTGGTGTTTTAGGAATGGTTAATTTTTTTATGTTAAAACCCACAACTCCTGCGATTGTTCGGTCATTCATTACAGGAACCAAAGCAAAGCAAACCCGAGATTCTGCTGTATTGTGAAGTTTGGCCCCTTCTTTTGGAAAAATCTTAATGATCAAGAAAGCATGTGTTTTTACTCAGATATGTTTTATGACATAGCCGTAAAATCTTGTCTCAAATAGACCTACCGCAGGCCCGCATTGTTCCACAGACAGTAATGGGGCTTTGCTTCTAAAGCGCCTTTTTGTTCAGTCAAAACTATTGATGAAAACTGGAGCACTTCACACGGGAATTATTTACGGCCCCTTTGTTACCAAACTGCCATGGAGCAGAAAATACTGTGTGCTCGCCTGAGTGTTGGCCTTAAGCTGGGAGGGATTCTAGCATGAGGTGTGACTCAGTTCAAAGGCAGCCTGTCTGGGTCACCATCAGCAACTGAGTTTAAAGGGTTTTTACTTGGCACAGATGAAATTCCAGAAGGAAGAAAGTGTGACACATTGGCTGTCCTTGAACAGAGATTATTTTCCATAATACTTAGAGGGGACAAAAGAAAAAAAACGTTCTCATAGAGACCCTCTGCTGCAGAGGAATATGAAGGAAAGGGTGACAGATATCTATGCAATGATCAAGGGAGCATTTTCATCTAACAGAGGGTTAATCTGTGGTTAAGACACACCAGACATTTTGAAACACTCAGCCAGCCTTTCGCCGTGCTCCCACTTCCCTATCCATTTAGCAAGACTGATTTTTCTTAAGGAATTTCCAAAACCTTCCTCCCAGGGAAAAGGTAGACTGAATCAACACAGGTGGTCCCGAGCTGCCGACGCTAAGTTTTTAACATCCAATTTATGTGAGATATGGTCTTGGCTTTAGTTTTCTAAAAACCTTACTTTGGTTATACAAGTGTAGGAAGTGGAATGTAATAAGCTGTAGTGAAGGCAGAGTATACAGAGATCAAGCCGAGCAGTTAACATCTCTGTCTCCTAAACAACCTTTTAAACAGTTTGATTTACCTGTAACAATTGAACACATTAGGTTTGTGCAGCGGTATATCCCAATTTGTGTACAAAACACTTGCTGAGCAACCAGGTTGACTGCTTCATTTCTTCACCTTTGCTTGCTGTATGGAAACTGAACTCTCTTCTAGTTATTCATAAACTATACAATTCATTGATAGCTACAATCTCTCTGCTGTTACCTAGTCGCTCACTGCCCCATGTCCCCACCCTTATTAATTACTCTTATAGATTAATTCTCTTTGTCCTTTAAAATACTTACTTATGAGAAAGAATATTTTGTATCATATTTGGTACTTGTCTGTCAATTAGCACAAAGCCCTGCAGTTCCATCTTACTTTTCTGTAAATGATGAGATTCTCTCTCTCTCTCTCTCTCTCTCTCTCTCTCTCTCTCTCTCTCTCT
>JANHMN010000001.1:202790434-202852223 GCA_030674055.1 Rhabdomys pumilio | reverse complement strand
TCTCTCTCTCTCTCTCTCTCTCTCTCTCTCTCTCTCTCTCTCTCTCTCTCTCTCTGTGTGTGTGTGTGTGTGTGTGTGTGTGTGTGTGTGTGTACCATGGTCTACTGCATTTGTTTATTCACTAATGATCACCTAGGTGGATTCTGTATCTTTGGTGTTGAGAGTAGTATCTGGAAAGCACTGGTGCTGGTGCTCAGGTGTCTCCCTGATAGCCCAGTAGCATCCCCTGTGCATTCCCTCAGGAGAGTTGTAGCAGCCTCCCACAGAGCTGTGTTTTTGCTAACTGCATTTCTGTGCACTGTGGCTGTGCTCACTGACATTCCCACTAGCAGCTTGAGAGAAGCCTTTTGGTTCTACATCCTTGCACTGCTTCCCTTTTGGAATATTATGTAGGATCCTGCTGCATACCCAAGGTTGATCTTGAAATCACGACCCTCCTGCCTGAATCTCTGCACGCAGAAAATTTAAGCAAATGCAGCTGTGCCCAACATTTCTTCTACTACAGATTGTCCACTCTAACTGGAGAGAGATGATATTTCATTGTGCTGTTGATTTTGCATCTTTCTGATGGCTAATGAAGGTGAGCAGTTTTCTTTTTTTCGTTTGAATTTCTCCTCTGACTACTGTCTGTTCTATTGTCAGTCTTAAAGGCTCTGTTGTTACCAGATCTGTTTCTCAAAGAATTTTCTGAAGCACAGTATCACTTTACTCTATCCCTTGTCACACATGACAGATAAATGTGGAAAAATAATTCTGTGCATATGCTCATGACTTGAGACACAGAGTGAATACCTGCCATATGCCACTTGCAGTGGTGCTGGAGGATGCTTATATTTGTTCGCCAGATGGCAACCATAAAGTCTCATTAGATGCTATTGTGTACTTGAAAGAAAGGGGCTGGTGGTGAAATGGCACAGTACTTAAGAGGATATATTGCTCTTCTTAAAAATTCTTTCTCTCTTCCTCCTCTCTCTCTCTCTCTCTCTCTCTCTCTCTCTCTCTCTCTCTTTCCTTCCTTCCTTCTCTCTTTCTTTCATTTTTTGGGGGGGATCATAATGTAATCACACAATTTCCTCCTCTTCTCTTTCCTCGTTCCAAACTTCACATATACCCCCTTCACATATACCCCTCCTTGCTCTCTTTGGAATTCATTCCCTCTCTTATTTCAAATTCATGGCCTCTTTTTTGCTAATTTTTGTTACATATATGTATATACAGATATATTCATAAATACATAAATGGTCTGTATAATGCTGCTTGTGTATACTATGCTTCCAGGACTGAACATTTGGCAGTGAGCAGCCGACTGGTGTGCTCTTCTCTGGGAACAACTATTTTTCCCCCTCTCAGCATTCTTTAGTTGCCTGCAGTCCTCTGTGTAGGGTTGAGGCCTCTATGGCTTTCCCCACTCATGTTAGCCTGTCTATTGCTGTTGTCCTTGTTCAGCTCAATACATAGGACTCTTGTGGAGGACCCACATTTGGTTTCCAGCACCTAAGGTGAGTAGCTCACAACTTTCTGTTTCTCCAGCTCTGTGAGATATGATGCCCTCTTCTGGATCCTGAGGATACCTGCACTCATATGTGCACACACATGCTCCTGCATACACACACACACACACACACACACACACACCCACACAAACACACACACACACACACACACACATTCACACACAGACACATAGACACAGATATCTGGACACATGGGCACAAACACATACACAGATATAAAGTTAAAAATGATGAAACTTTTTAAAAAACAAAAGTAGAGACTAGGTTTCAGACATTTTGGAATCCCTTACCAATCACAGGCCAGCAGCAGTGGTTAGTGTCTAATGTTGAAATATCCAGTAGAATAAAGGAAAGCAAACATAAATGGCTGTTTCTTCTTTAATAAAAGCTCTTATACAGATGCAAGTCAATCAGAGTGTTGGAGTTCATCCTTGAGCTGTATCTACCACACACTGAGTGGACCCCTAAACCAATGTCAGCAATTGTGTTACAGAGAAACAATTTATACGGTGAGCTGACTGTTGTTTTGTAATCTTGACACAACTAGAGTCACCTGAGAAGTAAGAACCCCAGCAGAGGAATCTGCTTCATCAGATGGTGTAATGGCTATCCCTGGTTGTCAACTTTACAATATCTGGAATGAACTACAATCTAGAATTGAGGGCTTATCTGTGACCCAGATCTTGAGGCTGGAAGACACAAATTTCTCACCTGGATCTTGTCATGGAGATCTTGAGGCATAGTGGCTATGAAAAGTTTAGGCCCAGGCAAGGTAGTACATGCCTTTAATCCCAGGAGACTAAGGCAAGGAGATCTCTGAGTTCAAAGTCATCCTGGGACAAAACAAGTCCCAGGTCCAGGCATGGTGGTAAACACCTTTAATTTGGGCCACACCTTCTTCTGGAGACCTGTATAAGGACATTGATTGATAAAGATTACAGATCTTACAAAAACAATTGGCCATACAATCTTATTCTTTACATTGGGGTTGCTATATAATAAATGTTTATTTATCTAAGTTACTATAGGTCACTGTAGCTGACCTGCCTTCTGTGATCCTTTGAGGCCAGAAACTACAGTTTTTGACACTTAGCACCTCATCCTAAAAAACAATCAAAGATTAAGTAAACACCGTTGTTTTATCTCAACAAAAACTGATGGGCTCTAACTTTTGACTAATAGATTGAGGCCACTTAAAAAGATTATTATGTAGTTTATTATTAAGTGTCAAAAGTTTCCTAGAAAAGCTATCTAAAGAAAAATGTAGAAAGAAAACTTCTATTTTATTTGAGAAAAGGAAAAGAAAAGCATATTTTATATGCTACTCTAAGTGGGAAAAGACAAAGTTCTGTTTTATTTCTCCATTATATTTGCCTCTTATCTTTTTGTTTTCAATATTTATATACTTTTTAAAATATATGATCACATGTTATGTTACAAAGTTCATTACAAGTTTATGCCAAAAATTAAATTATAAATTGAAATAAAAGTTTATAATAGAGAGTTTATATACATATTTATTAAAAGTAATTATATGGCTAAACATCCATCACCTGTCTGGCTCCACAGGTTCACTAAAGGTTTAAAATTATAACTAAGTTATCAGTAAAACTGTGTGTAGATAAGCCCAGACAATATTTTATTTTTGGTCCTAACACCTATAGTAAATTGTTGGTTTCCTTTTAATGATCTTTTACAAATTGTTTTATGACCTCTTAAAATGTGCTGAGTGGAAAAAAGTCTGGTTATTATCTAAGAACAATTAATTGATAATACATGAGAGACTGATAGAGTTCTCATTACAGTTTTGAATATCAAAAAAAGGCCTAATAACAGTCTCATTATAAAAGAGCTTAAAAATCATAAATATAATTTAAAACTTTTTATAAGATCATCGTTAAGACTAAAAAAGTCATCTATTTGTTTATATAACATCACCACAAGACAGTACATATTTGTGGATCTATGTGGATCTATCTAATAATAGTTTGAGACAATAATTTGATATTTCTAGAGAAAATATAAGTCAAATTACAAAAATTGTTTTTAGTGTCCTCAATTTTTCATAATGCCGTTGATACTTGAGGACTTATACCTAATCAATTATGGTAAGTAGATGTTACTCATTTTTGATTTAAAAAATTAAAATATGTATATGTGATTTGACACCTTTTCAGGCTTTCTAGTTACAATTACTTTAACAAGAGAAACAATTAATACGATTAGTATTGCCTTTATTATTTTTCTATGCTTGGTGTTCCATACCAGATTAAGATAGATAAAACTGGCTATTACAGTAAAAAGTTTGAGATATTTTGTTGACAATTTAATATTACCCATATTCCTGGGATTTCTTATAATCCCCAAGGACAAGATATTATAAAACAGATATTATAAAAATTTAAAATAATATCTTTATAATTCTGTGAGTATGAGAAGAGCAGCTACTAGCGCTTCTGCCCTGGTTTTACAAAAACTCTGAAAAATTGGCTTTTAAAACAAAAGAGGGGGAGCTATACCCCCAGAAGGAGTTCCTCTAAAATACTCTCCATCATGTCTTGTCTGTTCTCAATTTTTTAAATCTGGATGCTCATGGCAAATCTAGTGCTGACTGCCTCTGGCACACTGAGACCAATAAAAACTATGCCACAGTTATGTGTAAGGACTCTCTTACCTTCAAGTGGAGTGGCCCAGACCTAGTTCTTATGTGGGCCCAGGGATTGATGTGCCTGTTCAATACTAGGGAGGGCACAGCTGGGTGGCTGCCAGAAGGTAGATGTCCCCACAAGGCCAGGTGATCTAAATGGGATGGCTGGCAGTTGACATCCATGGGAGATCTCCCTGAGAGTTCCCTTCTTTTTCCTTTCCAGGTAAAAATGAATCACCCATGGTGTTTGCTGTAGGAGGTTCTAATCCTGATGCTGTCCTCCAGACTTACACTACTCAGATCTTTGATGGGCCATTGACAAGGACATAGACAGCTAGAGATTGACATTATTAATCTGGGGAAATCCCTTGTTCCACTGTCTGAAATGGTCCTCCAAAATTACAAAGGACTTTATTGGACTTGATTTACTCTTTTACAACAGAAAAGACTGTGTGAAACTCTTAAAGAAAACTGTTGCTTTTACATAGACAAGACAGGGATGGTTAAAGAGAACATAAGAGATAAAGATGAGAGTTAGTACAAAAATTGGTTTTCAACTCCTCCATGATTATCAACCCTACTTCTTTTCATTTTGAGACCATTAGTTGGGTTAATTTTGCTTATTTCTTTTGGTTTCTGGACAGTGAATAAGCTCACCAATTTTGTGAAATAACAGATAGATAATTTGACAGCAAAACCTATTCAGATATATTATCATAAGTTGATAATGGAAGACCACAAGACTCAAGATGAGGTTGTTACTTCATCCAGGGTGTTCCCAAAACCCATCTCCACCCAACCTAAAAGAGGGGACTTCTGCCCCTGGACCAAACAGAGAGTGTCCACCCAGAACCCTCTCTGACTGGCAAACTAAATTCTTAGGCCTATGGTTGACTTAGGTCCATGGCTGATTTGCAAGGCAAAGCACTACAAGGGAATATAAAAAAATTTAAAAATATCTTTCTGGGTTCCCTGAAAGACAAGCCTGACTGCATAGGGGCTGATGTCCAAAGTATCCCCTCTCCAGGAAAAAGGCATCAGGACAGGTATGGCCCCCATGCCTCACTGGACAAGAAGAAGAAGAAGACGGGAGCCATTACAAGGTCCCCCTTAATTACTAGAGGTCAAGCCTCTATCTCCACCTTGGCAAGATTAGAATTGCCACGTCTCTCTATACTGAGAGAAGGGAGGAGATGTTGGGAGCAGCCTTGCTTATACACTAATGGCCTAAGTCAGTCATAGGCCTAAGTCAGCCATGGGCCTAAGTCAACCATAGACCTAAGTCAGCCAAACATGCCTACAGACACAAAGTCTTGGTCTCTGTGGGAAAGCACTAACCCTAGAACAAATAGCTATAGATCTTGTAGACAGGTAGCCCTGGTAGGACAGTACCAGCTCAGACAAGAACAAATGAACAATAGATCTTATGGACAGGTAGCTTTGGTGGGAAAGTACTAACTTAGATAAGAACAAATGAATAATAGATCTTATGCACAGGAACATAGTGACCTGTTCTGCCCTGCTTCTTCTGTGAACTTTTCACACAGCCAATATCCTATTCTGAAAGACATCTGTACTCCTACTGAGAACACTTGTGCTCCCCAAGAACACAGAAGACCCTGTGTCATTCCCCTCCCCACATCCTGCCTTTATGTGTATATAATCCCAGTGTGAAAAAATTAAAATTACCATTTGATCAGACTCTAGACAAGCCATCATTCTTTGCATACTTCTGTCCCCCATTCTCTCTTTTAGGTGGTCCCCCCTTCTCTGTTCAATGCCCTGCTGGATGGGACACCTCAGTGAACATGGTGTAGAGACAGAGTCTGTGGGCCCTAGTCATTGTGATTAGAATCTTAGTACTGCCAGCAAATGTCTGACATGCCATTTACACACACACACACACACACACACACACACACACACACACACAGAGAGAAAGAGAGAGAGAGAGAGAGAGAATGTGATGCCCTGACATTAGCTGATGTATTTCCATTATATGAGAGTCCATAAATATTTTTCATGTCCTTCAAACATGTACTGTCTAGTTGTATGTCTACTTGAGACAACTAGAGTCGTTTGAAAAGAGAAAACCTCAGTTGAGAAAATGACCGACCAGACTAGCCTGTGGACAAGCTTATTATGCAGTTTCTTGGTTGGTGATTGAAATGGAAGGGCTCAGCCCACTGTGACTGGTTTCATCCCTGAGCCTGTGGTCCTGGCTGACATAAGAAAGCAGCCGGAGCAAGCCATGGAGAGAAAGCCAGTGAACAACACTTCTCCATGGGCTCTGCATCAGATTCTGCTCCAGGTTCCCGTCCTGAGATCTTGCCCTGGCTTTCTTCAGTGATAGACTTATCTCAAATAAACCTTAACTTCACAAGTTGGCTATGGTATTTATCCCAGAAATAGAAATTCTAAAACAATATACTTTATTTGCCCTTCCCTGAGAGAGACTTGTTTTTTTCTACTGATCACCTAGACTTGCTGACTCTTTCCACAGTAGATTCTGAGGCTGTCTTTCATATTTGATTTTTTGTTGCAACTAGACTTCTAGAATGATTTGCTACTACTCATACCATCTGGATCATGGATTGTAGGCCATAGAATCTGCTTTGATTCCTTAGAGAAATCTCTTGGGTCATGATTGTCCAGTGGCTTCCTGTAGTCTCTTATGATAAATCTAATTCCTTTCCTTGCTTTTAATCCTTCAGCATAGGAGTTCCTGTAGACAACTATCTGTTTTCTCTTGCCTATTTTTCAGATCACTCATGGTTAGGTTCCCCCATCCCTTGCAATCAGGAACCCTGAGTACTTCACAGATGTGTCTTAATTAGCATAAACATTCAACCTGACACGCCTAGAATCATCTAAAATGAGTCTCAGTTGAGAGTGACTGCCTTAATCACATTGATCTGTTTGTTAATTGATGTGACTGTGCCCAGCCCATTGTGGGCAGCACCATCCCTAGGCAGCTGATCCCAGGTTGTATTAGAAAATGAGAGCCAGAGGTGGAGACAGAAGGTAAGTCAGAGGACAAGCCAGCAAAGAACATTCTTCCATGGTTTCTGTTTTAAGTCTCTGTTCAAGTTCTTGCTCTGACTTCCTTTAACGTGACCTGGAAGTGGAAGCCTGATGAATCCTCCCTTCCCTCAGTTGCTTTGGTCAGAGTGTTGTTATGACAGCAACAGAAGGGGAAGTAGAACAGAGTGTCTTTCCCCTCAAGCCTCTCCATCAGGGTTTTGCTGTATC
Source organism: Rhabdomys pumilio (assembly GCA_030674055.1). NCBI lineage: Eukaryota > Metazoa > Chordata > Mammalia > Rodentia > Muridae > Rhabdomys > Rhabdomys pumilio. Next base: position 202,844,810 of record JANHMN010000001.1, on the reverse strand, counting down.
TGCTCTTTAATGATCCTCCCCTGGACTCACATTCTTTGCTTGTACCCTAGAAGGAGGCTGTGCTTCCATGCTTTGAATGGTGTCTTTCAATCACCCTCTTACTGTTCCTGTGCCTGATGTGGCCAAATGCCAGCCCCATAATAGTCATTGGGTGAGCCCAGGATACTTACTAGCTTTACTGCTGAGACAATCACCATCTGTTTAGGACAGTCAGGGCCACTTCAAAGGGCTCTACCAGGCTGCTGCACAAGATTCCATTCAGAAAACCCTCTTCTCTTAGGCCTTCAGGTTTTGTGGTCTCTATATTGAAAATTTATAGTTTTCTTTTTAAAAATTTATGTCATGTAAGTAAATGAATTCTAGTGGGTCAGTAGAGCATAGGACAAGGGTGACAGGTTATCCCCACTCACCCAGGCATCCTCTTGCTGTTTCTTTCATTCATCTGGGACTGGTTTTCACCTGCTTACTCCTTATGATGGCCACATCTGCCTCCCTTCTCCTGGTTTACTTGTGAGATTGCTGATGCAGCCATTCTTGCTTGTAGCCATCAGTACACCTGAAGTGGGAACCAGGGTTCCTGCACACACTGGAATAGAGAATAGAAGCTATGCCACCATCATATTCAGTCACAGCATCTTGAAATTGCAGGCCAGTGGGAGATGGTGCGTGTCAGGAGAGAAGCATAGGCCTGGTGACTTGTGAGAGGGACACTGGGCAGATGAAAGGCCATATGTATGTGACAGTTATTACCATGGGGCTTTAATTATCAATGGGGTGATTGCTGAATTCTTTCTGTGTTCATTGATTGCAGTTCTATAGTGAAGATCTATTGGCTGTTTCCTCTGAGTTGACTTCCCAGTATTTCCTTAAGTCAGGGCACCAGGCTAATGGGTTTTCTGTTATTCTCCTGGCAGCAGTGTAGTATGGTCACTCCAGAGTGCGCCATTCTTCAGGCTGGCTTCTGCCCCTCTCAGATAGCCCCTCCAAATAGTACCTTTTCACTTCCTGCCTACATTCGGCACTCAAGCACTTCTTTAAAGCCTTGCCACATTTATATTCCAAGGTCCCTTTGGAAGCCACTGCTACTGTGAAACTTGTTGCTAGTAGTTACTAGTAATTTACGATTCTCGGTGTGCTGTGTGACCAAAGACCTTATGACTTTGATGATTCAAAACACTGGTAGAATCCCTCACAGAGATCAATTACTGCCAAGTAATTGTATGCTAAGTAGAGAGCATGCTAAGAGAAAGCTTGCCTCTGTAAAGGTAGGAACCAGCTCTGAGATGGGAGCCCTTCAAGCTTCAAAGTCAGACTGTCATCCCATTTCTTCAGAACTTGAAGCAAATATCTGGCTAAAGTGTTGGCCAGCTAATAGGTAGCTTCAGCTGCTAGAGTAAAATAGCTTTACAGAGGCAGAGTGTTGGTCTTCTGTCATGAAAATCTAAAGTCTCTGTGAAAGCATGCTCTCTCTTCTTTCTGGGTAAGAGGCCTTGAAGAGTGAGTCCAAGTTTAATTTATAAACCAGTTGGAAGGGCATATGCTGGTGTCACAGAGATGGGTTTCTGGCCACAGGGCACGTGGAAGCATATTGACACCAGAAAGAGAGAGAAAGAGAGAGACAGAGAGAGAGAGAGAGAGAGAGAGAGAGAGAGAGAGAGAGAGAAGTGGATGGATGCCAGGAAGAAACAAAGGTACCTGAGATGAATTCTTCCCCCACCCTTCGCCACCATTTTTAAAATCTACAAAATTTCATCAGTCTGACTACATCCTATTAAAATTAGTAAATTCATGCCAAAAGGAATGTTCCTTGGACTATCCTAAGCATTATTACCCATTTTCCTTTGATTGGGTGACATGTCAGTTTATAATAGAATAGCAGGCCATGGTTACATGGAAAAAAACATAAAATTTAACATTTATGTATTTCCAACTCCTGGTCATATGTCAAAGGGATTTAAAATGGATTAAGTGAGAAATTTATAACTTTGTATAATCACATTTACAGCAATAATATTAAAGCTCTCAAAAAGATGAACAATGGAAAACTATGATGTCAAGCTCTTCAGGTACATAACTGGCATGGGCGAGCCACTGTGAGCCATGTGTGCGTGACTATAATCAATGTGGCAAAAGGGGATAAACTCAGCTTTTTACTGCCCTAGGATGGACAGAGCTCTCTACCATGTAATAAGCCAAAACTACAAGGTCAGGCCCGAGTTACATTTCTGAGCTGAATATTTGCTTTTGATAAGTTCCAGAGTGTCTACCCTGTTTCTACATGATGTTTAAACTGACAACTAGAATGGAAACATTAGGTAACAAACTGTTACTCAGAGTCGAATCTATCTCTGCTTCATTATGACAATTTTGAGGGTCATGAATGAATTTATAAAAGGCTAGGCATAGTGAGAACCTTGTTTATAAGGAACATGATAGGAGAGAGAACCTGGGGGGAGGTGTAGATTAACCATACATCATAGGCAGGTGATAGAATCATGTAGATATACAACTGTGTATTTATAGATACTTTGTTCATAAAATTGAAAGCAGGATGAATATATGTGTAATTATGTGTACATAGTTTGATATGTGAATATTTATGTTTTATATTTTGTATACTGTTATGAATTAGCTTTCATAGACAATTATGTATATCATTTATATGTAAAATACAATAATAGTAACATACAACACAATAATATAGTTATTTCACCTATAACATATGTATAGAACTATAATATATGTATGCGAATTCCCATATGTGCAAGCCAGTTGTCATAGTCTTGCTTCATTACAACCTTCATTGTCATGAATGTACCTATAGAAGCACAGTTCTGTATAAGAACTATTTTTATCTAAAAATACCAACAATATGTTTCTGTGTTTCTTACAAAATGGAATACAAAATATCTCTGGTCATTGAAGAACTCTTACTAGGTAGTTCAGGCCCTCCTAGGACAAGATTGCTAAAGTTCTTACCCATGTGCAGAGCTGCAGTCTGAAGATCTGTCCCTACAAGGAAGTAAGTAGCAGCCATGCCTACCCAAGGGTTGACGTGGATGAGCAGTTAGACAGTTGATGGTGAGGCCTAGGGGACAGAGGGGATTTTAGCAACTGAAATGAAAGGGCCACTTCTGGCTTAGGAAACTCTTGTGGAGTCATTTCTCTGCGAGAAAGGAAGGAGAGCACAGAGAAATGCCAAGGCCCCAAGGCCCACCATTAAGGATGGGTGATAAAGATGCTATTTGAATGGGAATGAGCCTAGAAGAAAGTGTAGATTGAATGAGACAAGAGTGGATGAACTAGCATCTCCTATCAAGAGGAATGGTCAAGGGACTTAACCTACATTTGAGAGATTTTTTTTTTGAGATGATTTCATCACATTGACCTTGGACTTACTATGTAGTCCACATTGGTTTCAAACTCATGGCCCCTTTGCCTCAGCCTCCCTGCCTGACCCAACAGCTGGTGGGTTGGGTTCAGAGAATTCACTAATAGTAAAATGAGCCACTGAATGGCACAGCAATGTAACTCCTCACTTGTCTTCATCAGGGTCACCTATGGAGCTCAATTCGCCCATAACCAACAGCAATAGAAGCATAAGTTAGAAAGTAGAGTGTCTTGAATAGTAGTTGTGGTTTATAGCTATAATCCCACCCTTCTGGAAGCAGAGACAGGAAGATTGAGCGTTGCAGTTTAGCCAGCACTACATTTTGATAGCCTATCTCAGAAATAAACATGGTACCACGTGTTTTCACAAACCTAGAGATATTAAAGACACTCACAGGGGTTGGAGTCAATCTTAGCTAAATTTTAAGGTTTGAGATGACTCCAACTAATAAGTACATTGTGACAATAACTTTTAAATGAAATATTTTTCCCCTTTAGGTTCACAAGTAAGCCTTAAGATAAGTGCCTCACACTTCCTTCACATTCATGGCTTCGGATATCTAGTTCCTTAGATTTAAGAAGAGTTGTCAAGTCTATTATAGTTAATGTGAAAACCGGCAGCTTCAAAATGGTGTCACAGATGTCAGGGCCTGGCATGTGTATGTGTGTGTGTGTTGGGGGCAGGGTGTTGTGTGGAGAGACACTTTTGAAGGAATCTGCATGCCATGGGTGTCTAGCAATAGTGGAGAGTTGGGGAGAGAGAAAGACTAAGGAAGAAAGCTGTGCTGTGTGATTGGCTCAGTCCCAGGAACTACCACGAGACACCTTTTCAGACCACAGGTCACCTAGTACATCATACAAGGACAGCTCAGCAACACAAAGACAGTGAGTCACTTATACACGGACACTTGCCTGACATACCATCTCACAAATAAACATGATGAAAAAGTCTGCAGTAGCTCTAAGTAGTTCATTTCCTAAGTGTCACTATGTACCCACCCATCAATCAGAGCTCAATGCCAACTCTCAAGTAAGTGCTAAGTGTCAGTGAGCAGTCTTTTAAACATCTTCTGTAGCATTTCTTACTAAAATAGAACCACCCCAGCCCTCTAGCCTTCCCTCTGTGCCCCAGAAAGGCTACAGGCTGTCTTGGCCAGAGCAAGTGTGTCCTTCATTGCAATCCTACTTTGCCTTATCCAATAAAATCAAAACAACTGTTCAAATGAAGATTTCTCTCTACATTTTTGTTTGATGACTTTGGCAGTGGGTAAAGTTGGGAGATGGACTGAAAGAGAAACTTAACATCAAAAGCTGTAGCCAAAGGCTTAGAGCTTCTTGCTCTGGTAGTTTACATAGAAGCTGCAGGCTATAAGGAGTATCGAGGCAAACAAAAAATTAAGAGTGGCATTCAAAACATAGTTAAGTTAGATAAGATTGTAATAACGTAATTAAAATTGTTATTAGAATTGAAGGTCAGAAATATGAAAATGGAGTTTGAGTTGAGCAAGTGCCATTTCTGAGACTTCAGGCTGTCTCCATTCATGATGTTCAGTGGAAGTAACTTTTGTTTACTTAGCAAATCTGAGCATGGTGGAGGAGGCTTCCACCTATTGGCTATTATAGCAGTTGTTTCATGTGCACCTACAAATAAGGCCCATTAAGTTGCTTATGGCTGAGTATGGAATGTCAACACAGTCAACTGGAGGACAGAGACTATGGTGGCTAGCTGAAGGTACTTTGGAGGCTTTGGACCTATCACTCCTTCCTTTGTGAGCTTGACTAAATAGTTGTTTATTCTAAGACTCAGTTTATATAAAAAAAAGATATGCTACCTAAACCATTAATTGGATGAAATGAAACAGAAGTGACCAAAGCTAAATAGCTTGTTTACTTGACCTGAGGCAGCACATAAAGAACTGTGACACTTGTAATAGAAAACTCTTGTGTGTGTGTGTGTGTGTGTGTGTGTGTGTGTGTGTGTGTGTGAGATAAAGCATGGAAGACCCGTGTAATTAGTCAGTGTTCTATTACTGAGAAGAGACACCATGGCCATGGCAACTCTTATAAGAGAAAGCATTGTAATTAGGGCTTGCTTATTGTTTTGGAGGTTTAGTCCATTGTTATCATGGTGGGAAGCATGGTGGCACACAGGCCGACATGTTCTGGAGAAGTAGTGAGAATTCTACAACCAGATCTGTAGGCAGAAAGAAGAAAGACATCTAGGTTTGGCATGGGTTTTAGTAATCTCAGTGACACATTTTCCTCAGCGAGGCCATGGCTCCAAATCCTTGTCATAGTACCATTCCCTGGTGACCAAGTATTCAAATCTATGAACCTACAAGGACCATTCGCATCAAAGCACCATGACCTTTGAAGTATTTATTGTAATAACATCTGTATAAGTATCAGCATTTTTAGCTGATGATAATGACATCAGTGATAAATAGAGTATCACTAAGTCATGCTTAGGTAACCATAGTAAACACAGAAGAAAATACTGAGGAGGAAAGCTGAAGTGGGGTGAGGAAGGAAGGAAAGATAATCAACACTAAGAATTGTTAAAAAAAGCCATATAGAAACCCGTTTTATAAGTTTTATATGTACGTACACACACACACACACACACACACACACACACACACACACAAATATTCATATAAAAGACTTAATTGGAGTTACCCTACACAGGCAGTATGCTTCTCTCAGAAGCCATTAAGTGCCAAACAGAAAGCACAGTCCCAAGTGTGGGCTACTGTGATGGTCAGGTTTTGTCAACTCAATACAAACTGGAGTCACTTGGAAACAGCCAACCTTAATTGAAGAATTGCTTCTGTCTATTAGCCTATGGGCATGGCTGTAGAATAGGAGCACCCAGCCCATTGTGGGTGGTGCCACCCCAGGCAATTAACTAATGCAGGAACCACAATTGATCAAAGTGAAGAAATAAGTGTTAGTGGAGTGCTCAGACACAAACTGGAGATCCATATTGCCCTCTCCTCAAGGCTTAGGGTAACTAAAGAAGAGTGGGCATACAGATTGTAAGAGCCAGAGTTCAGGGATGGCCATGATGAAACAGTGCCTTCTGGACCTTATAGCAAATGTGACTGCTTTTTCAAATGCTCAGCAGATTTTTAGTTACATTTCCATTGCTCTGACAAAATAGCATGACCCAGACAAGCTACAAAAGAAAATATTCTATTAGGCTATGGTTTCAGAGGATTAGAGTTCATATGGTAGAGTAAAGACTTGGTGGCAAGCAGCTGAGAATTAATATCTTGATCCAAAAGTAGGAGGGAGAAAGAGAGAGAGAGAGAGAGAGAGAAAGAGAGAGAGAGAGAGAAAGAGAGAGATTTTTAATTAGAACTGGCATAAATATTTTAAAACATCAAAGCCTACCCCCAGTGACATGCTTCCTCCCACAAGCCACACCTTCTAATCCTTCCCAAACTGTTCCACAAACTGGGGCTCAATCATTCAAACACATGGGGGAACAGTCCCATTCAAGTCACCACAGTGTTCTAGCTTGAAGGGGAGGAGTTCCCCTAACTGAGGAGCCATAAACAACTGATGGTTTCCAGGGAGAGTCTGTTCTTTAAGGACATTGATATTGGTAGGTTGACCATGCTTCAGTGGATGGCCCTACGTTTATGAGCACATGGGCAGTGCACTTTAGAGTCCATGGATCATTAAAAAAAAGAGAGAGAAATGAAGTTGGGGACATAGTTATAGGATGGGATAGAGAAGACTTTGGTATGAAAGTAAACAAAATATATTGTATAAAATTCTCAAATAATTATTAAAATATTAAGAAAATGAAAAGAAGCTACTCAAATGAAAGTTTAAAATATTTCTAATAAGTCATCTTTGGTAAGAAATTATTGAAGGGACCAGTATTTGACACAAGACATACCAAGTCCAAGTTCTTAGAATGAAGGAGTTTTATTTGCCCCAGAGAGACAAAGGGCAGGGAATACTGGACAGAGACAAGAGATAGAGGATGAGGGAGGAGGGGAAAGGAACAAAGGAAAGGAAGAAGGTGTATTTTTCCTAGAAGGAGAAAGAATTGTCTAAGAATAGAGAGTAAACAGACATGACCCATCGAAAGTAAAGGGGAAACTCTATGTTAGGAAGAGGTGTTTAATTTTGATTGGGCATGTTAATTAGGTGAGTCAAAAGGAGGATTTTGATTGCTGGACTATAATACTTTGATATCTGGACCTTGGGAGTCAGCTTCAGGAGTAGGAAGTGGCCAAATAAGGGAATAGAGGCTGGTGGCCAGCTTTAGGAATGAGATCTAATAGTTTTTATCGAGGCAGAGGTGATGGAGCCATGTTTGGCATGCTCAGTCTTATATGAGTCCCTTCAATTATCAAACCACATGTAAGAAGAAAGCATGTGCACATTTTGAAAGAATTTTTAGTAAATAAGTCAAAGGAAAATAGCATGTTCCATGTAGTATCGGGAACCGTGTAGTGTTACCAATTCAAAGATGAGGCTATCCTTATGCAAACTATTGGACCACTAGGGAGAAGGACTGAGAGATATGACACAGGATCTAGTGAGGTGCTTAGGCATTGATAAGCCTTGTTACCAAGTCTGCTGATCTGAATTCCATCTTGTAAAACACAGTGGAAGGAGAGATGTGACTCCTGCAAGTTGTTTTCTGACCTCTCATGTATACTGTGGCATGTGAATATGTGTACTCATGAACATACATACATAAATTACTCAATAATCTAATGGAAAGTTGTCCAGACCTGACGACCATTTTTAAACCTTCCTCTGAACCAAGTCAAATACCCTAGTCAGAGCTAAGAAGCCATGAAGATCAAGTCTCTTGTGAATTTACTTTTGATCAGCCTTATCTGTATTTGACAAATGTGCTTCTACAAAAATGTTTTGACCAAGTTGAAACCCATGTTTAATAAATATGTCTATTGATTCATTGTTTTATTTTATAATCTGAAACTATTTGGAAAATTCCTTGTATGAAATAAGTGACAGTAAGCCAAGACAAGAATATGCATGTATCCAAACTGGGCCATAAAGCCAAGAGGCATGCTTGACATTTATCCTGCTTGCACTGGGTGAGCGCTAAGGGTAGGTGGACAGACAAAAAGAGGCTGTAGGAATTTTTGTGAAGCAACATTTGCTTCTAATCACATAAAAGACAAAATGACAGGGACATTTTGTGATGGGATTGTTTCTCTGCCAATGTTTTACTTAGAACGTATTTCCAGGATCCCCACTCAGAAATAAAAGCAAAACAAAGCCTCTCCCATCTATGAGAAGCAGTACTAGGCACACAGTCATGTGAAGAACACACTGAAGTATCTGCCTGAAATCTGGAACCATGATCAAGCCATTCAGAGCTCCTAACACTGTTGCTTGCTCTTTTCCTCCAACCTCTTCAACTCCCAGACATTCTTCGCATTACTTGTGCATCAGATGTCCTGGTATCAAATGAAAATCAAGATGATAATTTATGGACTGAGAAAGCCTTTGCCAGTGGACATGGCTCCTCCTTGTATTTATGTATTGTGTCCTGGAGCCTCAGGCCAGGCCTCCACTTACTTATCTCCTAGTCTCCTTCATGTTCTGCTTCAGGCACTTTAAAGGGTTCTACAGTAAATCCTAAGAGTAGCATGCTTAAAAGATTTAGCTAAAAAATAGCTAACAATGGAATTTAATATTGAAATTAGTTCTTTTTTCCCTAACTCTATGATTTGATAAATGTATATTACATATCCCCAGTTCAGATACCTGAACAATATAGCATGTGCTAGGCTAATTTCCCTCTTCTTTTTATTATCATAATGACAATTATGGACAAAGATGAATATTTTTGGAAGTTGAAAACTAATATCCTGTTGTAACATGGCAAATTGTGATAGAAAGAGATTTAAAAAAGTATTTGACTCCAGACACAAAATTAATAGCTAGTATTGAGAGCAGCCTGAATTTTTCTTTTTTTTTCTTTTTTCTTTTTTTTCTGCATTTTTTATTGGATATTTTATTTACATTTCAGATGCCATCCCCTTTCCCCATTTCCCCTCCCTAGAAAACCCCTATCCTGTGCCCCCTTTTCCATTTTGCTTTTATACATTTTTTTAAATGTTAATCAAAGGCTTTATAAATATGATAATGCTCAATCAGAAGTGTAACCCAATACGCAACCTAGATATATAAACTATCTTTGACTGGTGGAGACACGTGAACTTCTGCCTCCATGCCCCCTCTCTCTTTCTCTCTCTCTTTGGCACAGAGCCTTAATCATTCAATTAAAAAAATCACAGTTTAAATTTAACATATACTTTTAGCTTGCTATCTGTGACTCAATATATGAGCTTGAAGTACTCAATACACGGTTTGTATCTAAAGAACTCATATAGTTTCCACCCTCCCCATTATTATTCTTAAATAATTTATGGGCATTAAAGTTCTGAAATATAAACTACCAAATCACCCTGATTATCATCTGGTCTTACAGAGAACATGCTTCTTTGTGGCTGCGTTTCTCAACATGTATGTCTGAAAGTGCTGTGGGTTGGCTGCTTACGTGTGCTTGGGCCCACCACCAGCACATTGAGAAACAGCTGTTCCCCTCCAAGACCACCACCAGCAAGTCACAACCCTCATGTTTGAGTCTATTTTGATTGTGTATAATGAGATCAAAAGAAATGTTGGAATGCTTCAGTGATAAGACAGATTCCTTCTGCTCTAACACATTTTAAAATTGCTCAGTATGTAGTGGAATGTCTTAATCTGTATATACAAATCGAAGAGTATGTATTTATACAAGTGATAAAAACATACCAAAATAATATAGTTAAACACATCTCTATATTTGCTTAAAAGACTGTGGTACTTAAAAGACAGCTTTATTTTTTATTAGAAAAATGGTATTTGAATATAAATGCAAGCCTCTTTAGCTATTAAAAAAGAGAGAAATAGAGAGAGAAAATGGTTAAAAAGGAATTTCAGGTGCATTTATTATGAAAAGGAGAGAGAGTGTTTGAGGAGATTCCTGATAGAAGGAAACACAGAACTACATGTATTAAGATACTATGGTGTAGATCTTAGCTGTTTACAGTTTTAAAAAGTAAAGATGAATATATATATATATACATATATATATATACATACATACATATATTCATCATATATATACACACACACACATGTATATATATATACATACATACATACATACAAACATACATACATACATACATACATACATACATACATTCATACATGACAACTGGCAGGTAGGTATTTAAGGGTAGAAGCAGCCTGAAAAACAGTGAGTAACTTCAGAGTTCAAAGTCATGGGAAGATCGGATGCCTAATTGTAGCCAGCCACAGAGAAATGCTTAAGTTCTGTGGAAATGTTAATTTTTCTTATCTGCTGGGGGAATCCTCTCTCTTTTCTCTCCTCTCTTTCTTTTCTCCTCTCTCTCTCTCTCTCTCTCTCTCTCTCTCTCTCTCTCTTTCTCTCTCTCTCTCTCTGTTGTGCTTGCACATGTGTGACAACATCATGGCTCCAGGGATGGATCTGACCTGCAGCAAGGAAATGGAGAAAGACAGACACATGGACACACAGACACGCAGGAAAGCTGGAATTGGGTGGACTAGGATCTCTGGTGGAGAAACCTCAGCATGGAAGGCCAGCTCTGACAGTGAGTTCAGTGATCCAAGGAGGAGATACGGGGTTGGCAACTAATGTAAAGCAGGCACCCACTCATACATGCTTGGTGGATAAAGCAAGGCTCCAACAACTTTATTTTTTTTCTCCACAGCTTACGTCCCCTAGTGAAATCTTTGAAGCAATAAATTATTACAATGCAGTTTCTTTAAGTAAATGATTGTAACAGGTGTAAGTAAAAAATAGCATGTTCCCTAACACCCTTACATGATTAAATGTTTTACATATTACAGGGGAAAATCAATTTCTTTCCAAGAACCCATGTACATTCATGTCAAAGCAACTTGTTACAGATTAGCAAAGAGCAAGCAACTGAGGTAGTCATCTCAGCCAATTCTTTTATTAGCAGGCTGTATTTTTGTAGTTATAAAGAAAGAATCATTTTATTACTTATCTAAAAACTAATCTTACAAAAAAATCTTAATCACAAATCTAAACTTTCATACATAAAAACAATCGATCTTTTCTACTTTAAATCCTCAGGGTGCACACCTACTCATTAACAATTTTATATTTGGAAGCTAAGGGCATAGATGGGTATAAGAAATTGATCATTGCCTTTGGTCACCATCCCATCTTTAGCAAGAAAGGCATGTTGACTAGTAACTGGGCTGCCTTTCTTGTCCTTAAACTATCAAAAGTGTGCTTTCTAAACTTTAAATTTTAGTTCCCCAAAATGTTCTAATTGAAGCCCTTAACAAGAACATCTTAACGTAACTTTCCTAACAGTCTACATCACTAAATTCCTTCTAAAGTTGGTGGATGAGTCACTAATCTGCTCAGGCTGCAATGTTTGGAAAAAGTCAATCACTGTTATTGTAAGTCCCAGTGGCACTGCCCAGTGAGGGGCTGGAAAACCCCCTAGAGTTTCTATACAACTCACAAATTACAGGGCATGTGGTGACCAAGAGGGCAATAAGCAGAGCTATACTCAACAACAACTTGAGACCCTCAGGAAACAAAATGTAGTCCTCAGGGCTCAGTCACTCATCATGACTATGCTAACCAATGAGCTGTTCTCCATGAGCCCCAAAGCTGCTCTCACATGGCCCCTGGGCCACCAGTAACTCAAAAGTTCAGCACATTTATTAAATAGAGTTGAACAGGATTATTGTATATAGCTGAAAAAGGAGGCAGGTTATTATATACAGGTAAACAAGGTGGCAGGGTTTATGGTATACATGTGGACTTAGAAAGCAGATTTAGTTACTCGGTAGGAGTAGTTTCTGTAGGGAGCAGTTTCCAAGCTGTAACCATCAAGAGGGGAGAAAGCAATGCTGGACATTTTCTGTACACACTATCAACATCTACACATGGGCCACACAAAAGCATTTCATATCACTTCAACCCTTTTCTACAAATGTAAAGACCTACTGAGTGAAAGAACAGCTTTATCAGTCAACAACAACAACAATAAAAGAGAAAGGCGTGGACAATACTTTTCAAGTAGCTGTGTGGAAGTCTTTCTGTATTAAGCATCCCTTGTCTCTTGTTTGTCACACACATCTGAAAGCACTTTTCAGTGTTTTGTGACTTGACCTTCCCTTTTCAGGGCTGGGCTAAAGTTGACACACTGCTGTGGGGACACAATTTAAAAAGAATGGAAAAAGTCCAGGCTGGAACTCTCTTCTCCTGCCTTAGTTTTCAGTATGGCTCTGCAAGGGCCTGTTTCTTTTCTATCTTTGTTAAACATGTCTTGATATTTTGTTCTTAGTGATTTTTTTCTTTTCTTTTCTTTTTTTTAATTGCTGCCTGGAGTATTATTTGTCTTCATTACTAGGTTATTTTTCTTTGGTCTGTCTTACATTTTCAACTTCAGGTAAGTGCCTTGACTGCTTAGCATAAACTGTAGCCCTTTCCTCAGAAGACAGATGTCTTCCTAAGAAAACCTAGCCACACCTCAGTTAACTCAATAACTGGGAAAATAGTTTGCTCAGATGATAGATTTCGTTTTAACTGTGCATTCATCTGCTGAAATGGTAAAATTGCCTGCAAGAAGAGCGGATTTATGGCTACTGCCCTCCCAATGGCTAAAGGGATTTTTATCCGTGGAACACTCGTTCATTTGAGCAAAGTTTTATGGGTTGATCGCTTAGCCTTGTACTTTCAAAAATATTTTCCTAACCACAAAATTTTAATCTAGCAACCAGATGTTAACCATGGTGTCACTCCTTTTAAATATGTTACGTTAAAAAAAGATGCAAATACTTTCCGGTGTCAGTGCCCACTTCTAAAGTACTAGGAAACTGTCCCTCTCATTGTCATGACATAAAAACAAAAGCTGGAAAAACTGAAAACCAGTGGCTTTTCTTAGATGTCTAAGAGCATTGAGTTATCAGGAAAGATTGTCACTCACCACCTGAACTGTCAGTTCTAACAGACAGCTGTCACCTGCTTACCTGTGCTGAGCTCACTGGAGATGCCAAAAGGGTCTCCTAGACTGGACTGTAATTTGAAGGACTTCAGGATGCTAAGTTTATAGAAGGTCAATAGAGGGTGAAGAAGCTCTGCCTCGTCGAGTTTAACTGAAAGGATGCCAGCAGGTTCTCATGATAGGATCCAAGAAAAATCACCTTGTGTCCTTGGCACCAAGAAAAGTGAACGAACACGTTTGAAACATGTCCAGTGTGTTTTCCATGACCAAGGCTCACTCTAGTGAGAGTTCGTCAGAACTCATCTCACAGAGATGGAAAAGCAAATGCCCAGTTTTAACCTGTGCTGACCTTGATGTTTCTCCTAAAAGGGAGAGGGGAAAATAGTAAGAAATATTTGTAATAACCATAGCTCAGGGACACAAAGAGTTTGAGATTGTAAAATTGTAAAAATGTAGACTACTCCTCACCAGCCCTCCTAACAACTGAACAAACACGATGCAAACAGTCTGAAGCTGAAGCTGATACAAGAGGGAGCTCTATTACCGAAGGAGTGCCCAGGGACATCCCAAGACCAGTGGGGAGAGAAAAACACAGATGTCAAAAGATAAACTAGCTTCTGATGCCAGACACGGAAAACAGGAAGACTGACCTTACTGCCCCAATATACAATATCCACTGCCGTCCAGTCAGCCTGTTATTTCAGTTCTTACTCAATACATGAGTCTGAGTCCACCTTTCAATGAAAGCTACAAGAAGTCCTGAGCAGGCAAACAAACATAAACAAACAAACAAACAAACAAAAAACGGTTGAAATGATAAAACATGAGAACAAATCCCAGGAGTGAAAAAAAAAAAGAGACAATAATTCATCTACTAATGGTTTTAATGTAAAATGTCAACAAAGAATAGAAAAGAGAGAGAGAAAGAGATGAGGGGTGTGGGAAGGAGAGAGGAATTTTGGAAATCTAAACCCACCATGACAGAAATGAAGAATCTCCATTCTTGGCTGGACACAGCTGAGAAAGAGTCAATAGTTCTCATACTAGTAATATTCTAACTAAAATATAACTAGGGAAAAGAGCAAAAATACAGAGATTAATGTTCAGGAACCATGGGAAGATTTTATTTTTTTTTTTTTAATTTTTAACTTTTCTAAGCAAGTACAAATTATTTATTTACTTCTATTGGAAAAACATTTTTCATACAATATATTCTGAAGAATATAATATACACACATTTAGAATGCTTAGAGGAGACTATGAAAAGGTGCAGAAAAAATACTCAAAGCAACAATGGCTGAGAATTTTTCAAAATGAAGGGCATAGCAAACAGTAGATCCAAGATAATATGAGAATACCAAGTGACATAAATATCTACACACATATATACACGTATACATATACACATACATAAACACGCACACATACATACACACATATACACATACATGTATGAACATGCATTATTTATCCTTTTGAATCTGTTATCCATGTAATATAATTTTCAGATCTATCAATTTTCTGCATATTTCATAATTTCATTTTTCTTCGTGGCTGAATATAGTTCCACTGTGTATATGTAGTACATTTTCCTTACCTATCTATCTGCTGATGGACAGCCGATACCAGTTCTTTGCTATTGGGACTAGGGAAGTAGCAGTTCAGCATTGATAAGCCAGTGTTTTGATGGTTGGATGGAGAAGACTTTGATATATCACTATTTTTGATTAGTCAATATTTCAAGAAGGAAAAATAAAAAAGCACCGATGCATAGCTGACCCGAGCAACATTATGATCAGCCCGACAGAGTAGATTTTTGTAGCCGCCTTCGTCCAACAACCACACAGCACAGAAGCTTCTCAAGATGATACAGGAAGGATGACCAGACAGAAGCCATACGCATGCCTCAATTCTCTAGAAACAACAGGGCCCCTGTGCTGGCTAGTTTTATGACAACTTAACACAAGCTAGAGTTATCTACAAGGAGAGGACTTCAATTGAGAAATCGCCTCTAAAGG
The DNA here is from genome assembly GCA_030674055.1 of Rhabdomys pumilio. NCBI lineage: Eukaryota > Metazoa > Chordata > Mammalia > Rodentia > Muridae > Rhabdomys > Rhabdomys pumilio. Next base: position 202,829,320 of record JANHMN010000001.1, on the reverse strand, counting down.
ATCAGGTTGTAAGTCATCTTCTTAATTAGCAATGAATTAGGGAGGGCCCAGCCCATTGTGTGTGTTTGTGTGTGTGTGTGTATGTGTGTGTGTGTGTGTGTGTGTGTGTGTGTGTGTGTGTGTGTGTGTTGGGGGGCAGAGGGGCATCCCTGGGCTGGTGCTCCTGGATTCTTTGAAAAGCAGCAGAGCAAGCCATGGGATGCAAGCTATAAGCAGCACTCATCTGTGGCCTCTTTACCAGCTCCTGCCTCCAGATTCCTGCATAGCTGTTCTCTGGCCAACACAGGCTTAAACTACAAATCAATAACAAATAATAGTTGAAAATATCTCAGTACTTAGATCTTAAACACCATACTTCTAAAGATCATATTAATAGATTTCAAGAGAAACTGGAAGTTAACTATATTTACTGAAAATTACCATACAGCTTACCTCCATGTATGTGTGAGATGTAGTGAAAGATTTCCCTGGTGAGAAAATTTTAGTTTTAGATGCATTAGAGAAAAAGACTGAGGAGATGGCTATGTTAATTGATCTTATGAATATTTCATAATGTATATGTGTATAAGTATTAAACTGTATATCTCTTGAAATAATTTTTCTGAGATAGTAATAGTTACAAAGTTTATAAAATTCACATTTTCATGAAAGAAATGTTATAAGACTACAAGAAACCCAAAGTCAGGCAAAAGAGAAAGAAACAGGCCCTGTTCCTACTCTTATTAGTTTCACATTAAGACCCACGCTATTCAACTATTACATATGACAGAAGGCCTAGGTCAGTCCCATGCATGCACCCTGGTTGGCAGTTCAGTCTCTGTGAGCCTCTATGGGCCCAGGTTAGTTGACTCTGTAGGGTGTTTGTGTGTGTGTGTGTGTGTGTGTGTGTGTGTCTGCGTGCGCGGTGTTCTTGATCCCTCTGTCTCCATAATCCTTCCTCTCCTCTTCCACAGGATTCCCTAAGCTCCACCTACTATTTGGTTGTGGGTCTCTACATCTGTTTATTCCTGTTGTGGGCAGAAAATTGGAGCCCAGAGGATGGAGTTTATGGCTGTTGAGAGTGCTTTAAGGGGAGTTGGCGAGCACAGGGTATAGAGTTGTAAACTGTATATCTTAAAATGCATGCTTTTTTTTTTAATTTAAGGGGATATTTCATGTTTATTTTTACGACTTCTCATTAATTAATTCACTTTACATCCCAATCACAGCCTCCTCCCTTCTCTCCTCCCAGTCCCACCCTCACACCTCCCTCCCTCACTACTTTCTCTCCTCCTTGGAGAAGAGGAAGCCCCACAGGGGTACCAATCTGCTCTGGAGCATCAAGTCCCAGCAGGACTAAGCACATCCTCTTCCACTGAGATCAGACAAGGCAGCATATCTAGGAGAAAGGGATAAGGAAGGCAGGCAACAGAGTCAAAGACAGCCCCTGCTCCAATTGTTAGAGGACCCACTTGAAGACCAAGTTGAGTATCTGCTACAAATGTGTAGGAGGCCCAGGTCCAGCCTCTGAATGCACTTTGGTTGGTGGTTCAGTCTTTGTGAGCCACCAGTGGCCCAGGTTAGTTGCCTCTAGGTCTTCTTTTGGTGTCCTTGACTTCTCTGGCTCCCTTAATCTCCCTCCCTCCACTCTTTCACAAGACTCTTGAGCTCTGCCTAATCTTTGGCTGTGGGTCTCTGCATCTGTTTCCATCAGCTGCCGAATGAAACCTCTCAGAAGACAGTTATTCTAGGCTACCGTCTGCAAGTGTAGCAGAATATCACTGACAGTGTCTGGGGTTGATTCTTCCGCATAGGAAGGGTCTCAAGTTGAGCCAGTAATTGTTTGGCCATTCCCTCAATTTCTGCTCCATTTTTATCCTTGCATATCTTGTAGGCAGGACAAATTTGGGGTTGAAGTTCTTGTGGCTGGGTTAGTGTCCCCCTCCTTTTCCCTGGAAGTCCTACCTGGCTATAGGAAGTGGCTACTGCAGTTTCCATATCTCTGGCTGCTAGGAGTCTCAGCTAGAATCGCCCCCATTGACTCCCATACCCCAGGTCTCCAGGTCATTTCAGAGATGCACCCCCACCAATGTCTATTCTCTCCCAGCCCTGTTCCCCACACCTGGCTCTCCCCATACAATATCCACCTCCAATTCCCCTCCCCATCCCCTCTCCCATCCAGGTTCCCACCTCCATACACCTATAATGTCTATTTTATTTCCCCTTCTGAGTGAGATTCAAGGATCATCCGTTGACTCCTCCTTGTTTCTTAACTATGTGTCTCTGGATTGTAGCATGGTTATCCTGTACATTATAGCTAATATCCACTTATAAGTGAGAACATCCCATGTATGTCGTTTCGGGTCTGGGTTATCTCACTCAGGATGATATTTCTAGCTCCAGCTGTTTGCCTGTAAATTCCATGATTCTCAACAGAGTAATTTCTAAAGCCTGAAAAACACTTTAAGACATGTTCCTTGTCCTTTGTCATTAGGTAAATGAAAATCAAAATGACCTTGTGATTCCATCCTATACCTCTCAAAATGGCGAAAATAAAAAACTTAAGTGATGGCACATGCTGGAGAGGATGTGGAGCAATGGAAACACTCCTCCATTGCTAGTGAGAGTAAAACCACTTTGGAAATCAATTTGGTAGTTTCTCAGAAAATTAGGAATTGTTGTACCTCAAGACCAAGCTATGCCACACCTGTGCATATGCCCAAAAGATATCCCACCATTCCACAAGGACAATTGCTCAACCATATTCGTAACAGTTTTATCCATAATAGCTAGAAACTGGAAATGACCTAGATGTCCTGCAGCTAAAGAATAGATAAATGTGGTTCATTTACACAATGGGATACTACTCAGCTATTAAAAACAAGGACATCATGAAAAATGTATGGTTTTTAACTTGTCAAATAAATAGCAATAAAATTTATAAAAATAAATAATAATATAAGAAAGAAAAAAGATCTAAAACTCAATAGCCTACACCTTAAAGTGTTAGCTAAAAGGAACTTTAGCAAAGTAAAGAAAATAGAGTATTTTATATCCTGTAAAACTGTAACATAGATATCATACAAGATAAAAGAGAAAACTTTATCATAGGTCTAAAAATTTTTTTTCAAAGAACTTGGGGAAAAAGACCTTCTTGTAACTAATCTGCATTATTAGTGAGGGTGCAGAACTCAGGGTTTGGGGACCAGGCTTGGAGCTCACACACAAACTCCAGTTGCTCTCCTACATCCCAGCAAGAGACCACCAAATCTTGTAGCTGAAAAACAGAACATGTTTAGCTATAATTCTAACCAAATTCATTTAAAACCCACAGATGAAAAAATATAAAAGTCTAATAAGAGAAAGTGAAAGAGATCTAAACAAATGGTAAGAAATTCCAAGTTAAATAATGGGAAGACAGGCTGTGAGGAGGACATCTGCCCTCCTCACCTTGACCTATGCATGAAACAATGCCCAATCCTTCCCTACATGCACCTGTTTCTCTTCTTTCAACATAGATAGTACCTTGATATGTAGCCCACGGTGGCCCAGTACTACCCAGGGGCTCTGGTGGTCCATGAACTGTGCCAATTCCCCAGACTGAGTGCTGAGTTATAGGCTTTTGTCAGCTATGCCTGGCTTATATTCAACAGTTTTAATCTACTAGTGGACTGTTTTGTAGGAATTAACCAATTCAAACTTTATATAGAAAGAAAGACTTGAAGTAGCCAACATAATGACAAAGAGGAACAAAACTGGATGCTACACTTCTCGAAGCTACTATAACCATGACTGGTGAGAGAACAGAACAATCCCCACATAGTTGACTGGGCTTGATGGAGGAGCAAAGTCATGCACTAGAGGAAGAATGCTTTATCTCAGTAAATGATGAAGAATCAACTGCACATGCGTTTACTGTTGGTGAAATGCCCACGCTCTCCTGGCTGGCTCCACATCCATTCACACACGGATAACACTAACTGGATATGGTGGGTAATGAAACAAACAATCTGATATGAAGCTGAGGAGGAGTTCTGTGAAAGTTTGGAGGGGAGAAGGGATGAGTAGAGGTGAAAGTGATCATATTTCATTGTGCATATGTATTAATTTCTCAGAAATAAGAAAAATTAAGAAGAAATATAGATACAGATTTGACACCTTTTACAAAATAACATAAAATGAATCATAGACTCAAATGTAAAAGTCAAAGACTACAAAGCTGGAGATGATCTAAGTGGCTCTGGGTGAGGTGATGAATGTTTAGTACAATATAAAAAATAGGATTAAGAGAAAAATTCTTGATGAACAAACTCTATTAAAACCATAGCCTTTTAGCCAGGCATCACAAAACTGGTGATCTGAATGTGAGGCCTGGATCTGAACCCACAAGGTTGTCCTCTGAACTCCACATGAGAACTGTGGCCTGTGTATTCTCTCCCCACACATCATGAATATACACATATCTACATAGGAATAATAACTAAACATTAAAATCACCATTAAAAGAAAGCATCAGCCCCAGACTAGAGGAAAATATTTGTGGAAGTCATATCTGATAAAGCATGTATCGAAAACATGCAAAGAACTCTTAGAATTCAACAATAAGAACAAAAACAACCCAATAAAAAGAAAGTGGGCAAAGTATCTGAAAGGACATTTCCCATCAGAAGATGCGAACCTGGAAGCCAACCACAGGAGTGGATGCTGAGATCCTTTGCAGACTTAAAATACATTTAAACCATGAGCTGTTACCACACACCTCAGCATTTCTAAAATTCAGGATGACAGCACTGTATGACATGTATGACACCGAGCACTGGACTAACAGGAGCACTAGGGCACTGTTGGTGTAATGCCAAAGTGGTCCAGCTCTTCTAGAAGACAGTTTCATAGTTACTCATGAAGCACAACATGTCCATGCCATGATGGTTTTAAGTATTTATTCAACAGATTTAAAAACTACATATACGCAAAACCAAGTTGTCCATGTATACTTTTAAATTTTATTTTTAAAGTTGTACATAGCCAACAAGAATCAAGTTGGCTATAAACATCTGTTTATAACTAAAATCAAACTTGATTATTCTGTGTCAAGAACTAAAACAAACCAAGATTCCCTTCAGTAGTGAATGATCAAATATTGTATGTTATTATAGAATAATTATTTATCACTAAAAATAAATGAGCTGGCAAGCCATTTATGTGAATATTTCTAAGTGAAAGAAGCCATTCTTAAAGATTTCCTATGATATGATTTTAACTACAGGATATTCTGGTAAGGGTGAAATTAGACAGCTAAAACCATTGGTTAATAGTTGGGAACACAAATCAGTGGTTAAAAGTGCATATGCTCTTGCAGAGGACACAATTTTGATTCCCAGTACCCATACTGGGCCGCTCACAACCTCCTGTAATGACACCTCCTTCTGGTCTCTGTGGATTCCTGCCCATGTATTTGTATTACCCAAGCCCAATACATTAAAAGGGGAAATTGGGTGACTAGGGTTCAGAGAAAGAAAGGGTTGCAAAGCACAGGAAAATTTTAAGGGGGACAGATAATCCTGCATAATACTGTCAAGTTGAACATATGGCTTTATACATTGGTCAGTGCCAGCAAAACATAACTGCAGAGTGAACCATAATGCCTGGAAAACGAAAATAGATACGTTATGTATTCTGGGGGACATCAGTGATGGCTGAAGACAGAAAAAGGTCAAATTTTATTATGACACATGAGAAAACACTAGATAGAGAGTGTGCAAGGTGATGGCCAACCAATTGTGGAAACAAATCATACATATAAAACTGAAGGCAAGACTGCTCTAAAAGGCACCAAATCTCAACTTGGAAAGGCATAGGCCAATGATTCTGATGCTATTGTTTATATACTGAAATATATAAATACATATATATATATATACATATATATATGTATTTATATATTTATATATATATAAACATATATGATACACACACATATATTGAACTGAAAGATAGGGTAAATGGATGTGAGATGGTAGTAACCAGGAGTTTTTGCTATTAAGATGGGGCTCGCAAACTTCCTGTGGAGGAAGCTTCAGCAACCCTTGTACGAGTAAAAGACATTAGTATGAGCTATACTTAGCTATAGTAGTATTTGCAAATACATACACACCAGGTTAGTATATATACATATATATCTTTCTTCTGCCAAGTGACAGGCTGTAGATGTGACAATACTTCAGGAGCAATGAGCAATGAGCAATGAACAATGAGCTCATCTGAATCCCAAAGTTTGGCTTTGGATCCAAATCTCTGATTGAAGGACTCTGAGATCTAGAATTGTGGCATGGAGCCTCTGGTATCATCAAAATGAACAAAACAAAACCTCCTAGAAACAAGAAGAAAAGAAACTCTGCATTGCTGGGAGCATCAAAAGAACTGAGGATTCCTCATAAAGAACCTCTCATGGCTGGGCCGGGAGGATAAAGTACCAAAATTAAACAAGGTAACATAGGATTATAACTCAAGCTGTAAATATGCAGTGTCTACATTCATATAGGCAAAGATCTGAACAAATAAGTAAAGGGGGGAGAAGGACCCTTGCCTTTGTAGAAAAAATTTAAGTAACTTTTGGGAATGCTCTCTGCTCTTATAGTGGAGAGCTATAACTCCTCATCCTTGAGGGTGGCATGTACAAAGTGACTTCCATGTGAAGGGGATACCAGCACCTTCCAGGGAAGAACTGAATAGACCTTGCCTAAGCCAGGGAACTAACCTCAATGTCGATAGCAGTACTGTGTTGATGTAATAGTACATCCCCTTAAAATGGCCAACCTCTGTGCTCTTCTACCTTAAGACACTGCCAAGAGTCTACAAATTAGACAACTCCCAAGTGAGGCCAAATGGAGGAAGATTCTGACCAGCACTCCTCCAAAGCATGGAAAGCCATGCCCACACCCAAGGCCACATAAGGAGAAGAGTTGAGGGAGAGAATGTGGTTTTCTGAGTGGTCACATGGAATGAAACAGACATTAATAAGAACCAGGGGGTGTGACCAACAGTGTACCCGAGTTAATTAGAAGACACTAACTTCATTGCCCATGGCCACAGCTAGACCACATCAGACTGGGTTATTAATAAGTGGAGCTAGGGATGTACTCATGAATTTTTATTTTGACCAAATCTAAACTGTTTTAGAAATTAAGTTTTTAAAAAATGCTAGAAGCCAAGATTTGTTAAAAGTATGTTTTTAGCTGAAAAGGGGGAAAAGAACATCATTACTTTATCATAATGAGGCAGTTAGACATAAGGTTTAATTAAAATATTTAAAAACCACTGGCAGAAATCTAAAACATGAACTGTTGTAGGTGAAATTAGGGAGGGATGGTTGAGGTGATGTGATGTATTTTATTTGTGTCTTAAACCATGATAATGAAACAAAATGAACACAACAGAAACAGCAACAACACATCAGAGATCAGAGATGTGTGTCCACAGGTAAAATGTAGGGTAGCATGAAGAAGCTGCTGGCATTCTTTTCTTCCCAGTCACTTAGACTTCCATTCATTGTGAATACCATGAAGGCATTATGAAGTGTCAATCACTTGCCTCCCTGAATTTCCCTTTTCTTCATTCTCAAAACAGGACTTGGCATGAGAGATAGTTGCTGAAGTTATTTCTGGCACTATCTACTATTCTTTGAGGCATAGATAACAACCTTTCTAAGATAATATGAGCTTTTTTTGTATGTTCAAGCTTTTCAAAAATTAAACTTTGGTGATTACACTTTGAAATTCCTAAAACACTTCCCAAATATCCAATTTTGAACTTCTGTGGGCTTTGGAGCCGACAGCACTAAAGCACAGCTGCCACGTGTATATGAAAGTTGCCATTGCTCAATCAACCAAATGATCAATGAAAATGTGTTATCTTACCTGCAGACTTTATTATTTCAATTTCCTTTGCAGCAGAATAGTTTTCCTCGAAATAATGAAATCTGCAGGTAAATGGATAGAACTAGTAAATTTTATAATGAGGTAATCCAGACCTCATAGGACAAGCACCATATTATGTGCAGACCCTAGCTCAAATCTTAGATGTGGGTATATAACGTTGAGTAAGCCAGGGGAGGAAAAAGCTCTGGAGTGGGAATGGTAGGATTTAGATGTTATGAAGGGAAAATAGGAAAAATGTGGGGTCTCTTAACTGGGAAAGAGGAGGGAAGGAATACTAAGAAGAGAGAGGAAGGAGACATTAATAACATTAAGTACGTTTCAAAAGCAACAGAGAAACATCATTTCCTGCTTACTTAAAAATACACATATAATATTAGCCTGCTATCAGGCATAAGTATTTTTGAGGTTATATATGTTACTTAATTTTTAGCTAGAACTCATTTGTGTATTTGAACACATTACTCAAACACTGTTCATTTCATCTTGTACAATCATCTACCATACAATGGAATAGACAATAGTCTCACAAATTTATGATGGATTTATGATGAAAATCCTCTCTTTCCACTGACATTGAAGCCACACATAACAGTCAGCTTTACTTGTCAACTTGACATACTTGGGATAACTGGCCTTAGGTAAGTCTGTGGGACATTGTTATGACTAATGATTGGTATGCTAGGGCCTAGCCCACTCTGGGACATGCCACCCTTGGGCAGTGGGCCTGGGTAATATAAGAAATAAAACTGAGCAAGATAATGGGAGCAAGCCAGTAAGCTGGATTCCTCCATGACGTCTGCTTCAGTTCTTGCCTCCAGGTTCCTGCTTGAGTTACCTGGCCCTCTGATGGACTGTAAAATATAAGACAAATAAATGCTTTCCTCCCCTACATTTTTATGGTGTTTATCACAGCAGCAAAAAAGTAACAAGAACCATGTCTTAGGTCACAATAGGACACCTTAGTCTTGTGTTTGTTGTAATAATGGTTATATTATTCAGGATCCTCTAGAGGGACAGAATCAATGAAATGAATACATATATCAAATTGGCTTTATTCTATTGGTTTACATGATGTGCTCTGGATATCTTAGTAATGACTGTCTTCACAATGGACAGGCTGAGAACCTCATGGCTATACTGAATCCACGGCTAGGAGCTCCGAAATTCCAACCTTGTGCTGAAGGAGTGAAAGATTCCAGAGAGCTGTGGTCCTTTAGTCCATGTTGAAAAGCTGAAGAAACTGGATTCCACTGTCAACAAAAGATGGCAAAAGCAGGTACCCCCCCAAAAAATCTAGATGAACTTGTAGGTATAAATTTTTCTCAACCTTCCTTAATAAGGGTTCAATTTCTCCTCTAGCCTACCATCCACCAGGGGTAATAGAAAAATAAGTTATTAGTCCATGAGGGAAGTAGACCTGTTTAGATATAGTTCATTGGGACAATTGAAATCTCTGTTGTTCTCAGTCCAGTCCACTAGCAAACACCAAACACAACTCAGCAGCTGCAGACCAGTTCACTTGGCAGACACCATCCATGAATCAGCAGCTGCAGTCCAGTCCACTCAACAGGCAACACACATGAATCAGCAACTGCAGTTCAACCCAGAAGAAACCAACGGGCCTGGTCTGCAGAAGTGGCAAGAAACTGCAGGAACCTCATGAGAAGTTCTTTGAAGTAGGTTTTTTTCTGTCAAGACACCACCAGTAAAGCTCATAAAAGCAATGTAAAGTGAACCAATACATACATGTCATCAGCATCAGCAAAGAATAGGAAGATGGAGCAAAGCAAACCAATGCTTGAGCTTCCACTGTCTGTTGGGTCATATTTATAATCCTTCTAAATATCACACATTCTTTCAAGTGTCTGCTTTAGAAGAACATTCTTTCACCTGTGTGCCCCAGCAGAACATCATTTGACATAACTGGCTTTCCAAAGAAACCACAAGTTTCCACTTAATGCATTGAATCAGGGAGGGAAGGCAAATAGTCAAAATCAATCCTGCTTCTCCCTCAGACATCTTTCCATCTGGGCCATAACTGCCATAGGAAAGTTCTGCCCATTCCAGAGGAGGATCTCCCCTCTCCCCATCTTGGTTAAGTTTCTGAGAAATGACCTTATAGACCTACCCAGAGATTATCTTTAGTTTGATCCCAGATATAATCAACGTGACAACTGTCTTAGTTACTTTTCTATTGCCATGATAAGACACTATGGCCAAGCAAACTTACAGAAGAAAGAACTTTTGGGGACTTACAGTTTCAGAGGGTTAGAGTCCATGACCATCACGTCAGGAAGCATGGCAGCAGGTAGACAGGCATTGTGCTGGAGCAGTAGCTGAGAGCTCGTGTTCAGATACAACCACAAGGCAGAAACACTGGAAATGGTGTGAGTCCTTGGAAACCTCAAAATTCACCTCTATATGATATGCCTCTAACAAGGTCACACATTCAAATCCTTCCAAAACAGTTCCACCAACTGGGGACCAAGAGTTTAAACATATGAACCAATGGAGGCCATTCTCATCCAAACCACACAGCAACTAAGACCACTGCACTGGTTAAACAACCCACAGGAGGTAAACCTACTATGTTCTTGAATGTACTCATAATCACTGCTGGGTTGTTTGTTTGTTTGTTTGTTTTGTTTTTTTTCACTGCTGGGTTTTTACTCAAATGATTTGAACAGTCTAATTTCACATAGATACCTATGCACAGAGATTAATGGAAAGCATTATACACAAAAGGAACCAAAATGTCCTTCAGTTGGGGACTAGATAGACAAACTGTGATGAATTCAGGCAAGAAAGTATTCATAACACTTAAGAAGGGAGATACCAACCCAAGATAATATATTTTTAATGTTAAAGAATGTAAGTTTTGCACGCACACATCCTAGTGAGCACCGTTTTCTTTCCCTGTACTATGCCATCACCACAACACATGTGGCTACTGTTCAATCTCCCTAGTTCACAATATAACTTCCTAGTTACGTTTTTCACTTACAGGAGTGAAAACCAAGGATGAGGGAAGTTAAGTAACTTGGTCAAGGTGCTTCTTATAATGCATCTCAGAAGTTAGACATTGTCCATGCTCAAGAAGTCAGTTTTTAGAGCTTGTATGACATAGCTATCTCTTGGACACATTAAGATGGTTTGTTTAATGGTGTTTATTAGGAAGATGCCTTTCTGGCTATACAAGCGGTAGCCTCAGTGATTTCTCTTTACAAACATACATACATACATACATACATACCCTTCCACACACAGATACATACATACATACATACATACATACATACATACATACATACATACATATAAAGGGATATATATATATATATATATATATGCATATACACATAAACATATATATGCATATACACATACACATATATATGCATATACACATATACATATACATATATATATATAGCCACCCCACTGCACCTTCTGAACAGAATAACTGAAATTTGGGAGAGGTATAGTATTATCCACATTGCCAGTAGTGGTTTCCACACTGCACTGAGGGAGCTCAGTCTCATGAGCTCTTGAGTGTCAGTATGATAGTCACTTACTGATGGTCATTGAGTACAGTGGTAAGTAAATTTCCATTATTTAATATGATGGAACCAACAGTCAACAATGTATAGTATTACATATACACCTATGGCAAAGTGTACTATATAACTTAGGTGCACTAAGAGATTAAGAATATTAATAGCTGGGCGGTGGTGACACATGCCTTTAATCCCAGCACTTGGGAGGCAGAGGCAGGCGGATTTCTGAGTTAGAGGCCAGCTGGTCTACAGAGTGAGTTCCAGGACAGCCAGGACTACACAGAGAAACCCTATCTCAAAAAACCAAAAAAAAAAAAAAAAAAGAATATTAATATAATAAAGGCTCTCCAGATCCCGGTGGCAGGAGCAGACACCCAGCAGGTCTGCACCCTTGTGAAAACCATATCCTGAGACATCCCAAAGAGATCAGTGTCCTCAGAGAGGCAAGTAGTTCAGTCACGCACCGCCCTACACCCCAGAGCCACAGCTGGGAGCAGGAAGCTTGCAGGACACTCCCCCCACACCCAAAACCCATCCCTGTGGAATTCCACTCCCCTTCCACCCCTCTCCAGATCCCGGTGGCGGGAGCAGACACTCAGCGAGTCTGCACCCTTGTGAAAACAGTATCCTGAGACATCCTAGAGAGGCCACCGACCTCAGAGAAGGGGACACCATACCCAGAGACATCCTAGAGGAGCCACAGAACCCAGAGCAGTAGACACCATATCCTGAGACATTCTAGAGGAACCACTGCACTCAGAGCAGCGAACATCTAGCTGGTCTGCTCTCACAAAGACATGTTACCCTGAAACATCCTAGAGGAGACACTGCACTCAGAGCAACTGGAGCTCAGGATCACAGGATCACAGAGACATCTGGACCCTGAGGAGTTTTGACACAGGCAAGATAACTGGAAAGACAGTCTCCAGTCAGAACCAGTGAGTGAGGGTAGCACTAGAGTTAACCAAATGGTGAAAGGCAAGCACAAGAACATAAACAACAGAAACCAAAGTTACATGGCATCACCAGAATCCAGTTCTCTCACCATAGCAAGCCCTGAACACCACATCACACTGGAAAAGCAGGATACAGAATTAAACTCATTTCTCATGATGATGTTAGAGGACTTTAAGGTCATAAATAACACTCTCAAAGAATTTGAGGAGAACACAGGTAAACATATAGAAACCCTTCAAGAGGAAATGCAAAAATCCCCTAAAGAATTACAAGAGAGCACAACCAAACAGGACACAATAAGAAGGCCAAACCTAAGGATAATAAGTATAGATGAGGGTGAAGACTCACAAGTTAAAGGGCCAATAAATATCTTCAACAAAATTATAGAGGAAAACTTCCCTAACCTAAAGAAAGAGATGTCCTTAAATATACAAGAAGCCTACAGAACCCCAAATAGACTAGAACAGAAAAGAAATACCTCCTGTCACATAATAATCAAAACATTAAATATACAAAACAAAGAAAAATACTAAAAGCACTAAGGGAAAAAGGTAAAGTAACATATAATGACAGACCTATAAGAATTATACCAGACTTTTCACCAGAGACTATAAAAGCCAGAAGATCCTGGACTGATGTCATACAGACCCTAAGAGAACACAAATGCCAGACCAGACTACTATACCCAGCAAAACTCTCAATCAATATTGATGTAGAAACAAAGATATTACATGACAAAACCAAATTTAAACAATATCTTCCCACAAATCCAGGCCTTCAAAGGATAATGGATGGAAAACTCTAATACAAGGAGGGAAATTACAATGTAGAAAAAAAAGTAATCTTTCAACAGCCCCAAAAGAAGATAGTTACACAAACATAACTCCACCTCCAATAACAAAAGTGACATGAAGCAACAATCATTTTTCCTTAATATCTCTTAATATCAATGGACTCAATTCTACAATAAAAAGACATAGGTTAGCAGACTGGATACATAAACAAGACCCAGAATTTTGCTGCATACTGGAAACACACCTCTGTGACAAAGACAGACACTACCTCAGAGTAAAAGAATGGAAAACAATCTTCCAAGCAAATGGTCCCAAGAAACAAGCTGGAGTAGCAATTCTAATATCAAATAAAATTGATTTTCGATCAAACATAATCAAAAAAGATAAGGAAGGACACTTTATACTCATCAAAGGAAAAATGTACCAAGATGAACTCTCAAGTCTGAACATCTATGCCCCAAATGCAAGGGCACCCACATACATAAAAGAAACTTTGCTAAAGCTCAAAGCATACATCACACCTCACACAATAATAGTGGGGGATTTCAACACCCCACTCTCAACAATGGACAGATCATGGAAACAGAAACTAAACTGAGACACAATGAAACTAACAAGTTATGAACCAAATGGATTTAACTGATATATATATATATATATATATATATATATATATATATATATATATATATAAAACATTTCATCCTAAAATAAAAGAATATACCTTTTTCTCAGCACCTCATGGTACCTTCTCCAAAATAGACCATATAATTGGTCACAAGACAGTTCTCAACAGATACAAAACGATTGAAATAATCCCTTGCACCCTATCAGACCACCATGGACTAAGGCTGGTCTTTAATAATGACAAAAACAATGGAAAGCCCACATACACATGGAAACTGAACAAGGCTCTACTCAAGAATGACTTGGTCAAGGAAGAAATAAAGAAAAAAATTAAAGACTTTTTAGAATTTAATGAAAAGGAGGACACATCATACCAAAAATTGTGGGACTTCATGAAAGCAGTACTAAGAGGAAAACTCATAGCTCTAAGTACCTACAAAATGAAACTGGAACGAGCACACACTAACAACTTGACAGCACACCTGAAAGCATTAGAACAAAAAGAAGCAAATATACCCAAGAGGAGTAGACGACAGGAAATAATCAAACTCAGAGCTGAAATCAACCAAGTAGAAAGAGAAAGAACTATACAAAAATATCAACAAAACCAGGAGCTGGTTCTTTGAGAAAATCAACAAGATAGATAAACCCTTAGCCAGACTAAACAAAGAGCACAGAAACAGTATCCAAATTAATAAAATAAGAACTGAAAAGGGAGACATAACAACAGAAATTGAGGAAATTAAAAAAAATCATCAGATCCTACTACAAAGGCCTATACTCAACGAAATTGGAAAATCTGGATGAAATGGAATATTTTCTAGACAGGTACTAGATACCAAAATAAATCAGGAGCAGATAAACCATCTAAATGGTCCTATAAACCCTAAAGAAATAGACGCAGTCATTAAAAGTCTCCCCACCAAAAAAATTCTGGGACCAGATGGTTTTAGTGCAGAATTCTATCAGACCTTCAAGGAAGACCTAATACCAATTCTCTTTAAGCTGTTTTGTCTAATAAAAACAGAAGGAACACTACCCAATTTGTTCTATGAAACTCTAATTACGCTCATACCTAAACCACAGAAAGACGCAACAAAGAAAGAGAACTCCAGACCAATCTCTCTTATGAATATTGATGCAAAAAATATTCAATAAAATTCTCGCAAACCAAATCCAACAACACATCAAAACAATTATCCATCACGATCAAGTAGGCTTTATCTCAGGAATGCAGGGATAGTTCAATATTCGGAAATCCATCAATGTAATCCACTACACAAATAAACTCAAAGAAAAAAGTCACATGGTCATCTCACTAGATGCTGAGAAAGCATTTGACAAAATTCAACATCTATTCATGTTAAAAGTCTTGGAAAGATCAAGGCCCAAACCTAAACACAGTAAAAGCAATAAACACAGTAAAAATAAAAAGCAAGCCAGTAGCCAACATCAAACTAAATGGAGAGAAACTTGAAGCAAACCCACTAAGATCAGAGACTAGACAAGGCTGCCCACTCTCACCTTACCTATTTAATATAGTACTGGAAGTCCTAGCTAGAGCAATTAGACAACAAAAGGAAGTCAAAGGGATACAAATAGGAAAGGAAGAAGTCAAAATTTCACTATTTGCAGATGATATGATAGTATACTTAATTGACTCTAAAACCTCCACCAGAGAACTCCTAAACCTGATAAACAACTTTAGCAAAGTGGCTGAGTATAAAATCAACTCAAACAAATCAGTAGCCTTCCTCTACTCAAAGGATAAACAGGCTGAGAAAGAAATAAGGGAAATGACACCCTTCACAATAGCCACAAATAATATAAAATATCTTGGAATGAATCTAACCAAGCAAGTGAAAGATCTGTATGACAAGAACTTCAAGTCTCTGAAGAAATTAATTGAAGAAGATTTCAGAAGATGGAAAGATCTCCCATGCTCCTGGATTGGCAGGATTAATTTAGTAAAAATGGCCATCTTGCTAAAAGCAATCTACAGACTCAACGCAATCCCATCAAAATTCCAAATCAATTCTTCATAGAGATAGAAAGAGCAATTTGCAAATTCATTTGGAATAACAAAAAACCCAGGATAGCAAGAACTATTTCTCAACAATAAAACAACTTCTGGGGGAATCACCATCCCTGACCTCAAACTGTACTACAGGGCAGTAGTGATAAAAACTGCATGGTATTGGTACAGAGACAGGCACGAAGATCAGTGGAATAGAATTAAAAATCCAGAAATGAACCCACATACCTATGGTCACTTGATCTTTGACAAAGGAGCTAAAACCATCCAGTGGAAAAAGGTCAATATTTTCAACAAATGGTGCTGGATCAACTGGAGGTCAGCATGAAGAAGAATGCAAATTAATCCATTCTTATTCCCTTGTACAAAGCTCAAGTCCAAGTGAATAAAGGACCTTCACATAAAACCAGATACACTGAAACTAATAGAAGAGAAGGTGGGGAAGACCCTCGAATACCTAGGCACAGGGGAAAAGTTCCTGAACAGAACACCAATGGCTTATGCTCAAAGATCAAGAATTGACAAATGGGACCTCATCAAATTTCAAAGCTTCTGTAAGGCAAAGAAATCTGTCAATAAGACAAAACGTCAACCAACAGATTCAGAAAAGATCATTACCAATCCTACATTTGATAGAGGGCTATTATCGAATATATACAAATAACTCAAGAAATTAGACACCAGACAACAAAATAACCCCTTTAAAAATAGGGTATAGGCTAAACAAAGAATTCTCAACTGAGGAAACTCGAATGGCCAAGAAGCACCTTCAGAAATCTCAACATCCTTAGTCATCAGAGAAATGCAAATCAAAACAACCCTGAGATACCACCTCACACCAGTCAGAATGGCTAAGATCAAAAACTCAGGTGACAGTAGATGCTGGTGAGGATGCGGGGAAAGAGGAACACTCCTCCATTTTTGGTGGGGTTGCAAGCTGGTACAACCACTCTGTAAATCAGTCTAGCAGTTCCTCAGAAAATTGGACATAGCACTACCTGAAGACCCAGCTATACCACTCCTGGGCATATACCCAGAAAATGCTCCAACACATAACAAGGATATATGCTACACTATTTTCATAGCAGCCTTATTTATAATAGCTAGAAACTGGAAAGAACCCCGATGTCCTTCAACAGAGGAATGGATACAAAAAATGTGGTACATTTACACAATGGAATATTACTCAGCTATTAAAAATAATGAATTTGAGAAATTCTTAGGTAAATGGATGGAACTAGAAAATATCATCCTGAGTGAGGTAACCCAATACCAAAAGAACACACATGGTATTTACTCACTGATAAGCTGATATTAGCCCAAAAGTTTGAAACAACAAAGATTCAACTAACATACCACATGAAGCTCATGAAGAAGGAAGAACAAGTGTGGATGCCTAGGTCTTACTTAGAAGCAGTAACAAAGTACCCAAGGGAGCAAATATAGAGACAAAGTGTGGGACAGAAACTGAAGGAGAGGTTGTCTGGAGACCGTTCCACCTGGGTATTCATCCCATGTGCAGTCACCAAAAATAGACGCTGATATGGATGACAGGAAGTGCATGATGACAGGAGCCTGATATAGCTGTCTCCTTAGAGGTCCCCCAGAGTCTGACATACCCAGATGCAGATACTCACAGCTAACCATTGATCTGATTAAGGGTTCCCAATGGAGAAGTTAGAGAGAAGACTGAAGGAACTGAAAGGGTTGGTGGCACCATGAGGAGAGCAACAATACCGACCAACCAGAGCTCCCCAAGGTCTAAACCACCAACCTAGGAGCACATAGGGAGGAACCCATGACTCCAGCTATATATGTAGGGGAGGATGGCCTTGTTGGGCATAGGTGGGAGAGAAGATCTTTGGTCCCATGAAGGCTGAACACTGAGTGGGGGGGGGAATCTGAGAGTGGGGAAGTGAGAGTGGGGGGTAGGTGAGGGCACACCCTCATGGAAACAGGAGGAGGGGGGACGAGATAAGTGGTTCCTGGGTGGTGGGGGAATGGGGTAAGTGAATAAAATCTGAAATGTAAATATAATACCCAATAAAAAAAAGGGGGGGAAAAAAAGAAAAGTTGTTAGAACCAACATCTTTAATAAAATGTCAGTCCTCTAAAAAAAATTATCTTGATACTAAAATTTGTTTTGAGAATTGTATATTGCAGAATACACAGCCTTGGTGTATCTACTCATCAAGCAAGCTGAGCAGATCTGCTCAAACCTCTGATGTCCTGGAATTCCATCTGGATGCAGTGAAGAGACAGCATCAGAGATTTATCAATTTACTCTTCCCTCTACCCCTTTTCTAATATCCCCACGCCCATAATCAGCTTGAAGAAGTTAATGAAGAGTGAGTGCCCCTATTCCCTGGGCTTTGGGACTAAGGTGGCTAATATTGGGCTGTCTTTCTAGGGAAAATGAGTGGTTTTGTTGGAACAGGGAGGATTAGCTAGGATTTATTTCATAGCTATAACCTATTGGTAGAAATCTGTATAATTGTTATCAAGATGAAGTTATAATTTCTTAAATGGTACAAAATTTACTTTGATTTCAAATTTAAGGTTTTCATTGGTACGAGCTTCTTATTGATATAAAAGTGAGATTAATATTGTTACTCTCATAGACATTATGCCTATATAACAGATTTAGGAATACAAGGCTTAGACCCAATCCTTCTTTACCATTTTTAACTGATTTGAGAGGGTTAGCCTGTGAGTTAAGGGCTTATAGCAAATTCAGGGCTTTAAGTTTATTTTTAGGGTGTTTTCTATATTTTATTTAGAAATAGCTGAGAGGAGTTAACAGACAACAGTCCAGATTACCTTACATGGATAGTTGGTTTTCAAAACGTCAGAAGTCCACAGAATTGACATTACAAACATTTCTGTATTAATGTTCATTTTGATTAGAGACCTGTCTGCTCCTGACAGCTTCCTGTCTTGGATTCTAAGAAGAAATTGAGCATCTTTGGAGTTACTCCAGTTGTGGTGAGACAGCCAGTAGGCAAAAAATTGCCTCTTTCCATCTATAGACAAATTACTGTCCAGAAAATTACACACTTGCAGAATAGTCGACTGATTATATCTGCCAAGACAGAGTAATCAGCCCTTAATAATTTTGCATCACTAGGTCTGTCAGATGATCCTGGGCCAGAAGGCTGAAGATCAGATGCTCCAACATTTTGTAGTATAGGGGCTGTCCAGGTGTTCAGCGGTATCTATAGATTGGCTAAGTTTTAGAAGCTATGCTTTGTGCTTCCCATAATTTCAGTTAACTCAATCATTCTGGATTTCTGATGGGGTTGAAAACTTATAGTCTCATAGTCAATCCTGGGTATTTACTTTGAGAGAAAAGATTTGAGTGGATGGTTTTCATCTGACATTCATTCTAAAACCAAGAAAAAAGCCAGGTTCAGAACTAAGTGTTTTAGTTAGGAGAGATGACAGAGGTTCTGGTTAGTCAACAAAATGATGGACTGGGTATTAGGTCTATCTTGTACCTCACTGGTACAAATTGGTATAATTATGCTCTAATTGTATTTTGAGAGAAAAGTTTTATTTTAACAGGAAGGGTGATATGTAGGAGGAGCTAAGGTGGGAGGAGTATGGAGAGAAAGAGAAGGAGTAAGGAGAGGAGGAGAAGAAGGAGAGGAGAAGCTAGGTGATGAGAGAGTGAAAGATAGAGAAAGAGAGGGGAAGGACATGGAGGCAGATGTTAGCGTGTCTCCACCAGTCAAAGATAGTTGATATATCTAGGTTGGGTATTGGGTTACACTTCTGATTGAGCATTACCAAACTTAATAAAGGCTTTGATTAACATTTTTAAAAAATGTATACAAGCAAAAAGGAAAAGGGGGCACAGGATAGGGGTTTTCTAGGGAGGGGAAATGGGGAAAGGGGATGGCATCTGAAATGTAAATAAAATATCCTATAAAAAAATAAATAAAAAAAAGAATATTAATAAAAGTGACCTGGGGAGATCTCTTAGCAGGTAAGAGTGTAGCCAACTTTGCAGAAGATCCAAGTTCAGTTCCCATAATCCATATTAGGCATCTCACAACTCTATTACTCTAGTTTTAGGGGAGTTGACACCTTTTTTCTGGCCTTTATGGGCACCTGCACATATGGACATAAACCCATACACTGATATACACATACACATACATAATGATTAACATGCAAAAAAGGATAAAAAAATTAAATACATATCAGATCATATTAAGAGCTATTGAAATGTTACTTGTTTCTGTAACATTCCTGGGGTCACGATTTGCCATCTGTGTTCTTCAGATTTTCATCATTGTGACAAAGTTTTAGAGAAGCAACTTAGAAAGGGGAAGGGTTTCTTACTGTTCATAATTGGTAACTTTGAGTCCCAGGTGGGCTGGATCCACTGCTTTGAGTCTAAGGTGGGTGGGAACATCATGGTGGAAGGGTCTGTGACAGAGGCTGCGTGCCACACGGTTCAGAAAACACAGAGGCGAAAGGAAGAGGTGCAGACAAGGTAAATCTTTCCATTTCTCATTAGGCTACACCAATAACACTACTGTTGTATGAGTCCATCAAGGAATAACTCATTGATTAGGCCAGAGCTGTTGGACTGCATCTGGGATTCCAGCTTGAGCTTCTGAGCACATTTTTGGTTGAAACAGGAAGTGGTTCTGAGCACATCACTGGTTCAAACAGGAAGTGATGTTACAGGAAGCAGAGTTGTGCTTAAGAGGAAGCCATAGGCTGGGCGGTGGCGGCGCACGCCTTTAATCCCAGTACTTGGGAGGCAGAGGCAGGTGGATTTCTGAGTTCGAGGCCAGCCTGTTCTACAGAGTGAGTTCCAGGACAGCCAGGACTACACAGAGAAACCCTGTCTCAAAAAACCTAAAAAAAAAAAAAAAAAAAAAAAAAAGGCATGCGTATCTATGTCAAAAGCTTTTTTAAAGAACATAAAATTTCATACACAAGTATTATGTTTACATAATTTCCACCTCTCCTTTATTCCCTCTAATTCCTCCAGTGAGCGCTACTCCTTGAATTCATGACTTCTTTATTGTTACATATGCGTGGATGCATGTATAAGTACTAATCTACTTGTGTTGCTCATATGTGACGTGTTTAGGGCTGACCACTTGTGATTGAATGACCTATCTGGGGCGCATCCCCAGAGAACACTCATATTCTCCCTCTCAGCAGCTGTCGATTATTTGTAGTTCATGGGCATGGGCCTGTGAAATCTCCCCATTTAATTTGGCTGTCAACTGATGGTGTCATGGAGGTCTTGTTAAGAAAACCATATTGTTGTTGAGATTTTGTGGGAATTTAGCTTTTTTCCTACACCCATTTTTTCTATTGGTTTTATTAGTCTATGAGTAGCATAGTCACAGGCATGGAACTTGAATGTCCTTAGACAATTTATTGAGGGGACATGGGGTGAAAATGTTAGAAACTAAGACAGTGGAAAGCCTGGCCCCTCTGCTCCTGTTTTTCTTACCTGATTCAAGTCATCAAGTGCAGCGGTCCTTTATATCTCACTGCATGTGAAACTCCAGATGCAATCATTGTGTTTGTATTGAATGGATAATTGCTTTGGGGATTAAATGAAAGAAAACATTCGTATACAGCAGTGGTTCTCAACCTTTCTACTGCTCTGACACTTTTATATACAGTGCCTCATGTCCTGACCCAAACCATAAGATTATTTCATTGCTACTTCATAATTGTAATTCTGCTACTGTTATGAATTATAGCATAAACGTCTGTGTTTTCTGATTAGTCTTAGGGGACCTCTGGTTTAATGCATTAAAGACAGTCACTAAGAGAGCTGGCACTCTATGTATAGTAAGTAGTGCTAATGCCAGTGTTTCTGTATAGAGAATAAATTAAACTTGTTAGATAGAAAATAGGACATCCTTTAGCCACGTAAATTCTCTCCATTTACCTTAATATATTCTAAAATTATTAATTGTGGTTTGATAATCATATAGCCCACACACAGATAATTGTTGCCTAAATTTTCAGGACATTTTTAAGTGTCAATGTGTGTGTGTGTGTGTGTGTGTGTGTGTGTGCGCGCGCGCACGTGCGCTTGACAAAGAAAACTAATTTGAAGAATTGAAAACAAGGCATATGTAAGTAAGATGGAAATTTATATATTGAAGTGCAAATAAAATAAGGAATGAACAAATGTGCTTGAATGTAAGTTTCATTCAGCATTGGCTTTGAGTAGCTGGCTGTCCAGGTTCTTACTTCCACAAACTGAATGTGACAGTGACATTGGGCAGCTTGGAAATAGCTGCATATGGAAGGTGTTTTCATCCCCAACTTTGTTCTACTGATGTCTGGACATGTGTGGAGGGGTGAGAAAGGAAGACAAACCCAGATGAGTTCCATCCAATAGCATTCTCCTGTGAGCTGAATGAGTCATTTAGTTGCCTAGCAACTACAGCTGACAAACAAACGGTGACATACACCTTATTTGATTCCACACTGCCAAAATATTTTCATTTCCATAAGAAGTAACATAAAAAAATTACTCACCACAAATTTTACATTTTTTTCAGTGTTTTAAGCTATGTGTATTCTGTTTATACCCTACATTGCCATTAAGAGACTACATTTTCATTGGAAGGTTTAGTACTTGATTTTTATTAAAAATAGACTCATAAATCCCAGTATGCTCAAATATACTTCCCAGTTTTCCAATACCTAGCTGAGCATCAGACTCCAAGTTTAAATTAAAAATAATGGAAAACAAAGGAAATTAAAAACTCACAGTGTCTCCTCACACCAGAAACAGTTCAGATACTTGGTGTATCTGGTGGCTTGGGGCCACTCTTTTTGTATGGCAGAGGTTTACAGCCCTGAGCAGATTTAAGAATGGATCTCCATGTTGCCACGATAGCTTCATATTGAACATTTCTCAGAAAATTTTGCTTTTGATATTTAAAAATAATTATTTCTGGCCAAAAGAATAGCTAGCTCTCTTCCACTGGCTAAGTCACGTTTTTAGGGATCTGCTTCTATGGCTCGAGGTGTGTGACGCCAAGGGCTGGCAACAGCTCTTGAAAACTGGTCAATCACCCTCTTAGCTAGTCTCCATCATAACGGTATCAAGAACTGGTAATGTTGGTGAAATCCGAGATTTGACCAATAAATATCATTCAGAGGGCTTTCACAGCTCAACAACTGTTTAGTTACATCCAAGTCCAAGTGGAAGTGTTAGAGATGATAGAACCGAGGGAACAGGGCCGACTGAGTCTGGGATAGTTCTCCAGACAGGTGTGCTGTGCAGTTTGAGTTTATTAAATGTGATGCATTCTAATCTTAGTGTCCAGATATCAGAGAGCTGAGACATCAACTAGTGAGACCCACTAGAAGCTTAAGTTTTAAAGGAAAACAGATTAATGCCAAGAATACCATCAAAGACAAGTAAACCTCACTTCATGAAGTTGTGTTTTTAGGTTTGTGGGCCTCTATTTTCATTAGGTCACAAGTAACATGACTTCATATTCAGAATAGTTAATATTAGTATTATTAATATTTATGTTGCAGCACAACTCATCATTTTATTAATTTGTGTTATGGCATATTAAATATTAATTATATAATTTTTGTTCAAAATAATAGTCCAAGGAAAAAGACTCAAAAATCCTGCTTTGATTACAGAATTTTCTGCCAGAGAACTATGAAAACTTAGAGGGAGAATGCCCATGAGCCTATTTACCTGTCCCCTTCTTGGACTTGTCTCATTCTTAGCAATAATACTATTCTATTTGCTCTTGCAAATGAGATACATCTGAAGTTTGTGGTATGATCTTGAGACCTCTAGTACAGAAGAGATTATATCAAAAGTCTCAAAAAGCTGAGTGTCTATGTGAGCTGCTGTCAGCTGCTAGCTCTCTGTCCACAGTACAGTGGGCTTGTGACAGCAGTTCTGCTGAATGGCTGCCTGGTGTGTTTTTATTTATTTTTTTTATATATTTGTAACAGGAACCAGAGACAATCCTTTTTACTGTGCCTCCTTTACAGTAATTGATATCTTGAGATATTCCACTTGTGCTCATTGCTGGTGAGGTGCATTTTAACATGTGAAGCCAAGGCTTTCCCAGGTGTTAGATAAGATGAACTTCGTGCAACTATCTTAGATTTGGGTCAAGCCTGAGGAAGGCAGGGGACCTGAAATGTTTGCTGTGAGCCTGCAGAAAACCAGAAGGTTTTGCTTTTGTCTCCAGGATCCTCATTGTCCTTCCAAGCTCTTCCAGCCGTCCTTGGAGGAAATGATTTGAAAAGTGTGGCCTTGTTTCTTGTTTATTCCAAATGGTACTTATGATGGATGAGTATGATCAAACATATCGCATAAATGTTTGAATTTTTTAAAAAATAAATTAAAATATATTGTTGAGGTTTGGTGTGTAGCTATTCATTGTGACACAAAAGTCTGTTTCCCAGGGTCTAGTTGCCTCAAGACAAGTGAATTCCCACATATGTCAGCTTTTGTTATGTAAACCTTGCTCCCTCATTTAAAACTATTGGTGACTAAAGATGCCTCTAGCTTGTAGCTGGACAGAAGAGAGGTAGGCAGGGCTTCAGTTCCCAGGTTTGGAGTCTGAGGCAGAGAGGGTGAGGAGGAGGAAGAAGGCACTATGGCTTAGGTAGATTGTGAGCCTAGGCTACGAGGGTCAGCCTGTTGGAGTAGGAACATGGCAAGTGATATCTTAGAGTTATTGATAGGGACGTAGACAAAATAGCATAGAAGGTCGCTAGCTGCCCAGGTCTAATACTTTAAGGCTTATTATAAATGTAAAGGTTTTGTGACTTTTATTTAGAAACTAATGATTGAAAGTGGGGTGGAAACCCATAAGTAATATTATCCACAACAAAGTATTATTACAAACATGACATTTAGTTTAACTAAAAACCAAAAACAATAGTAAATCAAACTTTTGTTTGATTTCACAGAGTGTTGGCAATGAAGGCTACCAATCCTCCAGTGCATAAGCCGGAAGTCAAGATCAGAATCCTGCCTTTTGGTCACAGGTTTTCTGAATGCATTGCTGAGAATATTCTGCTGGCAGGCTTTCTTCTTCTCCCCCTCCTTCTTCTCCTCGTCCACCTCCTTCTCCTCCTTCAGTCTTTTATGTATTTATTTATTTATTTACACTCCAGATTTTATTCACTCCCCCCATCCACCCTCTGACTGTTCCATATCCCACACCCTCTGTTTTCATGAAGATGTCTCCACCTCCACCCCTACCCCACCTGACCTCTAAACTCCCTTGGGGCCTTCAGTCTCTTGAGGGTTAGATGCATCCTCTCTGATTGAACAGAGACCTGGCACTCCATTGCTGTATATGTGTTCAGGGCCTCATATCAGCTGGTGTATGCTACCTTTTTGTTAGTCCAGTGTTTGAAAGATCTTGGGGTCCAGATTATTTGAGACTGCTGGTCCTCCTACAGGGTTGTCTTCCTTCTCAGCTTCTTTCACCTTTCTCTAATTCAACCACAGGGGTCAGCAGCTTCTGTCCATTGATTGGGTGTAAATATTTGCATCTGACTTTTTTAGCTACTTGTTGGGTCTTTCAGAGGGCAGTCATGGTAGGTCCCTTTTTGTGAGCACTCCATAGCCTCAGTAATAGTGTCAGGCCTTGGGGCCTTCCCTCGAGCTGGATCCCACTTTGGGCCTGTCACTAAAACATCTTTTCCTCAGGCTCCTCTCCATTTTCATCCCTGTAGTTCTTTTGACTGTGGGATGGCAACCCTCTCCCTCATTTGATGCCCTGTCTTCCTGCTGGAGGTGGGCTCTATAAGTTCACTCTCCCTAATGTCGGGCATTTCATCTAAGGTACCCCCCTTTGAGTCCTGAGAGTTTCTCACCTCCCAGTTCTCTGGTGCATTCTTCAGGGTCCCCTCCAACCTCCTTTCTAGGTTGCCTGTTTCCTCTTCTTCAGTCTTATTTGGAGAGCAAAGTCTGTGTATTGATGGTAAAACCAAAGCCTGTTAGCCAAAATTCAACCTGAAATTACTGTGGAGACAGCTGGGAGAGACAAGTTCTTTTCTCAGAAGGTTTGAACACAGTAAAGCAGCTTTGAATGTGGCACAGACATGGCTGTGCTGTGACTGTGGTCATTCAACCTTTCAATGGCATCTCCAAGAGGAGTCTGACTGAGCTGCCAGGAATGTTGGCCTCCATCTCCTCTTATCTTCAAAGGCTCTTACACTAAGAATTTCCATCCCAAATTTTGGTATTCTTGTAAACATCTCATCTATGTCTGCCCTTTGCCGTGGTAACTTGGAGAACATCAATCTCAGGAAATATCAAGGGGAAAGTAGATTGCTTTCTGCCCAGGACTGTTTTGGAAAGCAGCTTGTTCCCTTAGAGAGCAATGTGACTAACCCAACAGTTTGATAAAACTTATTGCCCTGGGGATACTTCAGAGGGACTGTGACCTTGAAAACCATTAAGCTGGCTTGGATGAGAGATGCCCAGACAGGTCATTATTTTTTTTCTGCTCATGACCAGGACTGGGTTGGCCACTCTTTCTGAACGAGAATCCCCCAGTGTCAAAAGCCTAACACTTTCTCTGGAAGGTCAAAAGTTCTCAGTTTTTTTGTTCCACTATGATTAAGTATTCAAAGCAGAGAGTTGCTAAATTGTTGGAAACAGGAAAACAAAAGTGCAAAGCATCATCTAAAGCTAAGTGTGGGGCAATTACCATGTTGTTGCTGGGGTTGACCTCAGAGATGGCAAAGCTAGAGTTCCCACTACAGCTTGGTGATGCTTCTTCCTATCCATTGGCAAAGAAGAGCCAAGGTATATTGTTGCTCAGGCTTGTTACATTGTTTATCTACATCTAGATTTGAGGATGTTGTAGTAAGTGGGAGACAAATCTCATCCAATTAATTCCTCAAAGCCTTTTCTCAAGCTGGATATGGTGGTACACTGGTAATCTTAGTATCTGAGAGGCTATGACAGAGAAGCATGAGTTTGAGGCCAGCTTGAGCTACATTGGTCTCAACCTTGTGTCAAGTTCTACCCTAAGAAAACAGCCTCTCTCCTGCCACTTTACTTTCTGAAGTACAACAAAGTAGAGATTTCTGGTTTCTTTAAAGACTCAGTTGTGTCGTGTGGTGTTTTTATTCTGGAAACTGTCTTATGAGAGGGTGCTTTTGCTGAAGCAGACACATGGGAGGATGTTTTGCTGAGAACAGACATGTTGTGTTTTTCTGGAAGCAGTCTGGAAAAAAGGGGCTTGTGATGCTTTGCTAGAGCAGACACTTGAGAAAACATGTAGTGTTTGGAAAGAGTATAAATCTAACCCAAAAGCCAGTGAAGGATGCTGTCTGGTATTGGTTAGCCTTGCCATTTTTTGCTGGTCATCACTGGGCTTTGCTGCTGATGCTTTGTGGTATTAGTTTGCCTTGCCATTCTTTGCTGGCCATCGTTTGTCATGGCTTCATAGAGAGAAATGCCACCAAAGAACTTCTGGTGGTGTTCTGGTGGCTTCTTGCATCTTCTGAGGACTTGGCCAATTGGCAGAACCTCATGGTTTCTTCTGAAGTCAACTACTATTGCTGATGTCTGAATTGTGTTTTCAAGTGGATTGCGATTCTGCTGCTAATTCCTGTGAACTGAATGGTGGATATCCTGACAACACAGATTGGATTCATTCCAAAGAAAATTTCTAAACAGGTCCACATTCCTCCTTTGCCCCATTAACCTTTCCTTTCTACTACCTCTGGTCAATGGTGGCCTAGATGGGAGGTTAAAGCATTTAAATACCCTTACAATAAGTAGGTTTTGAAAAATATAAGCCTACAGTACAAAAGGTTTGTGCGAGTAAAAATATCCATTTCCATTTCCTGTGCTAACACATCTCCTATTTCATAAAACAAGACCACATTACTTCTTTTTTTGTAAAAATATTTTGAATCATCAATAGATATGAATGTTTTGGTTGGGCTTGTTTGGGTAAAATGAATACAACGCTTCAGCTGACTAATAGGGAAAATAAGAATCTGTCACAGACAGCAGAGACAGATCACTTGCCCAACACGAGGTCCTGGATCCCATCTCTAACAAAGAATCTTCTTTTTTTTAAATTATACAAAATAACTGGGCCTATTGTAGTTAACATATAGGAAGCCTTTTATTCTTTTTTGAGGCAGGGTCTACGTAGCCCAGGTTGACTGTAAAGTCTCTAGCCTCCAGTTTCTACTTTTCAACTGCTGGATTACAGTCATGTCTGAGCTCTTCCTTCTATAAGTAGTGGTCATTTTTTTTGTGAAAGATGACAGACTCCATTGTGTCATCTTCATGCATGTATGCATGTGTGCAGTGTTCTCCAATCCTATTCACTCTCAGTATCCCCAGCTGCCTCCCTTTCCTCACTGATCCTTCCCTTCCTCCAACAGAGTTTAAGTCCACATTCTGCATTGTCTATCTGGGCTTGGATTCTTACACTTAACACAGTTATCTCCAGCCCACCAGTTTTCCCAACAAATGTCATAATTTCATTTTTCTTTATGGCTGAATTATGACCCATTGTTTATACATACTCCAGTTTCCATCTCCATCTCTCTGTTTATAGATACCCACGATGAATGCATAGCTTTCTATCATGATGAGTGTAGCTGAGTCTGTATCTCTATGGAATGCTATCTTTGATTCCTTTGGGTATGGACCCAGAAGCAAATCCTGGATCACATGGCCTTTCTAGTTTCATCTTTTTTCAGAATCTACACTTATTTCTATAGTGGCTGATTTTGCTTAGCTATTTATAAGGGTTCATTTTTTCTTGAATCTTTGTCGGCAATTGTTATTGTTTGGTCTCTTAATGAGAGTTCTTCTGACATCACTAAGATGGAATTCCTACATGATTTTGTTTGCATTTTTCTGATGGCTGAGGATGCCAGTTTCTCAAATATATAGGTGTGTTCATTGTTATCATGGGGCATATTGGTATAGTCAGATATAATAATGCTGAATTGTCTGATTCCTATTTTTCTATTGTGCATAAGACAGGTAAAACTTGAATGTCATAACTCAATTAGTCTTTGGTCCTTTTATCTCTTTCAACTTCCTTTACCATTGTGAATA
Organism: Rhabdomys pumilio; assembly: GCA_030674055.1. Taxonomy (NCBI): domain Eukaryota; kingdom Metazoa; phylum Chordata; class Mammalia; order Rodentia; family Muridae; genus Rhabdomys; species Rhabdomys pumilio. Next base: position 202,800,347 of record JANHMN010000001.1, on the reverse strand, counting down.
AAAGCACACGAAAGTTTGGTGTTTGTTGCAGATTTACACACTGACTCTCTGTGCTAAGAGCTATGTGAAGACCATATGTCTTCAGTGGACCAGCAGGTTATATCTCAGGCTGAGTATCATCTCAGGAAGTGTCCAAAATTATCACCTGGGGGTTCTGGATTGTTTTGTCATCAATTGTCACCTAGATATCCATTGTCATCCCCACAGAGTCATATATTCAAGCACATTTAGTGTTTCTTAGCCATCTAAAAGGTAAGATGATACTAAGAATAACCAACACTCTCTCTTCAAAAATACAGGTCAAATAGCCTTGATTTAAGAGTTGAGAGTGTTTGTATCTTCTTAGCATGGTCTTTGGGAATGGGCCCAAGCCTAAACCTGAAGCTCATTTATGTTTGATGCACAACTTAGACACATCTGGTAAAAAGAGATGACCATGCTGGTTACTTTTATTAACTTGATAACAAACTAGAGGCACATGGAAGAAGAAACCTTAACTGAGAAAATGCCTTCATCAGATTGACTTGTGGGCACACTTGTAAGGTTATTTCTTGATTATTGATTGATATGAGAAGGCTCAGATCACTGTGAGCAGGGCTACCCCTGGACAGGTGTTTCTGGGTTATATAAGAAAGCAAGATGAACAAAGCCAGGAGGAGCAAGCCATGAAGCAGGATTTCATCATTATTTCTAGTTCGGTTCTTGCTTGGGCTCCTGCCATGGCTTCCTTTAGTGGTGGACTGTTACCAAGAAATATATGGTAAAATAAACCCTCTCCTCCACAGATAGTTGTTTGTGACTATGTGCTTATCATTGAAACAGAATGTAGGCTAGGACAGTGATCTTATTTGGTAAATTCACCACTGTTGTTACAGAGGGGGCTTTCAAGGACATCAAGTGGGGGATTTTCCAAGTGTGGCTTTTATTGCTACTCAAAAAGATTCAGAATTGGGAAAAATGGATGATAGACTTCCAGATTATAGATTTCCAATCTATATTGGCAGATGTCTGAAACAGAGACAAACATTTGGAGTTGAAGAACAGAAATCTGCTCCCAAGAGGAAAGCAGGATTCCAACTTTGAAATTCAGATAGTAGACTTGTGTATTGTGCTCTCCCTTCCTTCTTGTCTCAACTCTGGATAACATAGCCATAGCTGTCAAGGAGCTGGCAGAGAGAGGTCACTGGTTACAATCGTCTTCAAAATATGCTGCTTTATAAAAATGTAGGTCTTCGTCCTCTGTGAATAGAAATCTCCGGCAAAGATAAAGCACAAAACTCTCAAATACTGCAGCTCTCTGTGCTTGGCAGGTGCCACCGGCTAGCTGGTCACCACCAACGCTGGAGGAAGCCTGTCTCACTGACTGGGCTTTCTCTCTACTGACCTCATGCCTGTGCACAGTCCTTTGAACAGATTGTGCCAGCCTGGTGCCAGGTAAACGCCTTTCAATTTCTGTTCCTGCAGATCCCTCACTTCCTGCAGGAATGTGGGCTGTGCACACCCTTGCTTTGAAGCTCAGATACATAACACCAACCTGGGAAGATGGGAAACCTTCCAGGGTGGTTTGTATCCCCACTGAGTAGATTATAAGCTAGATCAGGCTGCAGGCTGCCCTAGTAAAGACCTGTTTATGTGAAGTCTGAAACAGCCCTGCTGACTACTGTACAACATAGTCCTGGCATGTGTGACACATACTATTGATTTGTTAGAATTCGTGAGGCTTCTTGTGTTTGGTTGGGAGTCTAGACAAGGTTATCAGTGTGCTATTTCCTGGCTTTGTCTTTCTCTGCTCCTGTGAAAATGAAGAAAGTCCAATTTCTTAGGAAAACATTTATTGATATACAAATGAACTCAATAGCAAGGGGGAGACATTCACTGAATCCACCTCAGCTTGAGCTGAGGCCAGGTTTTGGCCCATCTCCAAAGGCAAAGGATTAGCAAAGACTACTGCCTGGGTGGCATGGAATTACAGAAACCCAGGAAGGTACACTTGCTAAAGTCAGGAGGTGGCTTATGGAAGCAAAGTGACAGTGGCCAAACTCCCCAAATCAAGCTGGTTCTCAGCTCCTAGGAAATGGGCACCGAGCAGCTCTTGTCTGATTCAGAGCTCAGATCCTACACTGGGGTGGTCCGAGTGTGTTCATCCAGGCAACAGGAACATAGTTGAGTCCAAAAGGTTTGCTTCAGTAGACTGGTCCACCAAGTACACCCCATGAGCAGTGCTGAGAGTCAGGTCCTCCAGTTTAACAGAGAAGAGAACATCCATGAACGGGTAGAGGTTGGGAGCACACTATCATGGTGCATCTTGGGGGGTGGAGGATCCTGAGGACTGGATAGCCTCAGATCTGTGATTGTGCTTCCTGCACTGATTTTGGCAACATGGAGGTACCTGCCTCCAGTACTAAAGTCATTGGCACTGAGTCTTGGCTTCTCAGGAGGTTGAACCCAGCAGCTCCCCTTGGGGGAATACTGGCGCGGGAACAACATGTATCTTGAAGAGAGAGCATGAACCTTTTGTAGTAGTGTCACCTTACTTTTCAAATTAAAATGTACTTTAAAATAAGATTCAAAGATGATAGGGAGTAGTTTCCGCAGTGTTGCAAAAAGCTTCCCAACTTCTGCTGGAGCTATTCACTTGCGATTCTGGGAGTGTGACTAAATTCCTGCCCCTACTCCTCTCCAGGCCGAGCACCACTGAACCTCCAGACTGTGCTCCCTCCAACATGCACACAGACAGAGGCAGTCACCTCTAATTACCGCTTGTTTCTGTGAAATGACCCCATTGTCTGCCTGGGGTGGCTCGGATGGGAAATGACCTTGATACTGGCCCTCCGAGGCCTCCGTGGAGTTTCAAGGGTTGCACACTTCGAGTTTTACTTTCAGTATAAGTAAAGGTATGTCACTGCTTTGTGACTTACAAGGTTCCTATTTTCTCACCAAATGCCGCAAACATGGGACTTTCAGATTTTCAGATGAAGAATATAATCATGTTTTTGAACTACGGCTTTTCTCTTGCCTCCTGCTTGGGGGAGTTATGAACCACAGGAAGTCAGTTAATATATCAAAGATGTTTATTGCTTTTCTTCCTAAGGCACACGACACACTGCTTCTTAGCTTCTTATGGGAGGAATCTCAGACACAGGCTCTGGGAAGGAGGCCAACCATGAGCACTTGATTGTCACTACCAGAACACCAAGGTGCCAAGGGTGCCATTCATCACTGTCATTCTCTCTGGACTTCTGTTTAGCCTTGGTGACCTGTGGGTTAATTAAAGCAGAGCAGCATATCTTTGCCCTTTATAGACACATGAATCAGACCAACCACACACACCATCATTCAGAATAATCTTAAAATATGTGTGGATGTATGATTTCTATATATTTTGTAAATATATATATATATATATATATATATATATATATATATATATATATATATAATATAGATATGTGTGTATATATATACACATATACACATATATGTATATATATGTAATTCAAGAATGATAAAATTGAGATTTTAAAAATATATTATAAAAACTGTAACTTCATAATAAATTGGTTAATTAGTCCCACAGTTGACTGGTCATTATTAGTACCTGAATCAGAATTTACCTAATTTTTTTAAACATAAGAAACATTACTTTTATTTCACTTTTGGTTACTTATTAAGGGATGCTTTGCATTTTTTATTTCAAAAATCACCTTATTAATAGTGAGTATGTGTAGGGGGTTTGTTGTGTGTATAGAGGCAGGGACCAGGGGTATGTCGTGGCATGGGAGGGGAGATCAGAGGCCAACTTTCCGAAGTGAGTTCTCTCCTTCCACCATGGACTCTTGAAATCAAACTCAGGTCATTATGCTTGCAAAGTTGTCACTTCTACCCACAGAACAAGTTTGAAGGCCCTTACTCTCTCTCTTAAATGTGCATAGTTGTGGCATACTTGTATCTGGTTCCTGTACAAATTTGTAAATGAAACTCACGGTAACGTGAGTGCTGAGCAATAAGATGATTGCACATGGAAATACTGAGTTCTTCTCCTAGAAGGTGCAAGGTGATGCATATGGCATAAGGGGGTGCACTGTAACTTAGGTGAAGTTTGCCAGTATGTTGGGGGAATTGTTTTGGCCTTCCAGGAGCAACAAAAGAAAACAGTTTTTTATCTAGAGGTTGCAGCTATGGAATCTTAAGAACATGGATCTGATGGGGCTAGTGTCTCCCGGATTCCGGATCTGATGGGGGCTAGTGTCTCCCGGATTCCGGATCTGATGGGGCTAGTGTCTCCTGGATTCATGTGATCGGACTGTTCCACATTTTGATCTTGATTTATTTCATCAAAATGAATCTCATTGAGGTGGACCAAGCATTTAGTCAAGGTACAGATGTCATTGATCCATTGTTTGCTCAATGACGCCACAGAAAGATAAGAAGGGACAGGAGCCTTCCCCCAGGAATCTGGTTAAAACCTCTCCCCAAAGGCAAAGCAAGAATTACCAGACAATTAATGACTGGGCAAAGCCTTCTTCCTTCCCAGTTATAAGCTTAGTTTTCTAGGAATCTCACCAGAAACTGTAGAAAACCCCAGTGGCTTTGGGTTTTGCCCTATGAGATTATAATTCCACACCAGACATCTCCAGAGCCACCCTCTAATCCTGCTTATAAAAAGAGAGAGAGAGAAAAGGCAAACAGTTTCTTAGCCATCATTTGAGGCACAGCTTGAGACCCACACAAAGAGTATGGCTGGTACCTCACAGTTGCAAGCCATTCACACGCAGTCTCGTCTTTTTGAGTGCTTCATTTTCTTCTGACCCTCACACTTAGTCTCCACTAAGACATACTTATTAACATTTCCAAAATTTATACTGGCTAGTCCTAAAATTCTCTTCTACATCAAATCCCAGTTTGACCCAAGTTGAGGTCCCCAAAAGCTTTGGGGGACTCCTGGAGCTGTGCTGTGGAGTGTCTATTACTACTGACAGATCCTGGTGTACTTTTCCTTTCTAAGTCTTTCTGCTTTTTTGTACACTCAGACCTCATTCTCTACTGCCATGCATGGGACTTCTGCACTTCTCAGATGTGTCCTTCCCATGACAGCCTGACTGTTGGCTGTAAAAAGTCATGGTCTGCTAGGCCTTCCCTGGGGATGAAGTCTAACCTGGGCTGGAGAACAGAGCTTTCCATAGACTAATTTTCACTAGCTCTCTCTTATACAACACTCCTTTTTGCTAACAAAACAAAACAAAAACAAGCAAGCAAGTGAACAAACAAACAAGCAAACAACCCCCCCCCAAACCCCAAAGGAAGTGGAGAGATGGCTAGTGTTTGAGAGCATTGGATGCTCTTCCAGAGCACCTGGGTTTGATCCACAGCACTTACATGGCAGTTCACTTCTGGTCTCTTCTTTTCTTCCATGGACACAAGGCATACAAGTGACACACAAATATACATGCAGGTAAAATACCTATATAATAAAAATTAAAAGGACTTGGGATATAACTTAGTAAATATATAAATATATATTACAATATAATATATAAACATATATACACAAATACACACAAACATATAATGCTGAGCACACACAAAACTTTGGGTTTAATTCTCACTATGTTCTGGAGGTAGAGGCAGGAGGGTCAGAAGTTCAAAGTCATATTCCGCAACAGAGAGAGTTCAAGGTTATGCTAAGACACAGAGTGATACCCTGTTTCAAAAGAATGTGCACACGTGCGCACGCGCACACACAAACCTGTCTATCATCTATCTATCTATCTATCTATCTATCTATCTATCTATCTATCTATGATCTACTTATCTATAGTACGTAGTGTGTCTGGGCATAGCTCAGTGGTGGAACACTTGTCTAGCAGGTACAACGCTCCAGCACTTCAACAGCTGTGTCGTGAAAGTTAAAGATAACTACATTCACCATATAAAGACTGAACTGATGTTATTTTTCTGTATTTTCTGTAAATACACCTAAATATTCACATCCATTTCTTTATTATCTTAATTTTTTATAAACTCAATCTTCTTTTTGATAATCTATTTATATATTTTTGAATGGGCCAACAATTAGAGAAATTAATTTATGGAAATTGGTAGCAGAGAATAAATAAGCACATTGTCACTCTGACATATTTTATCTAAATATAAAATATGAGTTCTCATGTCACTTTAAATGTCTTTAGAAAACTGTGGTGATTTTCTATTTTCTTTTCTTTCACTGAAAATAAATTTTCCCACATAATATAATATATTCTGATTTCAGCTTCCTTTCCACAAACTCCTCCCATGTCCTCTCTACATATTCCACCATCAAGAACAACTCCTTTCCAATTCTCCTTAGAAAACAAACTGAAATTTAATGAATTAAAATAAAATAAAATAAAATAAGACAGAACAAAACCAGATATCAGAACAGGACAAAACAAACACAGAGAAGGAAAAGAGCCCAAGAACAAGAAACATATAGATGCAGAGACCCAAGCATTTACATACTCAGAAATTCCCTAAAACCACAAAAACTAGAAGCCACACTATATGAAAAGAGGACCTATAAGGTAAAAACAAAAGTGAAAGATAAAAAAAGAAAATTCAAAAAGAAAGAAAAGGAAGGAAACACATAGAAAAAGCTGTGGCCCGACATTATGAGATAGAGAACCTCCAAAGGTGCTGTTGAGTTTCTTTTCTGCTGTCTGTCTACTGCTGGGCACAGAGTGTCGCTTAACAGTAGTTTCTTCCTCCAGTGAGACTCCTTAGAGAAAAGAACTTTTCATTTGCATGTGGTTATGAGTTGGAGATGGCATCTGTGTTAGGATTGAGGGCATGTACCTGTGCCTACTTCCCCTCTCAGTGGTTGGACCTCATCTGGCGCAGACCCCCTGCAGACCTGTGCAATGTGCCTCAGTGTCTGTGAGTTCATATGTTCATTGTCTTTCCTATTGTCTTTAGAGGGCTCTGCTTCGTTGGCATCCTCAATCCCTGATACATTCTCTTCACCTCATCTTTTACAGGGTTTTCTGAACCTTAGGTGAAGAATTGGATGGAAACATCCCATCTGGCGCTGGATGTTCCAAGGTTTCTCACTCTCTGCATGATGTCTGGCTGCGGGTCTCTGTTTATTCTCATCTGCTTCAGAGAAAGCTTCTCTGATGAAGGTTGAACAAGGTACTAATCTATTACTTTAGCAAAATGTCATTAGAAGTCATGCTATTGCTACTTGTTTCTGTTTGTTTGTTCGTTTGTTTTTAGAACAGTAACATCTGGTTTTACTCTAGGTTCCAAGGCTATTCGGCCCCAGGATCTTGGTCACTCAGGCAGAGACAGGTATGTGTTCCATCTCACAGAGTGGTCCTTAAGTAAAGTTAGACATTGGTTGGTTCCTCCCATGTTGAGAGCTTTTGGTGCCACTTCTAGGAATCTGACATTTGTCACTGGGCTTGGACAAGGAAGTAGGCTCAGATAAGAATATTAGAAACCGTGACCGTGGGGCTTTGCTTACTACTTTGCTTAATTATTATTGTGTGTCCTTCTTGTTTACTACAACACTTGATTACTTTGTCTTTGATCTAAGAACCAACCATGTTTTTTTTTTTTTTTTTTTTTACCTAGAATGATATAAAAGCAGGCTGGAGAAAAACTAAATCTGCTTCAGCCTCAGTACAGGCTGGAGTCATGTTATAATTTTGTCTGTTTTTCATTTTCAGTCCTCCCTCCCTCCCTTGAGACCCTGTTGACTGACTGAGCTTGGCTTGGTCACTCCCACAGCTTTATTAGAACATTGCACTAGCATGTCTTGCAGAAAGGACACGTTTCTCCTTTGCTAGCATACAGAATAGACTGAAGTGCCAAGAACACTGACCCATAAGGGTAAAGTTGGCACCAGCTCTATTTCTCCATGTTCAATGATTTGTGTAAGTTTTTTTGTTTGTTTGTTTGTTTATTTGTTTGTTTCAAAATTGAGGCACTGCTGTCAGTTTGTGGAGAACAACCTATATTTTTGGCAATAGCATGTATTGTTTGGGGGCTCCCAAAGGGCTCCTTTGGCCAACAACTTAATTACATAAAACTTATTCCCAGTACTAGAAACTTGATTTGATAACAAGAGTTGTCCAGTTGGGCTGCATCTCCCACATTATTTGGAGATTTCATTGAGTTTCCTTTCAGATACATAGATTCTTTCAGAAACTTCTGCTGTGCTCCATTCCATATTTTCACTCACATGGCACTCAGTTTTAGCTGTATCTTCCTACTTTCTGTCCCTCACCCCCTCTTCACTTCCTTTCTCCACTTTATCACCCTGTGCCAGTCCCTGACATCCATCCACAACTATCTATCCTATTTCCCTTTCCCATTGAAGTCTATCTGCCCCACCCCAGTCTCTTACTCTATACTTAACATGAGTGGCTCTGCTGACTGTAGCTGGGTTATCATTCATTTAGCAGCTAATATCCACATAAAAATAAAATTACACCATAGTTGTCTTTCTGGATTACATCATTCAGGATGATTTCCCCCTCCCTACTTCCATCTACTTATTTGCAAATTTTATGATTTATTTTTGAGTGGCTGAGTAATATTTCATTGTGTAAAACTACCACTTTTTTTTTTAAATCCAGTCATCTGTTGAGGGACATCTAGGTTGTTTCCAATTTTTGACTGTTAAGAATAGAGCAGCAATGAATATGGATAAACAAGTGTCTGTGTTGTAGGACGCATCTTCCTTTGGGTATATGCCCAAGAGTGGTGTTGCTGGAGCTTAGTGAAGGCCAACCACCATCTTCCTGGGGAAGGATAACACTCATGTTGCACAAAGTGACTACAAGTTTGCATTCCCATAGCACTGGATGAATGTGCCTCTTACTTATCCTCAGCTGCGTGAGCTGTCTGTCACTTTGCTGTATTGATCTTAGCCATTCTGTTGAATGTAAAATGAAATCTCAGAGTAGTTTTAATCTTCATTGCCCTGATGACTGAGAATGTTGAACTTTTCTCTAAGTGTTTCTTAGCCATTTAAGATTCCTCTTTTGAGAACATTCTATTTAGATCTATACCCGACTTTTAAGTGGAGTTTTTTGTTCTCTTGATATCTTGATATCTTTTTGAAAAGTTCTTCATATATTTTGGATATAAGACATCTATTGAATATGTAGTTGGAAAAATCTTTCTATTCTGTAGGGTGCCCTTTTGTCCTTTGTCATATTGATGGTGCCCTTTGCCATGCAGAAGCTTTTCAGTTTTATAAGGTCCCATTTTTAAATTGTTGTTCTGAGTGCCAGAGCTATGGTTGTTCCATTCAAGTTGTCTCCTGGGCCAGTGAGTTCAGGACTTATTCTCACTTTCTTTTCCCTCAGGTTCAGTGCATCTGGTGTTGTGTTGATGCTTTTGATTTATTTGGACTTGAGTTTTACACAGGATCTATTTGTATTTTTCTATGCAGCTGTCCAGTTTGACCAGCACCATTTGTTGAAGGTGCTGTCTTTTCACCAGTGTGTATTTCTGGCTTCTTTATCAAGTGTCTATAGGTGTCTGGATTGTCTGGGTCTTCAATTAGATTCTATTAATCTACATCTCTAATTTTTTTAGTACCATACTAACTATATTTCTGTAATACAATTTGAGGTCGGGAATGGTGATACCTCCTACAGTTCTTACATTTTTCAGGGTTGTTTTCACATGTGTGTGTGCATGCGTGCGTGCGTGCGTGCGTGCGTGTGTGTGTGTGTGTGTGTGTGTGTGTATGTTTCCATAAGAAGTTCAAAATTGTTCTTTCAAGATCTATGAAGATTTGTGTTAAAGTTTTTGTGGGGATTGCATTGAATCTGTAGATTTGCTTTTTTTTTCTCTCCACCCCTAGGTGTGTGTGTGTATATATATATATATATATATATATATATATATATATATATATATA
>JANHMN010000001.1:202774070-202787285 GCA_030674055.1 Rhabdomys pumilio | reverse complement strand
CACACACACACACACACACACACACACACACACACACACACACACACTATATGTAAAGAAAAATTAAATCGTGAAAACTGAAGGTAAATGAGTGGAACTAGGAAAGACTACATTGGGTGAGTTAGCTAAGACCCAGAAAGACAAACATCATTCTCTCTCATTGGAGACTCCTAGCTCCAGATCCTCAGATGTTAGTACATAGCCTAGTGCTATAGAAACCAGGAAAGTAGAATGGGATGGGGGTTGTCTAGCAATAAAGGCATATAGCAGGATACAAGTGATCATAACCTCAGGCTTTCCCACCCATGCCCTAATTCCCAAAATAATGAGTCTGAATTATTATTTATTTATGAATAAATTATTTTTTCATGATTTTTATTTATGAATAAATACCTAGGCTATAGGCTTTGGCTTGTTTTCAGACTAGCTCATAACTTAACATGTTTATTCTATTCTATGAGTGCCACATGGCTGGTTACCTCTTCTGAGTTTTATATGTCTGTCTCCTCAAAGCTCAGGGTGAATCTATTCCCAATTCTGAGTCTATCCCCAAGTTCCTCTCTCTTTACCAGAATTCCCACTTCCTATTTCCTGCCTCAGCTGATGGGACATCAGCTTTTTATTGACAGGTGATGCTTCCATATAACACACAAGAGATTCTCTCTACAAGTGATCTCATCAGAAAAGTGGGAAAGGGTGTGCTTTTTACAGAGAAGGAGGGTAATCCAGAAGAATTGGGGGATAAAGCAATGGTTTGAAGAAGCCACAAGAAATCATGCTATTAACTACTTACTTAAAATTAAGAAGACCTATAATATACATAATTTCTTGTATATTATATACATATATGGTTTTAATGAACTTTTCCCATGATGCTCCAGCCAAGAGCCAAAGACCATCTAACATAAGCTGTAATACTAGAAAAAAAAACCCTTTTGAGTTCTTGACCAGAGCTACCCAAGACACACACACCACCCTAAAAAAAACCCCAGAGATGCTTGCTTTTGCTCTTGCTTATGCCCCAGAGATATAAGACAAGTTTCTATTGCTCAAGACTATGCACTTCAAAAACAGGGTCCATAGACCCTGAGATGGAACTGAGATGGAGCTGTCCCCTCTCTGAGGACTAGTTTTCATGGTACCATGCAAGCTTCCAAAGGAAGGAAGTGGTACACATACTTCTGTGGTAACTAACAGCTCTCTAGTGGGACCTAAGATCCACTTCTCATAGGGAAACCATGTCTAGTACTGGAACTGTAGTTAACTACTCAATACGAGTGAAATCAAGGATATTGGAGGAAAATCTATAGCCATTAATTTATTAAACTAGCATAATTTCTCACAATCTATAAACATTTGCTTATATACCCACAGATAACTGTAGTTTTCACTTCTCATTAGGGAAACTTCTTTCTTTCTTTCTTTCTTTCTTTCTTTCTTTCTTTCTTTCGTTCTTTCTTTCTTTTTTTTACAACAGACAGACTATAGAAAACCATGATCAACCAGAGTGCAGAGCTGTGTCTCCAGTGGATAAATCTACAAAACATTCTCACACCCTAGGCTCAGGGAACATTGAGGAAGAGGTACCAGAAAGTTCCAAGAGTCAGAGTGTCAGGGAGTTTACTAGGTAACTGAGTTTCTAATAATAACAGAAGCCACACCCATAAATTACCCACATGATTGCTTAAATGTGAGCTGAGCAAAGGGTGACACCAAGGACATGGCAAAATGGACAGGAAGAATCCAAAGACCTCACCCCTAAATACTTACAGGCAACTGAGGAAAGCTATGCACAGAGAGCTGGTCTTTCCTATAGAAAAGCATACCAAATGGTTTTCTAGTGCCAAATAGTCAGCCCTGAAAACACACATACAAGTATAGACCAAGCAGGTTATATTTAGGGACATGTGTGTATGTATGTATGTATGTATGTATGTATGTATGTATGTATGTATGTATATACACATGCATTTGCTTTTTACTGGGGCTTGGATTGCTTCCATGTTTTCTACTCCTGTATTACATTTCTGTGAACATTTTAGCACATGTTTTGCAGGGTTGGATGTTTTCATCTCTCCTGTTTTTCAAAGTTATTTTAGCAGTTAAAAGTCTGATAGTCAATGTATAAGAATTCCAAGTTTTCCAGGTCCTCAACAATTGTCCTTTTTCTTTCAGCATCCTTATGTGTGTGAAGTGGAGTCTTTCTGTGGTTTTGATTATGTGTCCATAATGACTAGTGTTGGAGAATTTTTCTCTGGCCGTACAGACATCATCTTTGGAAGAGGACTATTAGAATTCTTTGCTTACTTTGAAGTTGAGGGTTTTCTTTTTCTTTTAAAACCTATTTATGGTTGTGTTTTTAATCTCTCCTTATATTCTGATTGCCTCAGATCTCCTCATTATTAAATTTATTTTCTCCAAGATCAGTTTTGCTCATGTCTTATGTGTTGATATTTTCTTCTCTGTGCAGTTTTGTTGTTTAGACACACTCTTTCTTTTCATGGAATTATATTTTCTTAATATCCCATGTAGAAAGTGAATTTTTCTATGATTTTTTATGAGTAAAACTTTCATAATATAAAATATTTTTGAGAACACAATTAGCAACCATCAATATTGTCTATTCTCATTAAGTTTACTTTGCTTGAAAGTAGTTATTTGACAAGTTCGTGGTGTTCTTTCTCAACTTGGTTCAAAATACTCTATTAATGATTAATGTCTTCTGGAGTTCAAAGTATGAACTTGGCTCTTGTTCTAATTCTAGGTCAGATGAATTATGATCTATGCTTATTTCTTTAAAAAATTTCCAATATATTTTGGGGTGGATACTGGGCATAAGTAAAAATGTGTTATTCTGCCCTTTCTCTCCAAACCTGCTAATATTTCAAATTGAGCAAAATATATTAGGATACCACCATGTAGAAATCATTACAGATTTAGTCAAAAGTGAAAAAAAAGTTGACACCTTCAACTTTCTTTAGAAACTAGGTTGTTTTCGGAAATTCAGCAAATCTTCTGGAGTCACTGGCATGCAAGAGTAAGCCAAAGCCAACCAAAGAGTTCACCTCTTACTCAGTCCAGGCCCCAGGCTCTTAATGACTGCTGTCAAAACTCTGCCATTGATTATAAAATCTCAAAATAAAGCATTCAAGGCAAGTTCACAATGGCTTTATTCTGGTAATGCTACCCTCTCACCTCTGATGAAGTGCTGGTTTTCCATTTGGGACTATCGCATATGTATGGGTTCAAGTGTTAACCCAATGACATAGAGTCAGCTCGAGTGGTGGGAGTCCAAAGATCAAGTTCTTTAATCCTCCAGCCAAGCTTCTAACCACCAAACCACACTACCATTCTCTCTAATTACCTGTTAGGTAATAGGTATAAAAATATGTCTTTGAGGTGATGAGATAAAATTAGAAGCTAGGTGATTAGCTTGGTCTTAATATCTGTCTTAGCCACTAAAACAAACAAACAAACAAACAAACAAACAAACAAACAAACAAAAAAGCTGCAAGGAACAATTGGGCCCAAAGGATTCTTTGGGAAAATAGAAAAAGTGGATGGAGTCTCTGAGTAAATTCACACTGTGAAAGCAAACAGGCATTTAGGTATTTTCCTAAGACCCCGTCCCCCACCAAAGTAGACAGTTTCAAAAGCTTACTGGAGACATGCTATCACCCAGAAGAGGCTGGGATTCTGTATTTTTTTTCTCTCTTTTTAATTTAAGGGGGCACTTTTCAAAATCTTTTGCAATTTTATCATCAAGGGCTTTATTTATGTTATTTGATTTTGTTAATTTGAAGTGTAGAATACATAAGAAAGTAGGATTTAAAAATATTTCTCTCAAACCATTTTATTATCTACTAGCAATAAGCTTCAGCAATGAAAACAGGAACATTGCGATGGGATGGGTTATTAGAAACACAGGGTGGGGTGGGTTATTACAAACACAGGGAGCCTTGGGCCATAGTAACTTCCGCCATTGCTATCATGGGCAAGGAACGCCTGAGCAGCCGTGTAAGGTTGATCACAGCACTTGCTTATAGAGCTGACTCAGGTAGGCACTTAATAAACCTTGGCTTTGGTATCTGTAAGAAGGATTATGGACCCGTGTCTTATCTATTTTATCAAGATTATAAAAAGGAAGCACTGAGGATGTCGGAAAACAACCTCGAGAATTTAACATTCTCTTAATGACTATATTTTGAAGTAAAACTTCTTAAGGGAAACAAAGAAAAAAATACGTGTCATATTTTTCCCCTTCTTTTGAAGGCAAAGCACACTGGATTTAGCTAACTGGCATGCTTCTTTATCCCACTAGAGGGTGGTCCTGTCACCTGCATGGTACAGAACACAGGATGTGGGAAAGCACTCGGAACGGGAAGCACATGTGCTGTGTTTTATCTCCTGTGACTCTGCCACGTTCTGACCCTATTAGCTTTCCTCCCATCCTTCGCCTCTCATACCTTCACTTTTCCAGCCTTTCTTTTGTGGCGACGGCTCTCTATGAGGCTAGTATGTGGGATGCACACACAGCTGTAAAAGTGAGTCTACAGGAATTTAATGGTGCGTAGCTTAAACTTCAACATGGTATGGTTCTTAGTTCCAGATAAATATGACGCCCCAGGTCAGTACATTAATGGATGTGCCTGTGTCGTTACCATCGGCAAGGCATAAGATCACATTTCAAAAACACAAAGGAGAAACGTAAGAATCTATAAAGGAATGGAGATGGCTTTGAATTGTAGAGACCAAATTATAGAATTTTTGTGGTTTTAGAATTGTCGTTTTATTACTTCAAAATGGATTCAAGTAAGTTCTAATAAAGACACAGTGAGAGAACTTGGAATTAACAGCCTCTTCCAACCACACACTCACAACTTCAGTACAAACCAGACCAAAGGAGGAGAAAGAACCCCCTGGCTTTGTTGCCTACAGTCTGGAGACGGCTTCGAGACCACAGAATAAAGGGGGAACTCAAACAGAGTGTGGTGTTCTGTCTGGGCAGGGAGAGCAAACTGCAAATCCAGGGAGGCTCCACTCTTACAGCATACAGGAAGGGGTATGGCAAAGAAAATAGTCACGATGGAAGATCCCAGAGGCTCCAGAGAGGGAATCCTGAATATCTAACTGAGTGATAACTTCCAACAGACACAAAAGAACTCTTAGGAATATCCTCAGTGTTCAAACAAAGTTAAAAGCAGTTTCTGATTTCACCAGGGTGTTAGTGCACTGTGTCATGGGACAAGGGCAGACTTCTTTAGAGTCTGATGCTTCACCTGTGTATCTAAATTAGTTATAGACTGAGGTCTTCTCCAGTCCCGACCCAAAAAGAAAATCTTAAATTCTGGTTCTAATTAATTTATTTACATGCTACGAAAAAAAAAAATACTATTTGAGAGAATACAACAAAATCTAACAAGCATCACAGGACAGCCATAATCACTACCATTTGATGAAATACTACAGAGGAAGGTCTGACTAATAACGAGGAGAGAAGCCAGTCATTAGAGACAGATGGTGAGCCACTTTCACAACTGTTCTTGATCTCAGAATCAGGAACTGAGTGATAGGAAAGAAGAACATGGCCATGAGAAAACCAAAAGGCTTGAGAAGAAGCCTTATGGAACCAAGAGGTGAAAACACAACACCAGAAACAAGAATTCCTTCAGCTGAGTTATCAGAAACTTGATACTTTGTTTATAGACTTAAAGATGAGTGACCATAGCGATAAAAATTAGAAATAGTTGAAAATGCAAGATGGATGAAATAAAGACTAAAAAGTTAAAAGAATAACAAACAAGCAGAACTCCCGGTGAGAGATCACATGATCCGCAGCTGCAGCTCTAGAATGGCGGGGCTAGAAGCAGATTGGTACTCGAGGAATTAAAGTGCACGGAAAATTTTTTCTTAACATTTTCTGTTTAGTGGAAAGTTGCTTTTTACATATGACTTAAAACATTTTTGTCAACATTAAGACATATGAAGAAAGTTAAATAAATAGCCCCATTACAAGTGGAGGCAATATAAAATAAATAAAACCTTGTGAGCAAATGACATTTTTATGTGGCACTGTAGATCCATATAGTCTACAGTGATGTTCATATTGGACTGTGAGTCTAGAGTTATAGTGGCTTCTGCACAAAAGCGAGGAAATTATGGCATGTAAACCAATCAGTTTTATGCTATGAATAATAAAGAAAATTTGTATTCATGGCTGTGTTTATTTTACAAAATCTATAGGAGAAGAGAAGAATTTATTTCTAAACAAGGAATTGAGTCCCATAGTAACAAGTCTCAGCAAGTGCAGGTTGATCTGAGAAGGCCATGCAGAACCTCTGCAAGGAGGAACCATGCGCCTCAGCCAGAACTTCCCAACGACTGTGTTCAGAAACCTGGAAAATGCCCAGAGATAGACCATACTCCAGAATTTTTATTATAAGCAATTGTAGTAGTGAAATCCCCCTTTCTAAAATAGTTCTTATGTTCATACAAGTATAGCCATTTTTATGTCTTAAATTTTGCCACGTGTTTTGAACAAAATCCAAAAGTCACAGTCATTTCCTCAAATACTCTGACCTTGTAAGGTTGTCAGGGCCTATTGAGTGGATTTCTACTATGATTTTTAAAGTAATTTTCAGTGTTTTATTTTTTATCAATTTTAGAATAGCTCTAAATAGCTGATTGAATTAACTGAGTTTTCTGGTGTAGCTGTGATCTGAAGGGTAAAGAGATGCGGTCTTTGTAGGTTTTCTTTTTATATCGGATGACTCAAATCTTCTATTCTTACTGAAAGAAAAAGGGAAATGGAAGAAAGTTTAAGTTAAAAGCATCCAAACTTTCTTAAATAGAGATCATTGATGAGGAAAGAGTAACAATAAAAAAAAAATCAAGAGGGCAGAGAGAGAGAGCACTAGTGAGAATTCAAAATTAGAATTACACAAACTAATTTCTACTGATTTTCTTCTGCGTCATCTGCTTGTAAACTTTAAAAAATCCAGTAAGCATAAATCTGTATTTTATTTGCCACAGCTTTAAATTTATTGTAAGAAAAATCTGTAGCATAAAACAATTACAGGGTAGAGGGAGAGATGTCCCAGTGGTTAAGAGCTTTTACAAAGAACCTAGATGTCTTCCCAGTACCCACATGGTGGCTCACAACCATCTGTAGCTCCAGCTTCAGTGTCCTCTTCTGGCCTCCTCTGGTACTGCATGCATCTGGTAAACATACAGACATGCAAAAGACATATACATAAGATAAAAATGAATAAATCTTTAAAAAAATAAACTCATCAGACACGTATAACTGATAGAGCACATAAAAATTAAAATGAAGGTGTAAAATAGCTTAAAAGAAAGAACATGTGAATTAGCATTGCTTCAAAGGTCCTATACTCTATGTGAATGTATGTGCTGTATGCCCAAGGGAAACTAATCCAAAACCCCAGAGGAATAGGATATGTAATTAGTAGGGAAAACAATAGTAATTTTAAAGGTATTTACTTTAAGAGTGAAACATAAAGGCAAAATAACGAAACTAGATAGGCATGTGGGCACAGACTTGTAACATTTACGACTCTACTACCCTAGAGTCAAAGGAAGGGAGACTGCAAGATTAAAACCACCATGGGCTACATAGGAGCTCTAGACAACCCTGGCTATATGTAGAACCCTGTCTCAGAAAACCAAGGGTAAGAATGTAACTCAGTGGTGGAGCACCTGCTTAGCATTCACAAAGACTCGGGTTCGATTTCTAGAATTAAAATGAATCTGTAATTTAATTTATTGTGAATTTACTATGTATGAAATGAAACTGAATTGTTACGTGAGTGACATTAACAAGATTAGCTATGTACTCTCCCAGAAATCAACTAAATATAAACAAGACTTCACTAAGGTTGAGTGTTCAATAGTTGAGTGAGCTTAAGTACTTGGCAAAATGAAGCTTCTGCAGCTAGGCTGATAACAGAACATGCAGCTTTGAGAATAAGATGTGTTACATATGTCACAATGGATAGAAGTAGCCATTTCTCAATGACTGTGGGCATAGTTCATGGAGTACACAGCAGTCCTAAATTTGCATTTACAATGTTGATTGAAAACTAGGACAGAGGTTAGGGGAGGGACTTGCTCACAAATGGATGACTTGGAAGAGACCCAGTAAATTTAGTCATGAATTGTCCTACAATTTGAATATTGATGTGGTCAGATGCATTTTGTCAAAACTCATGAACTGTCTCCTCTTAGTACATAATCTTTGTGAAAGGCTCAAAACCAAGGGAAACAAAGACACCAGCAAGCCCACCAGCATTCCAGGGGGGCTCTTACAAGGATTGTATTCTCAAGGAGGCAGTTGGGAGCCATGTTGGAATGCTGTCCGTCTTATGACATCAGCCTTTATCAACCCTGGAGCCGACTTGACTTGCATTTTCAACTATCGCATCTTTTCTTGCTCTCCTGACTTCTGTTGACTTCCTTCCGGGCGTTTTCATCACGCCCCACTGCGTCTCATCTTCTGTGTCTGTGTACTTCTTTTTTTCCTAACATGTCCTGCACTCTGAGCATTATTTCTCACAGATGTCTGCCCCACAGTTCTCGTCTTCACTGTGTCTACTCTGCTATCACACATATTGGCACAACTGTACATTTCAGTTATTTTAAATTAGTATGAGCAAGAAATCAAGAACCCAGTCTACACACAGTCATTTATATCTTGTAACTCTGTTGTTCTCTTTCAATTTATTTTTGATGCTTGAAGTTTTTATTTCATTTAGGTGTATGCATGTTTGTTTGAGTTTATGTGCATTGTCTACCTGCAGGAGCCACAAGAGGCCAGAAAAGGGCACCAGATGCCCTAGAACTGAAGTTGCAGGTGCTTGCGAACCACTGCAAGAGCAGTAAGTGCTCACAGCCACTGAGCCATTTCTTCAGCCCCAGTACATTAAGATTTAAAATTTCCATTGAATCATAGTAGTATTAGTCATTTTTTTTTTGTGATAGTAATTTTCTCTTCTCTTACTATAATGATTTTTAAAAACCAAATACTGTATATTTTGGAAAAAAAATTCAGAGACCTTCCACAGCTATGTTCTTGAATTTGTGAATTCAAGGATGGAAGTCAGTCTATGTAGACATGGGACACTGCCAGTTTGTCCTTAGCCCTTAGGATAGACTCATGTAGACTCCAGATGTCATCAGAGATATTTCTCACAATTAACCATGTTTTGGGAATGAGGGTTCTACAACTTGTTCATGGCTCTATTTCTTTTTATGAAAAATAGATTGAGAAATAATTCATGCATCACTGACTACTTAATATATACTCTGCAATGAGTCTTTATAGTGTTTATATCAGAGAAACTATATAAAAATTGAAGATACAGAACCACCAGTGCCCCCAGCCTCTCCTGTCCTCCTTGGCAGCCACTGCCTCCAAGATTTGTATGGATTAGCTGGCATTTTCTAGAGTCAGTTCTTGCTCATTTCATAGTTGATGTTAGTCCTTTGGGGGGAAAAAGGCCATTATAAGAACTCCCCATATTCTCCTCCCTCCCTCCTTCCCTCCCTCCCTACCTCCTTCTCTCCCTTCCTCTCTCCCTCCCTTTTTCCCTCCCTGCCTCCCTCCCTCTTTTCTTTATTTTTTTCTTAGAAATCTATTGCCCTTTGGCCTGCATCAGATCTCTACCTGTGCTCTCTCTGTTTTGTCTCATTTGGGTTTTAGAGAAACTCATGTGTTTGAGTTGGATGGTGGTATCCTCCAGGGGACTTATATCCATAAACATGTTAGGAGAAGAAGTTTCTCTAAAATCTGTTTTGCTTGTTGGCTCTCAGACCTTGTTTTCTGTTTGCCATTTTTCTGTTTAATAACAGAATGTGTGATGTCAGCTAGGCCCTTTTATATTTATAATTATACCATACATCATATATGTACATGAAATTTTATTTGTGGGTATTCTATCTCATGGTTGCAATGAAACTCTTACCATTATTAATGTTTTCTCTTTTTCTTCAATGATATTTTTTAAGTTTTATTACATTCATTTATTTGTGTGTATGAGTGTGTGTGATAGTATGTATGTGAAGTTTATAGGACAACCTGCTGGAGTCAATTCTCACTTTCCACCAAGAATTAAATTCATGTCAAATTGGTGGCAAATGCCTTTACCAACTGAGCCATCTCATTAGTCCCTTTAACAGCACAATACAGTTTAAAGTTTTACTGTATTATTTTTAATTATGTATATGTGTATGTGTGCATATGCATCTGTGTAGAATTATGTGCACGTGAGTGCAATGCCTATGGAGGCCAAAAGAGGGCATCATCCCGGAGCTGAAGTTACAGGTAGTGCTGGGAACGAAACTCCAATCCTCCGTAAGAACAGTACACACTCTTAGTCACTGAACTCTCTCTACTCATCTCTCTAGCCCTATCCTTTAGTGATCTTTTGGCTAGTTCCTACCTCCCCCTTCATGTTTTACTGCATGACTTATAATGTGGAGTTGTAGTGTCTTTTGGTTGTTTGACGTCTCAAAGCTCAAGATTCCAATGCTTTTTGCTCTCATCACACAGCTGATGCTGTACCACATCTATTTCTCTGACTCCCACCTGCTAAGTTTCACCCTGATCCCTGTGGTGTCTGTTGGTCTCTCGTGGTTAGGAGGATGTGGGTAGGGTTCTCCTTTTGTCTGTGAGCTCCTGCTCTGTGGTTCTTTCATACGAAGCCATTCTTCTGGACTCATGCTCTGTGTCTGCTGTATTAAGCTGTCGAATTTCTCTGTCTGCTTTATGTGCCATGAAGTACAGCAGAATAGACTGGGTTAAACTGAAGAAAACAGTTATTAGCCTTATACCTCTTCCAGAGATTGATTTCCTTTCTGGTGTCTTTCTGCCTGTGTGCTGGGCCCTTGGGCACCTTGCCTAAGCCCCAGTGATTTCTTGACAGTTAGGAAGTTAGGCAGATTTGGTACTCAGATTTCGTGTCTTTGTCCTTCTGAAGTTCTTTGGCTGTTAAACTCTACCTTACCCGACATTTCAACATTTTGGAAAGTTTAACCTTTGACATCCCACACTTTGACCAGTTCATGCCATGGCTTTTCCATTGTTAACATCCTCTTAAAATTTTTACAATCATTTTATTCATTTCATGTGCTAATGTCTCACCTGTATAATGCTTGCTACCAGAAGAGGTAAAAAGAAGTAGATTGTGGACACTTCAAAACCACCTTGTGGGTCCTGGGAATCAAACTTGGATCCTCTGCAATAGCAACAAGTGCTCTTAAATACCAAGCCATCTCTCCAGCTCCTCCACTACTTTCTTTAGGAGCTTCCAAATAGGATTCTAAGCACCTAACACCAGAAGTTACAAGGGCTTGTCTCCTCATTCCTGCTCTCTTCTTGAAAACATGATTTCCTGCACTTTCTAAATACTCTGGAAGGTTCTTGTCTCTTTAAGTAATTAAAAGTGTGTGTGTGTGTGTGTGTGTGTGTGTGTGCCACAGGATCACTTTATTCTGCTAGCTAGAAGCATTTTCCTTTGCCTGTGTTACTACTCAGTGCTAAAATTTTCCTTTACATATGTTTTTTTATTGCCATATTTATTTCTTTTAGTGAAGATAAGCCTGTTAGATGCCTGGTTTTCTTCTGTCAGCTAAGGTAACTGTGCCTTTCAAGACATTTGTTTGCTTTGTCCCAGTCGTCAAGTTTGCTGACATAAATGTTTCTGATATTAATAATTCACTTCAGCTCTTCTATTTTCCTGGTTGGCTGCATTGGTTTTTATTGGCTCTTTCCAGAAATGTCTCTTGTTTCCCTGTTATATTGATGTCAGGTTTATAAAGTCTTTATTTTTGCTCATGTTATTGCACTTCTAAGTCCTGAAGGTAAAAGTGCCCATCTTGATGACAGATCTTTGCATTTAGGATCATACTTTGCAGCATCACACAGGGTTTTGCTAATTTTGCTAATTTTTTAGTTTGTATGTGTTGTATGTGTTGTGTACACTGGGGTCATGCATATGAATCTGCAGGTGTATGCACCCATGTGCAAACATGTGGAGGATAGAGGAAGGAGTCACATGTCTTCCTCTATTGCTCTCCCTGCCTTATTGCCTTGAGATAGATAGTGTCTTTCACTGAACCCATAGTTCATAGTTCACGTTTGGCTGAATCCATGGTGATCTCTATTCATCAATGCCAAAGTGGCTGGAATGAAGAGCTATGCCTGACTTTAACATGGATGCTGGAGAATAAAATCAGGTTCTCATACTAATTAATGAGTCATTTCTTCAGCTCAGGCTGTTTCTTATTATACATATGAGCAACTAAAAAAGGTTTTCCTTCATTTCCAAACAATTTTGAATGTATCTGTACCATTTCTATCATTTGACTCTTAATTTTATCCAATTTTCATCATAGAATATCAGCTGTGTGATTTGGATTCATTTCCATGTATTGAGAATTGATGGTGTGCGCTCATTGTTGGTCTATCTTGATGAATCTTCCTGTGCCCTTGAATATAGTTGGTGGTGCGCTGTGTTCCAGGTTGCTGAATCAATCAGTGTGTAATTGTGTGCAGTGATGTGTGTGCATGTGGAGGCCCAAGACTGACATCAAGGGTGGTTTTAGCTTATTCATTGAGGTAGGTTGGGTTGACATTGAACCTAGAACTCACTTATATGGCTAGTCTAGCTGGGCAGCTTGCTTGCTCTAATGATTCCCAGACTCTTCTTTCTTGGTGTAGGAATTATGGGCAGGAGTTCATGATCACTTGGAATTTATGTAGGTTCTGGAGATAGGAACTCTGATTCTCACACTGTAACAAGCACTTTATACACTGAAGAATCTCCCAGCCTTGGTCTCTGCTTGTTTTAACTACAATTTTCAACTATTTACGTTTAATGCATACAGTTAAGTTTAAATTTACCATGTTGCCACTAGTTCACCACTGGCACCCTTATTCATTCATTCTCCCCTCCCCCATTTTTTTTTCCTTTGAAAAATTTTAGCATTCCTTCTTATTAACTTGTTGGTAGTCTTTCTTCATTTAATATTATGCCCATCATATAGAAAAGCTTCTTCAAAGTACACAGTAACCACATCATAATATCACATGTATTTTTAAGAGTCAACTACCACTTAAAATTTTGTAGTAATTATTGGTTTTTATGGTTCTCTCTCTCTCTCTCTCTCTCTCTCTCTCTCTCTCTCTCTCTCTCT
>JANHMN010000001.1:202734999-202762347 GCA_030674055.1 Rhabdomys pumilio | reverse complement strand
CAGCAGCAGCAGCAGCAGCAGCAGCAGCAGCAGCAGCAGCAGCAGCAGCAGCAGCAGCAGCATCCATTCAATAGTGTAATCAATAGTGATGCTAATGGATGGTAGGACCAGATAGTAACAAGTTTTAACCTTCCCATAATTTTCTCTAAAAGGCAAAAGCTATGAAACACTGTATTGTATTGTATTGTATTGTATTGTATTGTATTGTACTGTACTGTACTGTACTGTATTGTATTGTATTGTATTGTATTGTATTGACAAGACTTCTATCAATAAAGATTTAGTGACTGTAATTCCATCATTCTGAAGGCCTAGGCAAGACAATTATGAGTTCAAGGCCAACCTAGGCTATATAGAGAGCACCAGGAAAGCCTGGCCTATCAGACCTTGTTTCTATAAGCTAATAACTCAGTGTTCACTAGCTACCTAGTTAGACAGACAGACAGATGCATGGTGGCAAAAGAAAAGAAAAGAAATGAGAAGAAGAGAAAAGAAAAGAAAAGGAAGAATGATTGGTTTGAAGGACTGTTAGACTACCTGGGCAACTTCCTTAACTTTTTCAGTCAACTCTGGGAAGTTTATTTGTCTTTAATTACATTCCTTACAAAACCTTTCTGGGGAACCTATGAAATACTAAAGGGCCCATTAAAGCAAGGTAGATTCCTGATTTCTTAGTGAAGATACTATTTCTCAGAACATCTCTGACTCCCTCTCTTCACACATGTAAATATTTCTAGTTCCTTCCAGATCCAGGAATTTGTTTTAGATTTCAAGGCTTTAAAAACATTTTCAATGTCCCTTCCTACCTTCTCAGGTTTTAACAAAATCATACATCAAAGGAATCACTCCACTTACTATATTACACCTCCATATAATCCATAGAGAAGAATTGGTACAGACGATGAAAATCTGGAGTCCAAATTTTGGGAAGCTCGCTAAGCCCAGTTAATCCCACCTTCGATGAAAGACATCTGTCCGCAAGCATAAGGAACATTTGCAGAGGCCTAATCTAAGGATCAAAAGACCTTAAGACTCAGAGCTACAGTGAAAGACAAAGATAGAATTATTAAACATGACAGCATTTCATCAAACAGATTAATTATTTACTGTAGAACCCAAGGACTATCATGAAATTAAAATCCATCAACCCTTTTCATTTAACCGCAGCACAAAGCTGTCCCAGCAACAGGGAGCAATTTGCTTCTTTTCTCATTATTATTTTTTTTGCCTTTGAGTTATAATTGTTGATGACAATTGCATTCTTTCTATAAAGAGATCAGACGTACTATAAATTTCGCCACAGGAAGCCATTGTTATTGATTGACTCACTGGAACCTAATAGCTATTTTTTTGTCAAAATATTCCATGTTTTTCCTCATACATAGAATCTCTACCTACACAAATATAAATTATATCTATATATATATACATATATATGTGTATGTGTGTGTATATACATATATACATATGTATATACACACACATGTATGTGACAAAGCAGAATCAGAGTGGGGATGGGTATTAGAAAAATAAAGTTGGGGGTAAATATGAACAACCACATATATGCATAAAAAATTCATAATGAACCTCATTTTTCTGTACAGTAAAAACTAACAAAATGAATTCCCCCTTTCACACTAGATGTACAATTAGAAAATGTTATGAAGACAAAAGTGTAAAGTTATTTCTATAATCTCATCACAGCCAACAAAGATGCTTTTGCTTTGAAGATAGCGAAAACTGATAAACCATAAGCAGTGTGAGGATGCTGTATTCCCGATGCCCGCCTGTCAGTGTGAGGATGCATTTCATATCTTTGATGCCCAGAAGGAACACAGACACAAGGATGCTATAAATATATCAAGCCAGTCCATATCTACCTTTGATCTCCAGAAAGTAAACTAATAAAAAAATGAATTCTACACTCCTTCATTGCTGGTGGGATTGCAAACTTGTACAGCCACTCTGGAAATCAATCTGTCTGTTTCTTAGAAAATTGGAAATAGTTCTACCTAAAGACCCAGCTATACCACTCCTGGGCATCTACCCAAAAGATGCTCCACCATACCCCAAAGATACATGCTCCACTATGTTCATAGGAGCTTTATTTGTAATGGCCAGGAACTGGAAACAACCCAGATGCCCCTCAACCAAAGAATGAATACAGAAAATGTGATACATTTACACAATGGAGTACTATTCAGCTATTAAAAATAAAGACATTAAGAATTTGGCAGACAAATGGATAGAACTAGAATATATCATCCTGAGTGAGTTAACCCAGATCCAAAAGGAAGTGCACAGTTTGTACTCATTGATAAATGGATATTGGCCATAGAGAACACAATACCTATGTTACACTGCACAGACCCAAATAAATTAAACAAGAATTAAGGCCCAAGCAAGAATGTTGAATGTCACTTAGAAGGGGAAACAAAATAGTTATAGGAGGCAGAAAGAGGGAGGAAAATGGGTGGGAGAGGGGAGGTGTAGAGGAATGGGGATGTAGGATCTGGGAGAGACAGGAGAGAGGCCCAGAATGTCAGGAGAACGAATGAAAATCTGCAGCTTCCAGAATTTGGGGGGAATGGAGAATATCTAGGAAGTCCCAGAGACCTGGGATAGGGAAGGCTTCCAGATGCCAGTGTGGGTCACCTTAGCCAAGAATAACATGGAATAACATGGAATCTGAAAAGGCCACCTCCTATAGCTGAGCAGTGCCACAACTGGAGGGATAAAGATACCAATCTGCCAACAAAACTTTTGACCCAAATTTTATTATGTTTAAAAGAAATGCAGGGATAGAGCAGAGACTGAAGGAAAGGCCACCAAATAACTGGCCCAACTCAAAACCCATCCTATAGACAAGCACCAATCTCTGATATTTTTAATAATACTCTTTTATGCTTGCAGACAGGAGCCTGGCATAACTGTCCTCTGAGAGATTCTATCCAGGAGAAACAGATGCAGATACCCACATCCAAACATTAGCTGGAGGTAGGGGATACTTATGGAAGAGATAGAGGAAGAATTGAAGGCCCTGAAGTAGATGAGAACCCAACAGGAAGACCAAAAGAGTCAACAAACCTTGATCCCTGAGTGCTGTCAGACAAAGGAGATATATGTGCTGGAACGAGGCCCTAGGCACATATGTAGCAGACATGCAGCTCAGTCTCCACGGTTGCCTTGTCTGGTCTCAGTGGGAGAGAGGATGCACCTAATCTGGCTGAGACTTAATGTGCCAGGGTGAGGAGATACCCAGGGGATCCCCACCCTTTCAGAGAAGAAGGAGAAGGAATGGGGGAGGGACTCTGTGGGGAAAGGACCAGGAGGGGGAACAACATTTGAGATGTAAATAATTAAATTAATTAATTAATTAATAAAATTGAGTTCTGACAGTGACCAATCATGGTGGCTTTTGCAGTTTCCTGTGAGTCATAGCACCAAGCACCCTTCGTCCGCACCCTGGCCATTTTCATGTGTTTTGTAGGTGGATATAATCTTTTCAAGTTCTTTTGACTCTTAAAATTAGTGGCAGTGTTGCTTAATGATTTATGCCATGTAAAATATTTTGCCAAATACTGGGGGAAGACTGTTCAAGTGTGTGAAGTGATAACCTTCCCCATGCTGTGGGCTTGCCCTTTGTTGTTTTTAACCGTGTCTCTCGGGGAACAAGTGTCTTTTACTTTGATTAATAGATTAGCATTTTATTTTGCTTTGATCATTTGTGCTTTTTGTGCCATCACTGTGAAATCTTTGCTTATCCCCAAATTATTCTTTTTTTTAAAAGAAAGCCTTTATCTTTTATCTTTAAAGCTGTAATCTTTTCTAGTTTAGTGTAATTTGCAGTGTGATTTAAAGTCTGTTATTTATGCCAGTATCTAATTGTTTTAAAACGTTTACAGTTTTTACTTAAAAGGCTGTCTTTTCTCTACTGAATGTGTCTAGGGGTTTATCTCCCAACTATGGTTCTTGTGTCTGTCTTTTGACTAGTTCTATTTTGTCTTACTTGCTGTAGCAGTATAGCCAGAACTTCACCTCCATCCCTGGGGAAGGAGGTCTGACCACATTCCCTGAGAATGAAACAGAAATAGGAAAAAAGAATCCCAGAGCTACAACAGAGCCACAGGAGCTTGATGCAGGGGACCGAAAGAATGAAGAATGACTGCCTTGTAGCTTTGCCCAGTGAGGCTTCTGCCCACTAAGATGTGAGTGAGACTGGAAAATGCTGCTTCACCCCCTGAGGCCAACTGAGCCAACTGAGGGAACTATATTCTAATGTCTTCAGAATTTGAGGAGTATTTTTCATAAAGAGTACAGAATAGT
Organism: Rhabdomys pumilio; assembly: GCA_030674055.1. Classification (NCBI taxonomy): domain Eukaryota; kingdom Metazoa; phylum Chordata; class Mammalia; order Rodentia; family Muridae; genus Rhabdomys; species Rhabdomys pumilio. Next base: position 202,758,021 of record JANHMN010000001.1, on the reverse strand, counting down.
GGGCTCTATTATGAAATTTTCATGCTTGTGTATCATTGTATGCTGCTCTTTTATCTCTCCAGTATCTTTCTCATCTTCTTGACCTCATCTTGCTGGCTGCTGCCCCCTTCCAAGTCATCTCCACTTTCTTCATCTCTTTCCATAAGTACATATACATAAGTATATGCACATGAACACATACATGTAATGCATGTGTGTGCACACACACATGAGTGCGCATGTGAATAACTCTTTAGAAAACATGACGCTTTGTCCTCCCCCCCATACATCATATTTTTTGCACCCACCCCAGTTCCCCATTGTCTTGGAATTTGCTGTTAGAAGCTGTCCTGTGTGGCAGAAAACCAGAATGGATTGAGATAAGGTATAACCAACTGAATGTATGACTATAAACTGTGGAGTAGATCTAGCTCTTTCCCTATTCCCCAGATCCTTGTCTACCATAACAGCACACCTTGAAATCAGTTCATACTGGTAGCCAATTTTGTTATCTTAAGAGATTACATTGACTGGCCTATACTCCCTATATATTTGTGAATTAGTTCATTTATTTCTGGATTTCTTCTTTGAAAGAAAGAAAAGCTTGCATTGGGATTGCACTGAACCTACAGGTCAGAGATGCTGGGGAATACTTTCCATAATGTTAACATCATTTAAGAATTTTTTATCTAATTTCTATCCCACCCCTCATCAAATGAATCAGAAAATGCAGGTATTGTATGGCTATTACACAGATGACTTCTCCAAATAATCACAAAGATCATCTATTTCTCATTTAAATAGCTGAGTATCTTTTTTTAAAGGTTGTAAATGCAGCACAATAAAAAGCCCACCATGACTTCTCACAATCTCTGTTGCATCTCTTGTGGCTTTGTCTGTGTTGGAGACTGAATTGCCGCCGTTTTTTAAAAATGTCTAAGCAAACTCTTACTGCAGCTAACATGGGGAGTGTTTGCTGGAGACAGAGCCACTCATCTTGTTTATCATCTGAAATACACTTTTCACAGTTTCTGAAACAATGGCACTACAGCTACAGCTACATTCATTCCTCAACAGCTTCTTTTTTCTGCCTTGTGTATCTCCTCATGATGTCAGAAGGTGTTTTATTCTATTTTGGTGGTATTGAAATGTAGCCCCATTTACACAGACAGTATTGAAGCAACCCCTGGCAAGGTCTGGGGATAACAATGCTGGTTGTGATCCTGGAGGATGCTGGAGGATGGGTAACATTGGCATTTAGTGAATGGAGATAATAATGTTTCTAAATACAGTATGTTCCCTCACCCTTACAAACAGAACTATTATATTTAAATGTGATATTTCTGAAATTGATAAACTGCTAAAAGCCAGCATCACACCAAAATTAACTGAGTTCTGATTCCTTTTCCATAATACCCCTTTGTCTTGGTTAGTTTTAATTGTCAATCTGACACAGTCTAGAATCACTTGGAAAGAGAGTCTCTGTGAAGAGTTATCTAGATGAGGTTGGCCTGTGAGCATGCCTAAGGGGGTTATCTTGATTACATTAATTGGGTTGGTAAAAACTGCTCATTGTGTCACTGTGGGTGTCACTATTCCCTAGGCAGGGGATCTGGAGAAATATGAGTGGAAACAGCAGACTTCACACAAACACAAATGCATCTTTTGTTATCTGTTCTTGACTGTGGATATAATGAAATTATCTACTTTTAATTCATGCTGAATTGTTTTCTCTGAAATAATAGATTATTACCTGAACCTGTGAGCTAAAATAAATCCATTTGCTCCTAAGTTATTATTTCAGGGTGCTTTATTACAGTAACAGAAAAGAAGCAAAGATATCTCTTTTCCTCTCAATCATAGCTAGAATATTAATTACACTGTATCCACAATATATCTAAATTTTAATAAATTAAAAATCAAGTTCTAGTTTCTGTCTTGCCATCAGAAGAGTCTAATGATTTATTTAACTAGAACATTTTATATTGTTAAAATTACTTTTATGTGAATAATACTGTCATAGTTAGATTTATGTTTCTATGATAAGTTGTATGACTATAAGAAACTTGGGGAACAACAGGCTTATTTCACCTGACTGTATATGAAGGGAAATTTATGAAGGGAAATTAGGACAGGAAGTTAGGGCAGGAATCTGGAAGCAGGGGTTGAAGCAGATGCCCTGGAGGAAAGTGTATTACTGTCTTGCTTCTTCTGGCTCATTTAGCTTGCTTTCTTATACACTCCAGGGTCAGTTCACTCACAGTGGACTGAGCTCTCCCACATCTATCATTTAATAAGAATGATCCCTATAGACTTGCCTACAGACAATCCAATGGAAGCATTTTATCAACTGAGGTGCATCTTCCTAAACAATTCTCGTGTGTGTCACAAACAAACAAACAAACAAGTAAACACAACAACCTGGACAATTGACACAAAAATGCACCACCTCTCCTTTCTTGTTTATCTCCAAGATTTCATATTAGTATGAACATCACAACAGAATATCACATTAATAACTTTAAAAGTCCTGTGGTCTTTAAATATGTATGTGTATATTTGACATAAAATATATCAAGAACTAATGAATGAGAGGCCATGAATTTGAGAGAAAGAAGAGGGGGAAAGAGAGTGGCAAATATTGTAATTATATTACAGTTTCAAGAAATAAAAGAATTATAAAATCAAAACAAGATGGAAAGCACCTCGTGACCAACAGTGGAGGGCGAACTCTGGTCTTTAGATGCATCTGTACACACATAACACATATGCACATGTGACCCAATACTCTCTTCCGATATCTTCAAGTACCAGAAATGACATAATGTACATGCATTTATACAGACAAAATATTTATGAACATAAATAAATTCTCCCAAATCCCTCATCTTCCCAATAAATTACAAATATACAGCATAGAGTAGCTACCTGCATACTGCTCTATATTGTCTTCATAAATACCCTCCTGGTCATAGCAATAACATCTTAGTCTCTGATTCTGCAAAATCTACCATTTTAGACACTTATAAATGGAATCATGCTATATTTCCATTTTTGTACCTTCCTTATTTCACTTAGAATCTCTACCCACTCTCCTCCAGCTCTATTCATGTTGTATTAGGTAGCAGGATTTATCTTAGTTAAAGGCAGAATAATTCATAGATATCAAAGGAAAAATCTACTAAGATCGAATCTCAATTCTGAACATATATGCCTCAAACACAAGGGCTTCTGTATTTGTAAAAGAAACATAATTAAAGATTAAACTACACATATACCCCACATATTAATAGGGGGGGGGACTTCAACACTCCACTCTCACCAATGGATAGGTCATTAAGACAGAAACTAAAAGAAATAATGAAACAAACCAATATTATGAATCAAATGGTCCTAATAGGTATCTATAGAAGCTTTCACCCAAACACAAAAGAATACACCTTCTTCCAGTACCTCACAGAATCTCCTCCAAAACTGATCATATAGCCAGTTACAAAGCAAGCCTCAACAAATACAAGAAAATTGAAGTAACTCCTTACATCTTATCAGACCATCCAGCTTATTGGATTACAGCTGGACTTCAACAGAAACAGAAATAACAGAAAGTCTACAAACTCATGGAAACAGAATAACTCTCTACTCAATGATCACTGGGTCAGAAAAGAATCAAAGGAAGAAATTAAAGACTTTCTAGAATTCAATGAAAATGAAGGCACAACATACTCAAACTTATGGGTCACAACGAAAGCTGTGCTAAGAGGAAAGTTCATAGCACTAAATGTCTTCATAAAAAAATTAAAGAGTTCTCATACTACTAATTTAAAGTACACCAGAAAGCTCTTGAAAAAAGCAAACACATCTAAGAAGAGTAGATGGAAGGAAATAATCAAACTCAGGGCTGAAATTAATCAATTAGAAATAAAGAGAACAATATGAAGAATCAATGAAACCAATGGTTCTTTGAGATAATCAATAAGACAGGCAACCCTTAACCAAACTAACTAAAAGGCAGAGAGACGGTATGCAAATTAACAAAATCAGAAACAAAAAGAGTAATATAACAACAGACACTGAGAAAATCATTAGGTCTTACTTCAAAGTCAGTACTCCACAAAATTGGGAAATCTAAATGAAATGAATGATTTTCCAGATAGCTAGATACTTACCAAAGTTAAATGAAGATCAGGAAAACAAACTAAACAATCCTATAACCACTAAGGAAATAGAAACAGCCATTAAAAGTTTCCAAAAACCAAAATCACAACCAACTAACCAAACAAACAAAAGCCTCCCAGGGCCAGACAGTTTTAGAGGATAATTCTAATGAAGACTCCCAAATTCGGGAGACCCTTACTCAAGTCTCGGGAAGCCGCGAACACGCACGAACTCCAAGACACCATACCTGGATGCAATCAGCAGAGGTTTATTAGGGAAGAGAGCTGGCAGCCATCATTCAAACTGCACACTCATGGACGAGTACAGTTTGACCCCGAGTGGTGCACTAAGGAGCTTTTTATAGTAAGGGGTAGAGAAAGGAAGGAATTTTCGCGTGGTTACACATGATTGGTTGTTTTATAAATTTTGAACTCAGCAAGCTGTAACACTGGAAAGACCTCAAGGGCGGGGGAGGGATAACCAAGATCAGTGGAAAGTTAGCTAGTTCTTGGAACCACCCAGATATCTTGCATCTTTCTTTGTGGCCAGGAATGTGTCTTCCTGCTTTGGGCCTACCCCACCCACAGGTGGATTTTCTTCCCTGAGGCTTGAGGAATGTATCCCAGGGCAGTGAAAGGCCTGGAATCTTATATTCAGTTCTGCTTTCTTGGAACTAGTGAGCCTGTATATATTTTATAAAATGGTCTTTATAATTTTTCACTCTACACTACCAGATTTTAAAAGAAGAGCTAATGCCAATACTACTCAAACTAGTACATAATAGAAACAGGAGGTACACTGCCAAACTCACTCTATGAGGCCACAGTCACCCTGACACATAAACTACCCAGACTCAATAAAGAAAAAGAACTTCAGAATAATTTCCCCTGTGAATATCGATGCAAAAATCGTCCATAAAATACTCACAAATAAAATCCAAGAGCACATCAAAACCATCATTCACCATGGTCAAGTGGGTTTCACCCAGGGATGCAGGGATGGCTCAATATATGCAAATTCATCAGCATAATCCACCATATAAACAAATTGAGAGAAAAGAATCACATGATCATCTCACTAGATGCTGAAAAAATCCAGCATCCCTTCATATTAAAAAGTTTTGGAGACATCAGGGATATAATGCCCATACCTAAACATAATAAAAGCAATATACAGCAAGCAAATATCCAATATTAAATTAAATGAAGGAACTTAAGGCAACTCTGCTAAAATCAGGGACAAAACAAGGCTGCCCACTCTCTCCCTATTTATTCGGCACACTACTTGGAGTTCTAGTTAGAGTAATAGGACAGCTAAAGGAGATCAAAAGATACAAATTAAAAAGAAAGAAGTCAAAGTATTGCTATTCACAGATGATATGATAGTATATATATATGTGCCCTTCCCCCAGGCCTGAGCAGGCCTGCAAGTCATTGACCATAATAAGACCAAACAACAATAGGACCTAGAAGGAGGCATTGCCTTGCCAGTCTTGGCACCCTGAGGTCTGCTTCCGAGCTAAGAAGAATGGACTGCCTGCTGAGCTAGCCTTGACACCTTCTGGACTGCTATTTCCTTACCCAGCCCCTGGGCTGAACCAAGAAGAGACTCTGGGGGTGGGGCTTTCCCTTTATATGTGAAAGCAAATTATTAAACTTCAGGCCTTGATCAGAATACTTTGTCTTGGCCCCACGTTTCTCTCGCTCTCTTTCCCGTTAATTCCTAGGCTTCGTCTCAGGAGAACCTGGTGATCGTGGCTGCAGGCAGCTACATATATAAGTGACACCAAAAGTCTACCAGAGAACTTTTATAGCTGAAGAATACTTCCAGCAAAGTGGCTGGAAATAAAATCAACTCAAAAATTCAGTAGTCCTTTTTATACAAATGATAGATGGTCTGAGAAAGAAATTAGGGTAAGAACACTCTTTACAGCAACCACAGATAATATAAAATATCTTAGTATAACTCTAGCCAAGCAAGTGAAAGCCCTATGTGAAAAGAACTTCAAATCTCTGTAGAAAGAAATTAAAGAAGATATCAGAAGATGGAAAGACCTCTCCTGCTCATGGATCCATAGGATTAACATAGTAAAAATGGCCATCATAACAAAAGCAATCTACAGATTTAGTGCAATTGCCATCAAAATTCCAACACAATTCTTTAAAGACCTTGAAAGAGCATACTCAACTTTATATGAAAAAACAAAATCTCAGGATAGCTAAAACAGTCATGAACAATAATAGCACCATTCCTGATTTCCAAGCTATACTACCGAGCAATACTGATAAAAACTTCATGGTATTGATATAAAAACAGGTGGATCAATGGAATCAAATTGTAGACCCTGAATTAAACCACCACACTTACACACCTTTGAATTTTGACAAAGGAGCTAAGACTGTACAATGGAAAAAGAAAGAATCTCCAACAAACATTGCTGGTCTAACTGGATGTCTGCATGTAAAAGATTGTAAATAGACCCATATCTACTACCCTGCACAAAACTCAAGTTCAATTGGATCAAAGACCTCAACATAAAACTGGATACACAAAATATAATAGAAGAAAAAGTAGGAAACTGCTTTGAACTTGTTGGTACATAAGACAAATTACTGAACAAAAAGAACACCAATAGCTCAGACATTAAGACCAACAATTGACAAATGGGACCTCATGAAACTGAAAAGCTTTTGTAAGGCTACAGATATACCATCAATAGGACAAAATGGCAGCCTAGAGAATGGGAAAAGATCTTCACCAACCCCACATCTAACAGAGGATTAATATTCAAAATATACAAAGAACTCAAGAATATAGACATCAACAAACCAAATAACCCATTTAGATACAAATCTAAATGGAGAATTCTCAACAGAGGAACCTCTAATGGCCAAGAGGCACTTAAGGAAATGTTCAATCTCTTTAGTCATAAAGAAAATGCTAATCAAAACCACCCCAAGATTTTATCTAGCTATTTTTTTCAGAATAGCTAAGATCAAAAACTCAAGTGACAGCATATTCTGGTGAGAGTGTAGAGTAAGAGGAACACTCCTCCATTGCTGATGAGGTGAAAACTTATGCAACCATTTTGAAAATCAATTTGGTGGCTCCTCATAAATTGAAAATAGTTCTACCTCAAGACCCAGCTACACAACTCATGGCCATATACCCAAAAGATGTTCCACCATACCACAGGTACACTTGCTCAACTGTGTTCATAGCAGCTTTATTCATGATAGCCAGAAACTGGAAACAAACTAGATGTCGTTCACCTGAAGAATGGACAAAGAACATGCAGTTCATCTATATAATGTAATACTGTTCAGCTACTAAAAACAAGAATATCATGAATTTTGCAGGCAAATAGATGGAACTTGAGAATACCATCATGAATGAGGTAATGCAGACCCAGAAAGACAGGCATGGTGTGTACATTATAATAGAACATTAGCCACAAAGTTTAAGATAACAATGCTGCAATCCACAGACCCAAAGGAACTTGGTAATAAGAAGAAACCAAGTGAGGATGTGTGAATCTCAGTCAGAAGGGGAAACAAAACATTTATCAGATGTGAATGGAGAGAGGGAACTATGTGAGAGAAGAGCTGAGGAGGGGTATGGGTATGGGGATTTAGGTATGGAAAATGGGACAGGAAAGGTCTGGAAGTGGGAATTGAAATGTGTGGGGGTGCATCTCTGGGACTAGCTATAGACCTGAGATGGGAGAGACTAGAGGGTGACCCTACTCTCCAGTAGGTTCCTACCACCAGGAAATAGAAACTGAAGTGGCCACCTTTTGAAACCAGGAAGGATTTCCAATAGAAGGAGAACATCAACCCACCACAAAACCTTCAATCCAAAATTTGTTCTGCCTACAAGATGTTCAGAGATAAAGTTGGAACAGGGACCGAGGGAATAATCAATCAATGACTGGCCCAACTTGAGACCCATCCTAAGGGAGAGAGCAAACCCGTGGCACTAACAATGATACTTTGCTATGCAGACAAGAACCTAGCATAACTGTCTCCTGAGTGGCTTCATTCAGCAGCAGATAGAAACAGATACAGAGAACCTCAGCCAAAAAGTAGGAGGAACTTGAGAGTTGTGGAAGAATAGGGGACAAGATTGAACAAACTGGTGAGCTCAAGAACACCACAAGAAGACCATCAAAGTCAAGTAACCTGGGCCCATGGGGGCTCACAGAGACTGAACCACTACCAGAGAGCACGCAAGTGCTGGACCTAGCCCCTCACATTTGTAGCAGATGTACAGATTCATCTTTATGTGGGTCCCCTAACAACTGGAGCAGGGACTGTCTCCTACTCTGTTGCCTGCCATTGAATCCCCTTCCCCCTACCTGGACTGCCTGATTGGGCCTCAGTGGGGGAGGAGGTGCTTAGTCCTGCTGGGACTAGATGCCACAGGGTGGGGTGGTGCCCAAGGGTGATTCTCCTTCTTTGAGCAGAAGTAAGTGGGTAATGGGGAGAGGGATTTGTAAGAGTAGGATTGGGAGGAGAAGAGGAAAGCGAACTGGTATTGAGATGTAATGTGAATAAAAAATAAATTATGAAAAAGGCAGAAATAATATTTTATTACCTATGCGTATGCAACATGAATTTTTGTTGCTATCACATGCAAACTTATCTGTTATTTGTTATTGATTTTGTTTATTATATTCGCATAATCCAGTTATTATTTATAGTTAATTCTAGTCTTTTATATGAAACCCTTAAGATTGACTCCTTAGTCTGTTTTTAAAAATTAGTTTTCTTCTTCCTCACCTACCTTATGTATGTCATCTTTTCCCCCCTATTCTATTGCACTTGAGGACTTGAGAAAGAATACTAGCTTGTCTTCAACTGTAAGGGAGACCCAGATCTTTTGCCATTCTGTCTGCTTCTTGCTTAGGTTTTCAACAGTGCTCATAAGCAGCTTGCTGGCCTTTCCCATATGTCCCAGGTGCTGGTGAGTTTTGCAGAAATGAGTGCTGAGGTTTCTCTTTTGCTTCATCTTTAGATATTGTTTTATTATATCATTAATATTCAATGACTTTTCTAGAATAGCTGCATATAGCTTGAATATGCTATTCTTTCCTTTTTATAATCTCAAAGTTTCCCCAGGGTCTGTGGATGACTTTTGCATCATAAGGAGATTTCTTTAAGCATTTAACTTTCTGTTTTAGTCTAGTCTTAGTTCAGAGCACTTAACTGGGATAAGACTGTAGGAGACTTTTAAAAGAACAAGGAAATCATATGTCTGAGGTTTCTTTTAGTTTTGGTTTATTAATTCAATTTCTGTCATAGCTAGTCATTCAGATATTTTATTTTATTTTCCATCAGTTGTGGTAAGCTTTACTTTTATATCTTAACTTTTTATTCACTTTACATCCATATTACAGACCTGCTCTCACCTCTTTTACCAGTCCCACCCTTACAAATCCCTCCCCCTTCTCAGAGAATGGAATACCCCCCTTTGTTACCAACCCACCTATGGCACCTAGTCCCAGCAGGTCTAGGCACATCTTCTCCTGCTGAAGCCTAACCAGGCAGTTCATGTAGTGGGGAAAGGGATCTAATGGCAGGGAACAGAAACTGAGACAGCCCTCATTCTACTCGTTAGGTGAACCACATGAACACCAAGCTCCACATTTGCTACAAATGTGTAGGGAGTTAAGGACCAGCTCTGCCATGTTCCTTAATTGGTGGCTCAGCTCTGTGAGCCCACTCGGTCCTATGTTAGTTGACCCTGTCTTCTTATGATGTCCTTGACCTTCCAACTTCCATATCTATCCCCAACTCTTCTGCAAGAATCCCCAGCCTCTGCCCAATGTTTGACTGTATCTGCCCCCATCTGCTGCTGGAAGAAACCTCTCAGTAGACAGTTATTCTAGTTCCTGCCTTCAAGCATAACAGAGTATCTATCATTAATAGTATCAGGGGTTGGCTTTCTCACAAGGGATGGGTCTCAGGTTGGGGCAGTCATTTGTTGGCTGTTCCCTCAGTCTCTGCTTCAGCTTAATCCCTGCCTATCTTTTTTTTCAAGGTCTTGATATGTTTTATTGGATATTTTATTTACTTATAATACAGATGTCATCCCCTTTCTCCATTTCCCCTCCCTAGAATCCCCTATCCTATACCCCCTCTTCCTTTATGCTTTTATACCATTTTGATTACATGCATGTGTTAATGTCAGTTCTAGGTTCAGGGTCTAGCAATACAATGGATGCTAATAGTTGAAGAACAAGCAATACAATAAACACAAACAGTCAAAGAAGAAGCAGGGCATTAAACCCAGTTACGTGAACAATCCTGTGATCAATGTTTCTAAAGGCTTATCAGGATGACCAAAGTATCTGAGCCTACTTCCTTATCCTAGCCCAAGGTCATTTTCTTGTCTGAAGCCTACTTCCTTGTTTTAGCCTAAAATTTAGATTCCTGTCTGAAATTACTTCTTTGTTCTAGCCTAATTTTTAGATTCCTGCCTGATATTACTTCTTTGTTGTATCCTACAATTTAGATTCATACATGGAATTACTTTTTTGTTCTAGTCTAATGTCAGATTCCTGCTTGAAGCCTACTTTTTTGTCCTTGGCTAATGTCATATTCTTGCCAAGCAGCCTATTTTTTTTGTCATTGGCCCATGTCAGCTTCTTGCCACACAGCCCAAAAGGCTCTTCACCTCCCCCCTTTTTTATTTTGATAACAAGACTGAGCCTGTCTTAGGTCATCCTGGCAAGAATGCCTTCCTTACCCATCATGGAATATGCATTATCAGAGGCAATGCACATCTGTCTTAGGTTGGTAAGGCTCTGTGAAGAATCTTACATGTCCTTGGCTTGCCAGCCTGTTAATTTAATAACTCTGTCTGGGGGTCCATTTTCAGGTTTAAGCCATGTACTTTGGCTGCCAAAATGCTGATGTTGTTAAAGATAAGCTTTAACACGATGGGCAGAAATAAAAGTATTATCAGGACAAGAAGGGTTAGCCTGATCAAGCTATATATGCCATTCCTGAGGTTTGGCCAAAATGGAAATACTGACCTCAGGCCATGGATAATTTTATTGGCATTATCTGAAGCATCAAAGGTCAACAGAGCAGCATTCTTTAAACTCATAATCTCACTATACAATATTACCCCACCCAGAGAGGTGTTAGGATTATGCCAAATATCCTACAGGTGTCTTTAAACTTTTTTCTAATTATAATGACAATCATTGTGAATTTCAAAAGTAACACTACTCCAATGATATTTGTCATGACACTTGGGAAGGCTCCTAACTCTTGAACCCTGAACCTCCTTCAGATAATTTGAATGGGTTATAGAGCATCATTCATTGTTCCAGATACCTATATAAATCTTTTTGTATATTCAATACATTAGTAACATTTTTTGCTAGATGGTTAACAAAAATAGTTGTCTTAACTCCTTGTGTCAATGCTATTACAGAAGCAGTGGTGCTAGCAATTAATGGAATTAAAGCTGTTATACTAGCAATAATCAAGCCTGCTACCCTCTTGCTTCTGCTTAAAGCCCAACTCACTTCTTCCAGCACTTTCAAGCTTTTTTCAGAGAATCAAGGTTTTCTAATACTCAGGGCAGTGAGACAAAAGCTGGCTGATAGACCCCCATAACAGACATGCCAGGTTTCAACACACTAACATAATTGGAAATTATACAGTCAGTGCAACTTACAATAAATACTGTAGAAGAGACAAAACCAATTTTAGCTTGACAATTAAAAGAGCCTTAAAACATGTACTAACCCTTGTTTGAAATACAGATCCTGTACCAACATTATCTCTTGCTATCCTAACATCATAGCAAGCTATAGCTAGATTCCAAATATGTCTCTGACAAAGTCCAGATCCAGTCTTCCAAAAGTAGACTGTTATTTTTCATATTGGATTGATTTCTAGACCAGTACATGATTGAGTCCTAATAGCTGGGCACCTTTAAGAAGAATATAAGAGACATAATTTCTCTTTTCAATTCTCTATCCCACAAGGTCTAAAAACTTGAAGCAAGGCAGTTTGTCCCATCTGGGATATAGTCAAGCAAAGGTGGGTCAGGAACATTTGTCCAATACAGTGCCCCAGTCACCCTTGTAAGGGCACTCAGCAAGCTCACAGGTCGGCATCATTCTTTGTCTCAGCTACAGTATGTCTCACCAGTCTTTTTAAATCCCTGCATATCTTGTAGATAATACTTAAGAAGTTATATTTTGAGAAAGTCATTAAACTACTATGTATTTTTATAATATTCTTTGTCTCATTTTTACTTTTGTGAAGATCTCCATACCATTTCCTGATACTACTGGGTGTTAACATTATGACTCCTTTAAGCATTCAACTTTTTAGAGATTTGTCCATTCTACTGGCCTTTACTGGTCTGACTTTTGGACTCTTTAACCTGATTATGCTTTTACTTTATTGATTTCTACTCTGTTTTCTGTTATTTATATTCTTTCTCTCACCAGCTCTGTCTCTGTCCGCATTTTTCTCTCTCTTTTCCTGCTCTCTGTCTCTATTTTTCTGAGAAAGTCCCACTATTTAGGCCTAGGTGATCTGGATTATCTGGCCTGGAACTCACTATGTAGACCAGGATGGCCTTAGACTCAAAAAGATCTACCTGCATCTATTTCTTTAGTGCTGGGATTAACATCACATTTCATCATGTCTGGCTTTCTCATTCCTCATATTTGTTTTTGCTATGCTCATTCATTTAATCTATATCTGAAAACTTAGATGTCATTGATTTTTAAAGCTTTGTTTTTTTGTGGTATATATTCAAGAGATCCATTCTATATGTTTGAGGAACCCCCACACTGATTTTCCTGGTGGCTGGGCCAGTGGGTTGGACCATCAGCAACGAGTCAGTGCTCCCATTTACCCATGTCCACAGCAGCTTTTGTTCTCATTTTTCATATATGGGCATTGAAAGCTTTCAGTTGCCTTTCAAGAATGGCTTTAGCTGCAATCCAAGGGCACAGGATATAGTATGTTTTCATTGGCAGTAATATCAAAAATCTTATAAATTTCTGTTTGCTGTCATCTATGAACAATGAGGTACTTTCAAGAATATTAATCTCCAAATATTTGAAGTTTTATAGCTATCTTATGCCTATTGATTTTACACTCCAGTAAGAGAACAATACATTCTGTAGGGATTCAGTCACTTGAAAGTTATTTCAACTTTGTTTATCCCTGGATAGCATCCATCTTAACATCTTTTTGGTAATTGTTCTGAATTTGTGTCCCATTAATTATTGCATATTAAGGTTCTAACAGCCATGAAGGTCAAGTTGACATACACTGTTTATTCTCAGATTCCTTATCACCCTTACTGATTACCTGTTACTCTAATTACTTAGCATTGAACCTCTGGTTTTAAAAATGAGAAAACTAAAGATTGGGGCTTTTAGATCAGTTAGGAGAGCACTTGGCCGACATACATATAGCCCTGGGCTCAATCCTAAGCACCTAACAGAAAGTAAACATGACACAACTGTCACCTTGTGTCTTGGACAACTTGAACCTGTGGTAAGAAGCTACACTCACAAGCTTTCCTAGTAAGTCCTTCAGCCCTGACTCACATGTAGTAGAGTGAATAATTATATTTACATGGCTATCTCTCACCCTGTAGAACAATCAGACCCTAATGAAAAGACCCAAACTTTTAAATTACCAGTATAAAGCGTAGGGAACACACACTACAACATCAGGCATAGAGAAAAACTTCTGCACAGAACTCTATTCACTCAGGCGTTAATGACAGGTGGGACCCTATGAAATGAAACAGGCTTTTCAGTACAGCAGAGAATACATCCGACTATATATCTTATAGAAGATTACTGTTGAGAATATGTAAAAAACTAAAAACAAACAAAACCAAAGCATCAATAAAACAAACAATTTAATCATAAAATGGTCTTCAGATAGGAAGAGTGTTGTCCAAAGAAGAGATAAAAATGACTAAGAAATACTTTTTACAATGTTGGAAATACTTGGAATCAAGGAAATGAAAATTAAAACTATTTTGAGACTTTATATTGCTTCAGTCAGAATGACCTAGGTTCAGAAAACAAATGACAATTGGTGCTGGTGATGATGTGGGGAGGGAACCCCTATTCACTGTTGGTAAGGATGCAAACTGTGTAGCTATTATGAAAATCAGTGTGGAGATTCCTCAAAATGCTAGAAATAGATACAGATCTAGCTCTATTTGACTCATATGTCCCAGCTCTACCACTCACACATTTACCTCAAAGATTCTACATTCTACTATAGAGATACCTGCTCATCCATTCATTTCTGCTTTAGTCACAAGAGCTGGAAATAGAGACCGTCTAGATATCCATTAATTGATGAATAGAAAATGAAAACGCAGTACGTAAACACAGTGAAATACTATTCATCAGTAAAAAAAATAAAATAAAATAATGAACTCTTCAAATAATTGAACGAAAATGAAAAAAATTATACTAAGTTAAAAGAAACTCAACAGAGAATGCTGAATATTCTCTATTCTAAGCAGATTCAAGCTCCACTTCTTTTGATTTATATGTATCACTTGGAGTCCTGGAGAATTCAGGGAAAGTAGAAAGGCACCTTCAAGGGACAAAAGAAGAGACTGATTAAAGGAAGGAGATAATAGAGCAGCACAGGTGGTATGAAGTGGAAAAGAGAACAAAGGGGGTGGGCGGCTGAGGTGGAGAGAGTCATGGGAAACTAAACAGTCAGAGGTTTGGGGAGGGGACATGTGAGCCTATTATTGTATAAGCTTTGTTAAAGTATATGAGAAACAATTTAACTGGAACTTCCCTACACTGAAGGATAATGTTTCCACCAGAATTTATAGACTGTCAGACAGAAAGCTCAGTGCCAGGTGTGCAACACTTCCACTCAGGAGATGAAGGTTCAAAGACCCTAAAACAACACAGGCTGTTGCTATTGCTCTTGGTTGTCAGCCAGAACTTGAGGGTAAGGCCCTATTTCTGAAGACACTACACACTTCAGTTAATGGATCTTAAGGCATTGACATGTTACTGACTGGAGTCCTCTTCCCCAACAACAAGCTTCTACAGTGCAGAAAGTACTATGCAGACTTCTGGAGAAGAGAAAAGAAATTGTCAACCATCTTTCTTCCCCATCTGTGAATCTTGTGAGTTATGATACTGGCCAGATAAGATGCCTAGAGGTGAAGTAGTGGCACAGATGTCTTAGGGTAACCAACAGCTGACTGCATGCATTAGGAGGAAACTCATGTCTGGTGCTGTATAACTGCCCTCAAACCATGGGTAGGTGGGTCATAGACCCTAGAGGTGAACCTGTAACTACATTTTGACAAATTGACATAGTATCCAACAGCCAGCTCTCTAAATACTTATTCTTATACTCATGGATTAATTTTTGCTTTCAAACTTTTTCAGATAAACTTTTACTTGCAGTGACTAAGAGTTAATGCAAAGGCTCAGACTTGTTCAAAGTACAGAGGATAACGACTGTAGAGTACTCATCCACAAATGGGATGCTCCCTACCCCAAGGCTCAGGGGCAGGCAGAAGGATTATAAGGACAAGGGAGGGATTTATAAGGGTGGAACTTGGAAGAGAGGAAGAAGGAAGAACTGGGGGGGGGGATAGGAATGTAAGGTGCCTAAATAAACAATTTTTTAAAAAAAGAACAAGAGACTATGCAACACTAATTGAAGTTTTATATTTTTAAAAAAGAGAAATAGACATGACTTTAGAGGGAGATATGGGGGGCACCTGGGGGGTGGATGGGGGCAATGAAGGGAAGATATTATTAAAATGCATTTTATTCATGCATTGAAATCATAAAGAATAAATAAAATTTAAAAATGAGTAAATTGATACTATTTTTTGTGTATCCTAATATATTGCTAGTTACAATACATACCAGAATAGATCATTTTTACCCTCCCCAAACCCCACTACATTTCCCTTAATTTCCAAACAAATCTAATATCTTGAATAGGTCCTGTTTCATTTATACTTCCATGTTCAAGGAACAAACTCAAGTTGACATAACTTTTTAAATGACTGCTTATGGGTTTAATGATCATTTGTCAAAACCTTAGCCTCCAGTATGAATATTCTAAGTACCCAGGGCTAAGCAAGGTTGTAAGGATGGGATCTGATCATTGGTGCCCTTGTAAGAAACACTAGGGACTCTTACCCTCAGCCCCTCCAACCAGGTCTTCAGGAAGGTATGTACCTGGAAGTGTGGGATGATTCTGCAGACATCTGAGGAAGCCAGGAAAGAGCCTGCCTTGCTTATGTCTGCAGAACATGCCCAAATTCTTAAACTATAGACACAGGAGATCAAAGAAGAGAAGCTGCCTCGAGCAAGGTCTAATCTGCACTGTTGGTGAGCTTTCATTTTGCCCAGTATTTCAAATCAAAGCACTCAAGATAACAATGTATGAATCACTCAGCATTTCACTGTCAATAAAAATATTTTCATATTAAAATAGTCATATTTACAAAACGTTCATGACCTTTCAAGACATACAATGAAACTGTCAAGAGGCTTCTTTCTTACCAAGATATAATCCTCCCTTCCAGGCCTCAGTGGCCATGCCAAGCCTCAGCCAAGGAATGGATTCAGTGAACTCATCAGCTGTGGGGGAGGAAAAAAAGAGCTAATAATAACATTTTTAAACCACACATGAAATAATTTGCAAACCATATTCTGAACTGTTTGGAAAGCGCATATATTAGCTGTCTACTGAGGACAGCACTGTACAAGACCAGTCATTTATCCAACAAGAATTTCTTTACGACCCACTCTTTTCCAGGCCACGTAATAGGCAGTATGTGTTAATTACATTCAAGATACTCATCTACTGGTTTATAGGCAGATCTTTTCTATTGATGCAAGGCTTCCCGTAGACAGAGGCTCCTCCTTTTGTAGCTTTGAAGCTCCCAGCATTTACCTAGCCTAACTAGCGTCAAGTGGTCAAGCCCTGTTGCCCACCCAGTGAATAAACTGTAACATAAACCTCTTCATCTACATAAGCAGAAACTCTGAAGAACCGTTTTACACTCTGCCCATCTGATGCCCCCCCCCCACAAGCTTTTCCTTTCCGTATTATTAATTAACTCCTCATCCCAAGCCAGTCTCTTCCAAAGAAGTCCATTAAGCTCCAGACTAGGTAGGAAAAAAAATTTACTCCCCTCCCCCTCCCCCGTAACCCCTCCCCCATCCCCTCCCGCTACTAGCACAAACGCACAAAATCCAAAGTTTTTACTGTCCCTGCAAAAACAGACTGGAAATGTAAATGTATTTAAAATCACTCAATTGCGTTATTGCTGTGAAAGCTGCTGCCAAACTTCTCAGCCAGACTTCCGATCTAACTGTCTAGTCACCACATGTCCCCTCATCTTGAGGTGAGAGGTTGCTTAGATGACAAAGGAAACATGTGTGCGCAAGTCCGGGCTCTTCCCTTCACCTTATAAAGTCACTGTATCAAGCAGAAGGTGTTGCTTCATGGTCCTAGGAATGCCATGCCGAGGTGGTCCATGCTTGAAGTTTGATGTCTTAAAAGCCCACATTTGTGTTTCTTTCCCACAGACCACATTCTTGACAGCTCTTTCAGAAAAGAAAACTGATGATAGTCCTCCATAAATAGAGGAGTAATGTAGGAGAAAGGAGGTCAGAAGACACTGGCAAGGGCTCCGTGCAAGGTCAGGCCCGTGTGGTCCTGCATTGTTTTTAAAATAATCAGCGCTGTCTGTGTTCTTGAAGCCCCCACAGAGCAGGATGAAGCGGAAAATCCTCCAGGACCCATGGGGGCTGCATTTGGGATTTTTCCTCACCGCCTTGCTGTGTCTAACAGGAGGTTGCTGGTCACTTAAGCATGCTCGGCCTTGGGTGGTCTCTACCTATATTGACTCCTGGCTCCTGTCTTTCTTTCCCACAGAAGGGCAGAGTAAGGAAAACTCAAAAGAGCTGCCAACCTTTCCTTTGGACCCAGTGGCCTTTCTAAATGAGCATCAAGCTTCTGCAGCCACAGCAAACAGCAGTTTTCTCCCTTTGTTGTGGGGTTTTTTTTTTTTTTTAAGTGAAGAAAAGAAAAGCCACACACAGATGTGAAACCAGAGACAAATTAGCAAAAGGGTCCTTCGTTTAGTTATTTTGAGTAAAGTCTGATTGTCAGGCAACTCAGGGAGGCTATTCTGGCATGGATAGAAATGCGGGATGTAGCCGTGGAAGCAAAGACTCTTGTGTTGACTTCACTTTTACAGTGTGTCCCTAATAAACGTCTGCAGTGAAGCAGAGACAAGCAATTGGCATACGGGAGTAGGCTCAGGCACAGCCTCGCAGCTGATGGGCATGTGCTTATGTATGTGTTTTCTAACCTCTGTTTTGTTTTCTGTGGAAGCTGTTAATGAATTGCTTAGTGGCACTTCCACCTGCTAAGGGCACAGAGCACACACAGTTTAGGGTCCACTTATAGTTTAGGAGTCTGTTTGAACTTCTGAGAGTGTTCCACGTGGGTCTCCCCCCCGCCCCCCGTTATAAACTCACTTGGATAAATCACTCCTATATTGCTGCATTGTTACTTTGGCACGGGGCAAAAATAGTTGGCAGGCATTTCAAAGAAAGTGCTTCAATCCAGTGACGGCCGCTGAGAAGGCTGCCAGATCGGAGCAAGTGCATATTTTGTAAGAGCTTTATTTTTAATGGAATATTTAATAAAACAAATTGCAATCATACCTTAATTTAATTAGAATGGCAGCGGGTGACTCCCAGGCTTTGCAGAAAGGCCTGTTTTCATGTGGGGGTATCTTTGGTACCCTAGGTAGCTTTAACTGTCGTGAATGTAAACGTGAAGGAAAAGTCTCTAAGACAGAATGCCATGAGCTTGTCAGTCCAGCTCAGTCATGATAAATACCTACTTCTACTCTGGAATTCCTGCCTGGAAATATAAATTGATTTTCCTCCCAGAAAGAATGTGGTATGAGGCTGGGTATAGGAAAGCCAGATTTATTATTATTGTTATTATTGTTGAATCGCATAGGCTCACCAGAGACAGAGCAGGTCAGAGTTTCCACTGTAAGCTGCTGTTTTTATAAGACTTTATAACTTGGATATGTTGGTTAGCTTTGGCCTTCGGCTTGGTAAATAGCTTCCCTGCCTGGAACAAACCTTTGCCCCACCTTTCAATAATACCAAAGGCAAAAACCAAGGCTAAACAGCTTTTCCCTTCAACTTTGAAGTCAATGCTAGGGAGATGAGTCCAGTGACATAAAGAAAAGGACCCCAGAGTTATTAGGCTTGTTTTTAAGTATCAGTTAAGGTGTTTTCCTTTTGCCTTTATGATGATTGTGTTTCTAGTTTTAGAGAGAATCTAAGGTTAAGCCCCCTGAGTGATTGGTTGATATGTGACATAAAATAGCCCTTGTTATACCATTTGGAAATGTAAGTATGAAAACATTAAGATTTATAATACAAACTCTAAAGGTATCAAATAACTTATTATACAATGGGCAGTTCAGTACTGTATTATTTTCTGGTAGTAGAAAATATATTCCAATTTGAATGTGTTTATATGTGTGTGTGTCAGTATGTGTGTATAGGTGTGTGTGTAATGTGTGTGTATGTGTGTGTACATAGATGAGTGTGTGTGTGTGTGTATACATGCACATGCATATATGCATGAGCACAAGTATGTACAGGCCAAAGAACAAATTATAAAGCTGGTTCTTCCATCACCTGGATTCTAGGGCTAATAATTCAGGGAATCAGGCTCAGTAACACATGCTTTTACCCTAATGGTAAATCTTGATGCTTGAAGCTTGCTTCATCCATGCTTACATTCAAGGGAAGCAGACATATGGGGACCAGGTATGGAGACAGCATTTAGCCAGAGTACAGTTCTGGGCTGATGCCTAGTCCATCCTTCCAGCTCCTCCCTTGGGGGGGCACTTTGATAGGTCTTGTTTGAGTTGGCAACTCTTGTTACCCAAGACTCACCTTGAAGATGTTTCTACGGAGCTCAGTTTTTTGGGCCCTGGTCACAGTTACTTTTCTTACTTGACATAAGAAAATACCATCAAGTCATGATGCCTATGTGCTTGCCCTGCCCATCACACAGGAAGTCAGAGTCCTTCAGCTTCCATGGGACTGAAAGTCTACTCCAGGCTTTCTTGAGTAGATTTGTTGTGATTTTTTTTTTGCCCCTTTTGCATGGCTGTGAATCCATGAGGTAATCTAAACAACTTCTTTGCAGAAAAATGCATATTTGGAAAAACCACTATTGAGTTATAAGGAACCCACAGACACCTGAAGGGCTGCCGATAGCCCCCTTTCCATTGGGTTGTATCTCAGAAACTCAGCCTAAATTCTGTCTGCCACCCATAATACGTTGTTACTCTTTCCATCTCTTCTCCCCTCTAGCACAAGGCACCCAGTATCACTCCCAGAGGAACTTAGCTTAACAGAAATAAGTACAAGATTTCTCCCAGAATTTTCCATCAAGCCACATATACACTAGCAGGTCTGTTTCCTCTGGTAGCACTTCAGTTACTGGTGATGTTGTCCCTGGTCCCCGGGCTGAGGCCAGCCTCTCTTCATCACGGTAAGTCATGAGTTCCTAACAGTAAGTTTGCCTCTTAGCATCAATTTTACCCTCTCTGTTGGATCTTTTCCATTTCTATATTAACAAAGTTGTTACTCCCTCCCATGCCTCCTTACCTCCCTCCCAGCAAAATGTAGCACAGACCTAATTTTGCCTTATGAGAAAAAACCTCCAAGATAAAAATTCTGTTATCTTACATTGGCTTATATCCTCGAGATTTCTCCGTACCCAGAAAGTTCTTTGTGTAACACTTTACCTCCCTCATCTACCATAGCTACCAAGGTAACTACTGACGTCCATGGTACAAGTCCATGTCGGTTTCTTGCTCCTGAATAATCTAGCTTGGGGGTGGTTTCTCCCTTCTTCTGGCCATTACTGACACATGGCTCACAAATTACACACTCTCTTGATTTCCTCCCACTTCTCAGATTCTCTGGTGCTTCCTCCCCGTCTCATGGACACTTAACTGATGTACTCCTGGCTCCCACCTCTCATTGGCTTCATTCCTCGCCCACCCTCACTTGCTTAAAGCCTCATAGCTTGAAGTCTATCTCTGCACTGATCACTCCAAAGTTCAAAGTCACAGCTCAGACTTGCCCTTCAACCCCTCCCTCGATTCTTGTTCTTAGCATCTTTCACTATCTGACAAGCTATAACTTCCCCTTTCCCCTTATTAGTGTCTTTCTCCTTTCCCAAGAATGTAAACATCAGAAAAGCAGGCACTGTGTGTCCTGTTTTCTGGTGAATTCCCACCATGGAGAATACTGCTCACTGCTGATAGAAACAGCAGATACCTTCTTTATAAATTAGACGAAATAAAAATGTCTAACTTCTCAATCTAAAGGGAAAAAATCCTGGAATTCCTCTACCACTGCAAGCATAAGATGAAGTTCTCTGACTTACACCATCCACACCTTAGTTCCAAGAAAGGACTGATCTGAATTCTATAAACGAGACCATTGCAGAGTACGGTCTGGCTCAGCAAGCTACTGTTGAGCTGTCAGATCTGGCCTGTGTTTGTTTTGTTTTTTGTTTTTGTTTTCTTTTGTTTTTCAGTAGTCCAAAGATTGAAAATGTTTTCACCTAAGTAGTTGTGAAAAAGAAACAATGCTACTTCCTTGTGTGTTTAGTGAAACTTACATTTCTTTATTATAAAGCACTTACTTTCTATGCTGCTTTCGGCTGTAGATGTCCTATGCAGTTGGAAGGAACAGAAGCCTCTGGCTTGGAGCTCCCTGGTTCCACTTGTGTGTGATTCTAGCTGTTGCCTACAAACAGGCCTCCTGAAAGCTCTCAGAAAAGCTGCCAGGGATTTCAAATATTTCCTAGCATGTGTGTGACAGGGCAGTTAGGAGATGGCTGCCATGTTTAATAGCACTGACAAAGCCTGTGGGCCATCTCAGCCTTTGGCTAGGTACAGTCCTATGAGTAGAGTTGGCTTCAGCCATGCCAGGCCATGTTATCCCATCACCATAGGAACTGATCTCTGAACTCAAGAATCCCTTTTTTCCTCTGAGGAAAAAGTAGAACCGCCAGTGTCAATGGATACAGCATTTATCTGCACAGGGACAATGCCCCTCCATCCATTTACCAGTGGGAAAGCTCTCATTTTCAATTTTAGTGTTACTAGCTATGGATTTCCATGTTAGAATGATGACCTGAGGCAGAGTTAGCTATGCCTTGAATTCTTGCCACCACCCTAATTAGAGGCATTCTCCCCCCACCCCCAGGAGACAGTATCTGCCCATTTCAGTATTTGTAGTTTGTTTGACATTACCACAAAATACAGGTGCCGTACCTAATCACCAGGTTTAAAGACTTAATACCCATAGATTTCCCTGCTTGTTACCTTACGTGTGCTAATTCAACCTGATATTGTTAATGTTGAGGCTCAGCTCAAAGGTAAAGTATGAAGCCCTGCTGCTCAACCTCAGTACTGCAAGAAGAATTTTTCCCCTCTAAATAGAATTTAAAAGAACATATATTCAAAATGGTTGTGTTTGCCTGTTAAGTTTTAATAAAAGGTAGGAAGGCATTTGCGATATCTTTCTTTATGTGTGTGTGTGTGTGTGTGTGTGTGTGTGTGTGTGTGTGTGTGTATGTGTGTGTATGTGTGTGTATGTGTGTGTGTATGTGTGTGTGTATGTGTATGTGTGTGTGTGTGTGTGTATGTGTGTGTGTGTGTATGTGTGTGTGCATGCATGTTGCTACTGACATCAATAAAGGGAAAAATATAGTTAAGTAAATGGAGCTGGAAAAATTGGTTATTCATATGGAAAAAAAA